>PJQD01000155.1:0-51444 GCA_002922495.1 Rhodotorula taiwanensis
CCCCCCCCTTTTCTCATCTGTTTTGCTGTGCCTCCGTTCTTACTCCTACGAAGAAATCCTACAAGACGATTCATCAAAGCGCCTTCGAATGAGCCTTCGGGAGAGAGAGCTCCGGGTTGATGACAGATCGGGAGCAGATGCTAATCGACGCGGTTAAGGTCGACAAAGGTACGGCGAAAGGGGGAAACGGGGCGTGCCTCTCGCGCGGTCGGCTACGAGGTTTTCCCCTCTTTCCCGCGCCGCGTCGGACCAGATTCCGAACAACTTGCTTCCGACTCTCCTCGTTCCCCATTCTCACAAACTCTACAGATCGATCATGTCGGACGTTCAAGGAAAGGTCAGTGGTTTCCGACTCTGCCCTCGACGCTGTACGAGGGGACAACAGATCAGCGACCGCTGGTTGCATCATCGCTTCTTTTGAGCAATCGAACTTGCCGAGACTTGCTCCGTACAAGCTGCTGATCCTCTGTGTCATTTCTTGCAGGTCATTACGTGCAAGGCCGCCGTCGCGTGGGAGGCCGGCAAGCCCGTCTCGATCGAGGAGATCACGGTTGACCCGCCCAAGGCGAACGAAGTCCGGATCAAGGTCCTTTACAACGCTCTCTGCCACACGGTGAGCTCTTTTCCCGGCATTCGGTGCGTCGATACGAGCTACAGCTGATCTCATGCGGCTCTCCAGGACCTCTTCACTGTACGTGAGACACTCTTATCGAACACCGCGGCTCGTCGCGGCCCCGCCGGCGCAACCTTTCTTCCGCCTTCGAGTCTTCAAGTAGGACCGATGCTGACGAGGGGCGGTCTTACAGCTCTCTGGTGACGACCCTGAAGGTGCGTTCCCGATCGTCCTCGGCCACGAGGGAGGCGGAGTTGTCGAGAGCATCGGAGAGGGCGTGACGGACGTCAAGGTCGGCGACCATGTGATCCCTGTGAGCCTCTCTGCCCGCCGAGTCGTCCTGCCTGCGAAGGTAGCGACACTCGAAGCCATACTGACCTCTCGCGCTTCGATAGCTGTACACCGCCGAGTGCCGCGAGTGCAAGTTCTGCAAGTCGGGCAAGACCAACCTGTGCAGCGCTGTCCGTGCCACCCAGGGCAAGGGCCAGATGCCGGACGGCACTTCGCGGTTCAAGTGCAAGGGAAAGGAGCTCCTGCACTTCATGGGCTGCTCGACCTTCTCCCAGTACACCGTCGTCAGCAAGTACTCGGTCGTCGCGATCACCGACAAGGCGCCGCTCGACAAGGCTTGCCTCCTCGGTTGCGGTCTAACTACCGGATACGGCGCTGCGTGAGTCTCAAGAAGGTGAATTGGCAGGGCTTCAAGACCCGAGGACTGACGTTGATCCTCGCCGGGGAACAGCACCAAGACGGCCAACGTCCAGGAGGGCGACAACGTCGCCATCTTTGGTCTCGGCGCCGTCGGTCTCGCCGTCATTCAGGGATGCCGCGTCCGCAAGGCGAAGCAGATCATCGCGGTCGACACGAACCCAGCCAAGGAGGAGTGGGCCCGGTCGATGGGTGCGACCGACTTTGTGAACCCGACGCAGCTCCCCGAGGGCAAGACGATTGTGGACGTCCTCGTTGAAAAGACGGACGGTGGATGCGAGCACACCTTGTGGGTACTGGTCTCGACCCTGCCTGTCTTTTGGCGCGATTGTACTGACTGTCCAATCTTCTTGGCGGCCGCAGCGACTGCACAGGAAACGTCAACGTCATGCGCCAGGCGCTTGAGGCATGCCACAAGGGTAAGCTGCATCTCGGGCGTGATTCCGGTGCTCCTGGAAATTGACCGAATTCTCCGCAGGCTGGGGAGTTTCGACCATCATCGGTGTCGCGGCGGCCGGCAAGGAGATTTCGACCCGACCATTCCAGCTCGTTACTGGTCGCAAGTGGCAGGGATCAGCGTTCGGAGGTGTCAAGGGCCGGACCGAGTGAGTACACCTGCGCGGATGGGGGAAAACCCTCCTCGCACTTTTGGTCCTCTTTCGCTCATTGTCCTTCCCTCGCCTTTTCCAGGTTGCCGGGGCTTGTCGACGACTATCTCGAGGGGAAGCTGACGGTCGACGACTACGTGACGCACCGCGTGAGTTCGCCCAGTCGCCGGTCCTTGCTCGAAACTGCCCTCTGACCTCTACACCTTCTCTGACAGGTCTCCCTCGGCGAGATCTCAAAGGGCTTCTCGCATATGCACGAGGGACAATGCATTCGCTGCGTTGTGAACATGTGGGAGTGAGCGCGTCTGCCGTAGATGCTCTTGCAGTACGCATTGCGTTGCCTGATCCGGATTCGAGCTTTCTCTCGTGGAGTGTCGCGTCGGCTCTTTATCACGCAGAGAGCTTGTTTGTCGAGGCAACAGCTGGCCATGACGGGAACGCCGATCGTTGTCCTCGTCCGCAGTCGAGACGGTGTTGACATGTCTCGATCGCAAATTCCCGCTCGTTGACATTGCGTCGGCGCCCACTTTCGGCTTTTCTCCACCTGCTCGCCAGCTTGTACGGCTCCCGCTATACCTGCAAGGAAGTGCACTGCGTACCAGTGAGAACCGCTCCTGTGAACTACTCGACCTCGCCCCCTTCAGTAGCTCTCCCGAGCCGTCGACTGCCTCGTCGACCCATGTCGCTGCACGGCATCTTGGTCTCCCGTGCGGGCATCTCGGACAACGAGGACGCTAGCGGGGCACCTGGAGTCTTACTGGGAGTCGGTCAACCCTACGAGGTGAGCTCCATCGGCCCATTCTGGCCGGACGAAGTCGGTTTGAACTGATCACTCAACCTCCCGAAATCTGCAGGCCGCGCTCGCCGAAGCGAGGGCTCACTTCAAGATACCGCACCACAGCCAGGCTCGCTGTTCCTTTGTGCAGCGAGTACCGGCGCGAGGGAGGCTCTTTGTTGTCGCACCGTCGGCTTGGCATGCCATCCAAGCCGGCGACGAACTCGAGTTCTTGGTCACGTACCCTACCGCAAGCGAGGCAGGCAGTCCGCTCAAGAAACCAAAGGCCGTATTGCCGTCCTCGGTGCCGCGTTTTGTTCGAGACGACTCGCCGCCAGGAGGCCCCGCAACCTGGGTCGCAGCTCAGAACGGCGCTCCGTGTATCACGCCGGCGACGCCGAGCGGCACCGACACGGACGGACAAGTCACCGATAGCGAGGCAGAGGAGCAGCCTCTGGCGGACCGGGCGCAGCAGGTCAGTCGGCGGACGGCCACCGCGGAGAACCGAACCTGACGAGAACGGCCCTCACAGGCGTCCATGTACCGAGCCGCATCTCAAGGCTTCTCAGCTGCGTCCACGAGCGGTCTCTCGCGCCGGCCGAGCACACCACCCGCCACCGAGAGGGACCGCGAACAGACGCCTTCGCCGTCGAACCGCTCACAGGAATACAAGGTCAGCCTTCAGAGGCATCTCGCGGCGAGTCGACTCCGCGAGCAGGAACGCGATCCGACGCACTACACGCCAATGACCGGCTCGGACGATGCACGCCGTCCAGTGAACTCCGCCATCGACGCAACCGTTCGTCCAGTCCGTTCGAGTGGCGAAACGACCGACAGCTCGTTCCTCGTCGGCCTCGGGTCAGATGGGCAGATCGGATTCGTTCGGCCGTCGCCGCCTCCATGCGGAGGCGGAACCAGCCGCAACGCGACATCGATGCAAGATCTCAAGGGCAAGGGACGAGCGCTCGATCACGACGAGGAAAGCGACGAGGAAGCGACGGGACCCTTTCTGTCACAGGTCAAGGCCGAGCTGCTCTCGTCGCAGCCGATCCGTCTACCCTACTCTCCGACGCAACGCCTCGCTCCTCCACCTTCTTCCTTCAAGCCCGTCCTTGCCTCGACTTGCGGGGAGCCGGAAACGAGCGGGAGTGGCGCCGACGACCTCGCCGCCCGGCTGCCGACCCCGGGACCCTCCTCTCGCGAATCTTCGGCAGAGGCGCCCCGCATCAGCTCTGTCACGCCTCGGAAGCGTCGCCTCGAGCTCGAGAACGCGTCGGCGTCGGTGTCGAGCAAACGGCATGCGGGAGGAAGCCGCCCTGCCCGAACGAGTCCTGCTCCACGGCACGCAGGACCGACGACCCAGGCCGTCGCCAACTTGAAGCACTCGTCGGGCAACTCGCCGCGGAAATCGCTGTCCGCGCGCAAGAAGGACAAGCGCGACGAAGCGCTCGCCCGCCCTCGTGCGCCGATCCCAGCAATCAGCCGGAGTGAGCGCTTCCATTATTGGATCCGATTGCCAAATTGGCCGCCCGCGCCCCGCAACAAGGGCCCATTGCAAGCGCAATACGTCTACAAGCAGGGCGCACGCGACGAGACGACGCTCGGTCTCGTCCTCAAACACGTCTTTGCGAAGGCGAGCGAGATCACCGGCTGGAAGGAAGTCGACCTCAAGGCGACGATCTATCCCGAGACCGAGGACGGCTCACATGCCGAAACGGTCCTCTGGGGGTGGGATACCATTCTCACCCACTTCGCGAGTCTCGAAGAAGTCGGGATGCCGGAAAACGGCGGCATCATCGATCTCGACTACCGCCCGTTCAGGGCATGTCGGTCCTATCTGGATGTCGACTAGCGACTCATCTTATCTTCACGAGTCTGTTAATACCTGAAATTTGCGACTTCCTCGGCATCCGCACCGAGTCCAAGGGGAGAATGCGTACAGTGCATGCGAACGTAATGATACGAGACAACAGCTACTATCGGGACTTGGTCAGAGGGATCCGCACCGCCAGCTATTCACTTCGCTTTAGCGGCCTTTTTGGCCAGGCGCTCTTCCTCGCGTAGGCGTTTCCGCTCGGCTTCCTCAGCTCGGAAGACCTCCCTATTCGCGCAAGCGAACGAATTCGTCAGCAGAGACCGCGCTGGACACTCGGGCGGCCGCACTCACATTTCCGCCCTGGAACGCCGCTTTCGCTTCTGGATCGGGTTGCCGTTCTCGTCAAAGTCCGGCTTCCGCTTCCTCGGCGCCTTCGGCTTGGGCTCAGGAGCAGTCTGCGGCGTTTCGGTGCCACTGGCGGCGCCGCTCGCCGGTCCACTCGCCGGCGGCTGATCGGTGTCGTCGTCGTTGGTGGCCGTTTGGTTGACATTCGCGAAGAAGGACATTCCGTCTGCAGACTTGGCGCGTCAGGATCCGACAACGTCGACTTGAAGCAGACCGCTGGAAACGAACCTTCATCTTCATTTGCCTCCTCCCACGCTGGCGGTCTCTGCGCCAATTCTGCCGCCGCCGCTCGCTTCTTCGCCTGGTTGACCTGCCGAGTTTGCGCGCCTCGTTTGCCGTCTTCGCGCTTTGTCTCCTCGTTGCGCTTACGCCGCTCCTCTGCTTGACGCAGAGACTCTTCGAGCTCGTTGTCGTTGAGCAAGAGGGAGACGACCTCGTTGGCTTTCGCGGGGCCTTCGCTCGGCGGAGCTGCTCCCGAGGAACCGACGACAGCGTCCTGGACGAGTTTCTTGTTCCTGGAGACCGGGATTCGTTAGAGAGAGTTTGACCGTCGCCAAGCTCGCACGAGCGTACCTCGCCAACTGCACGATCCGCTCGTCGACCGTGTCCTTGGTGATGAGACGGTACACCGTGACCTGTTTGGTCTGACCGAGCCGATGCGCGCGATCCATGGCTTGTGCGTCGTTCTGAGAGAGGCATGCAACGTGTCAGGCACAGGCATCGAGAGCGATGAACAGACCCTGCGGGCTCGCTCACCGAGGGGTTCCAGTCCGAATCGTAAAAGATGACGGTGTCGGCCGCCGTGAGGTTGATGCCGAGGCCGCCGGCGCGCGTGGACAGGAGGAAGATGAACAGCTCGGGCTTTGTCTGCCAGTCGGTGACCATGTCTCGCCGCTCGGAGATGGTCGAGTTGCCGTCGAGGCGGAGGTACTTGTACTGGCGGAACGCGAGATACTCCTCAAAGAGGTCGATCATGCGAGTCATCTGGAAGTAGATGAGGCAGCGGTGCCCTTCAGCTTTGAGTTGCGTGAGCAGCGAGTCGAGCTTGGCGAGTTTGCCCGAGTCGAGGATCAGCTTCTGCAGCTGCGGAACTTGCATCGACGGCAGGGGGAGTTGAGCCAGGTCGGAGACGTCGAGGATACCTTGCGGCGGGAGACCGGGCATTTCCGCGTCGCTTTGCCGAACTGCCGCGAGAGATTCGCGCGCGGAGGCGGGCAGACCGAAGAACGCGGCATGGAAAAGGGGATCGAACCTTTCCGCCTCGTCCTCGTATGCGAAGGAACGGTCGCTGCAGTGAGCGGAAATTGCGGGGGCGACGGCCGGATCGTAGTAGAAGCGGGCGTCTGGCCGGATGAGCGGAGACGATTTCCGGTAGGCGCTCTCGACTCCGCCCAAAGGAGTCAGACCCAGGTCGTGCCCAGACGTAATGGCTGGCATCGTCGAGGCCTTATCCGGGACGACGAGTCGAAGGGGAGCTTCGTCCTCCTCGTGCGCGCTGCAGATCGACGAGTACGTCAGCGACTCGACGAGAAACAGTCGGTGGGTAGGATTTTTCTTTCTCACGTTTGATACGCGATGTCGGTCAACATGGCCCGCTGTCGTGCGAGCGAAAGGCCGAGCCGCACGATCCCGTGCGCAGCGACCGCGCTGTGTAGCTCGCCCGGACTGAGACCAAGGTGCCGAGAGAATTGAAACGGTGAATCTGAATTGGAATAGGGCGCTGCGGGTAAGGACATGTGCACGGCCTGCGATTGAATGGAAGAGACTCACCTTGCGTGTGCAAGGATCGCTGGATGTAGTCCGGCTGCCAGATGTTCATGAGCCGGGCGAGATGCAGGCTGTCGCTGCCCGCTCGCGACTTTGGCCCCGCAACGTGCAGGAGCCCTCCTTCGCGATAGACCGTCTTTGGCAGCTGGTACTCGATGACGCTGTGCGTCGCGTAAGGGACGTCGAGCACTTCGGGGTCCCGGATCAGACTGGCGGTCTTGTTGAACGTGGCGAAAGCGAGAGGCGCCGTGACGTCGGCGCGCTCGAACAGCTCGGGGTGGTTGCAGACCTTCCGGAACTGCATGATCAAGTTCATGAGGCGCTTGACGCTGTCGTCGTCGTTCAGGTTCGAGGCACGAGCGACGAGATCCGTAATCGAGATATTCTCCTTGAGCGTGCGGTACATCGCCTTTTGACGCGGCGTCAAGTCGCAGTACAAGTCGAGCTCGATCTGCATGATTCTCGCGCTTGGTCAAACCGTGAAACTCGATCTGCGGACGTGCGGAACGAACCTTGTCGCCGAGCTCGTTCTGAACGTTCTTCTTGACCCGGCGCAGCATGAACGGCTTGAGGATCATGTGCAAGCGGCGCAGCTGGTGCTCGTTCATGCCTCCCTTGCTGTCGGAGCCGCCTTCGATTCCCTGCGAGAACCATTCGCTGAACTCGTCGTGCGAGTCGAACAACGACGGCATGATGAAGTGGAGGAGCGCCCAGAGTTCGTGCATCGAGTTCTGGATCGGCGTGCCGGTCAAGAGAAGCCGATTGCGGCAGCGGAAACCGAGCAGGGTCTTCCAGCGAGTCGAGCCGGACGACTTGATTGCTTGCGCCTCGTCGAGGACCATGTACTGCCATTTGACCTGGTTGAAGTACTTCTCGTCGGCGACGGCCTGCGGAGAAGTTGAACTGGCGTTAGAGGCAGCGAGGAGGAGCGAGACGACAAGTCAGTCGCGGGAACGTACGAGTTGGTAGGACGTGACGACAACGTGGAACGGCGTGTCGCGGTCGTAGCGGATCGACTTGCGGTTCCAGAACTTCCGAAGAACCTGCCGGTCCTTGACGGTGCCCCAGTAAGGCAGGGCCTTCAGACTCGGAACGAACTTCGTGATCTCCTGAACCCAGTTGTGCAGAGTTGAGGCGGGCGAGATGACGAGGAACGGGCCCCAGATGTCGTGAACCTCGGCGAGGTAGGCCATGAGAGAGATCGACTGAACGGTCTTGCCGAGACCCATCTCGTCGGCGAGAATGCCGTTGATACCTTGCTCGTACAAGTTCGCAAGCCAATTGAGGCCTTTGAGCTGGTACTCTTTCAGCGTACAGGCGAGCATCTTTGGCTGCGTTACGACGACCTTATCGCCGCCGAGTTCCGGGTTCTGGAAGTTGAGCTCGGCGCCGTCGAGGTCGAGCGGTGCATGCTGAGATGCGGTTGCCGCTGGAGTTTCGCCATTCTCGCCAGAGGCATTCGCCACCTTGGCGGCGGCGTCGAACGCAGAAGCCGCGTTGCGGGCCGCATCGATCGCGGCCTGCGCGTTTCGCTTCGCGTGCCGCGCCGCGTTCTCCTCGTCGTCTGCATCCGCGCAAAACGCGTCAGTCGTCAATTTGAGCAGCGCGAACGTAGAACGAAGGAATAGGGAAGGCACCTTCGTCGAAATTGAGGTCTCGGAGATCGCCTTCGTCTTTCGCGTTCATAGCTGCCACGAGTGCGGCGCTCGGCTCTTGTGCGGTCGGCTTCGCTTCCGCAGCGGTGTCGGCAGATTCCTCGGCTTCGTTCGCTGCAGGAGAGATACCGTCAGCCCCGATGCAGGCATTGTAGACGCGGCAGACGAACGCACTCTTGATCTTGTTTCCGACGAAGTGCGAGTACAGCTCGGTTTGCGTAATGAGGAAGTTGAGCTTGCGAGCTTGACGCTTTGCCTCGCGCACTTCTTCCTCGCGCCGCGCCTTCTCGAGGGCCTCCTTCTCGGCCTTCTTGCGCGCCTCGCGTTCCCGCTTTTCGTTACCGCGCAGGAACATCTGCATCTCACGCATGAGGCGCTTGGCGCGAGTCTGGATGTCCTTGGTACTTTTGGTCCTGGCCGCCGCGCGGCGAGCTTCACGTGCGACCACGCTCGAGATGCGTTTGTTGAAGAATTGTCGGGAAGAGGAGCTCTGCTGCTGAATTTTGTGGACCTGTGGTGACCGATCGGGTCTGTCAGCGCTTCCAAATACGTGCCCAGTCAATGTGGGAGGCAAAATGGACCTTTGGAATGTCGCGACGAGCGATTTGGGTCCACAGTCGCTTCTCTAGCTCTTCGACGGTCTTCGTCCGCTTCTTTGATGTAGTCTTGACGAATTCGCCGTCGCCGTCAGCGTCAAGCGTTCCGTCAGGCAGGTACGGCGAGCCGGACGTCCCAGCCGGCGGCCATTCGATCGGGACGCCCGAGGCGTCATAAAGCTGCCCGTCGGGTCCCGAGTACGCGCCCGGAGGTAAGGCGGTTGCACCGCCAGCATCCGGCGCGAAGCTTGAAGAGCGCCGAGAACCGCCTTTGCCGCGCCGGCTCTTCCCGCCGTGCGAATCGTAAAGGCCCGAATCGTCAAACTCGAGCTCGTCGAGTTCAGCGTACATGCCGAAGGAAGAGAGCGCATCGAGGGCGTCGGCCTCAAGATCATCGCCAGCCTTACGGCGCTTACGAGCGCCTCGGCCGCTCGCCATCAGCTCCTCCTCCTGCTCGCGTAGCCGGGCTGCCGTAGCCTCCCGTTCCTGCGCGAGCTTCTCAGCGCGCGCGCGGTCTTCCGCCTCCCTCTCCTCAGGAGTCAGCGCAGCGTAGCGCTCGGCCTCCCGAATCTTGGCGACCCGAGCCTCTTCGGCGCGTAGCCGTCTTTGCTCGTTGTCGTGCTCGCGCTTTTGCCGATCTTCTTCGCGTTTCTTGCGGGCGGCCTCGCGCTGTTTGCGTAAGCGCTCTTCACGATCGGCGTCTCGCTTGGGCCGCGCGATCTCCTCGATGTAGGTCTTTTCGGCGGCGACGGCGGCTTCGCGGGCCTGCGCATCGGGCTCCTGTTGGACCTGGACAGCACGGATGGTCTGTCGTTCGCGCATTGCAGGGATGCGCAGCTCTGCGAACTCGACGGCGCGGGCGGCGACGACGAACTTGCGACTGGCCTCGGCGTCTTCGACGTCTTGCTCGACCTGGCGGCGACGCGTGTGCAGCTCCGAGACGTACGCCTGCAGGGGCTCGCGCCAGATGTGAGACGTTGCGCGGAGGAGTCCGTCGCCTTCCTCGTCGGAAGGCAGGTTGTCGGCCGGGTCGGCTGCCGCCGTCTCGCGCCCGTTCGCCCGTTCGAGACCGAGCAGGCCCACATCGTCGTCGTAGAGCTCGTCGTCGTACCGCCGTGGCCTGGTCGACTGACGCAGGGATGACTGTGATTGTGTATGGGCCCGTCAGCGGCGAGACAGCATGCTGAACGCAGCGCGTAAGACGCACCCGACGCGTTGCAATGTCTTCCTCATCGATGAACGCTGCAGCTGCACGGCTTGGCCTCTTCCTTTTCGGTCTCGGTGGCGCTGGAGGTGCGGATCCATAGTTCATCGGGACGGTGTTCGCAGGCGGAATGCCGCCGTTGACGCCGTTCGGCCCGTCGAGCAGGTGGGACAGCGACGACATGGCGAGGTGGGGAGCGTCGTCTGTTCCTTGCCCTCCTACCTGTACGGTCGGTGTCACGCGTCGATCGGGACGCCTCGTCGGCGTAGGTGGTCTTGTTGCTGTAGTTACGTACAAAGGCGACGCGAGTCAGCCGGAACAACTGCCATGTAGACTTTTCGGCAGGTTCGCGCACCGAATCAGGTCCAAGGATGTGGACGCGAGCAAGCCTCAGACTCGGTCCGCTGTCAGCGTGCAAGCCGGTCGCGGAGACTCGGGGGACGTTTCCGCTCGACGTGGACGCGGCGGCGGGGCGATGCACGTCGACCGACGAAGGGTCTTGCTGCCGACTAGACTCGCGAGCGGAGGTCGTCGACCGGACCGGCTGGTGTACCGAGAGAGAGCACACAGGGGCCTGCGTGGACGTAGGTGGTGCAGCTAGTGCAGCCTGAGAAGCTACGAGTCGCAGATGTCCCGGCCCGCGCCCCGTGAGTCGTCGCCTTGGCCCGCAATCGAGAAGCCGCGACGTCGCCGAACGCGCGTCTCCGTTGCTGACCGACATCTACCGCCTTTCCTCACTGGCCAGCCTTCAAACGCGTTCATGCTGCACGTTGAACGTCGGCGCTGCTCGTGCACCTGTCGACCGAACGACCAGGTCCGGAAGGAGGAGACGGAAGTTGCGATGCAATCGGACTATACAAAGCCACTAGGGACAAAAGACGACAAACAGAGGGATAAGCAAGCGACATGTACAGACAATGCAGAGCTGGAAGTGGGATCGAAGCGCGAGACAGCCCAAGCGACGACAACGTCGGCCGCGGGCGGCGGCCTGAGAACAACGGGCGAGCACGCTCAGCGACCGTGCGCCAATGCACCTGGTCGTGGTCGTGAGGAGAGTCAGCGTCGGACCGCATGCAGGTGTCACAAGTCCGGGTCCGGCTCACCTGACGCTCGAGACGGATCGGCGAGCTTGACAATCTTGACTTCGTCGCCCGAATGCGACAAACCCTGGCCATCGGCAATTCCCGGGTCAGCTCGGAGACCGCAGCAGCGCCGATTGGAGGAACGAGAGCTTACGCCCATGTCTTGCGGCGTGATGAGGATGAACTGAGTCTGATCCGCCTGTGCGGCCGTCTCGACCATCATCTTCATCGCGATGCGACGGTTGACGGCGTCCTGTTGCGGGTGATGCAATATCGATCAGTCGCGCGATTCTCCAACATCCAATGAGACGGAAGCTCACCATGAAGACGTCCTGGTGGAAGGAGCGCACGAGCAAAGTTAGAGAGGATTTCGCAGTGGCCTTCGGCAGCCCGTCACCAGACTCACGAATTCGTCGAGGCAGCGCAACGGGCAACCAACACTCTCCCACATCGTCAGGAGAAGGCACACGGTCGAGAACGACTTTTCGCCGCCCGAAAGACTCTTCGTGTCCTTCTGCTTTGCCTTCTTCTTGCCCGTGTCGGCTTCGGTCTGGATGAGGACGTCGAGGGTGCACGCGTCGTGCTTGAAGTTGAGCCGGCCGCGGAACCCTCGCTGCGTGAGGTGGTGAGAAAACATGTGCTTGGCTCGTGTGGCAATGTGCGTGCGAAAGTCGGTCCAGCGCGAGATGCGAGCGTCGTACGCGGCGGAGAGCGCCTCCCCGAGGCGATCAAAAGATTTCAGCTGCTTGTCCTGTTGAAGCCAACGAGTTTTAGGGGACGACACTCACTTTGATCAGACTGGCGATCTCGTTGGTCGACTTAACTGCCTCGTGACATGTCTTTTTGCGGTGCGCGAGCTGCTCGAGGATCTCGTCGAGCGTTGCGCCTTGATCCTCCTCCTGCCTCTTGATAGCGGTCGTGATGGACGCGATCTCGCGCTCGAGCTGTTTGCGAGTCTTCGGCTTTTCGACGACAGGCCTAGCGCAGATCTTCGTCGCTTGCTCGATGCGGGACTGCGGAACGGTAACGTGAGCACACCAGAGGTCCGTCAAACTTGAGCGAGCGTAGCGGGCTTACGTCGCGCTCCTTCTTCACGCCCTCGAGCTCTGCTTCGTGACTCGCGATGGAAGTCGCGAGCGAGTTATAGGCCTTCTTGTTCTTGTCGATCCTGCTCTGCACCTTCAGCTTGTTGCCCTCTTCCTCGATGACGATTTTCTGCGCGGGTAAGACGAGGCGGATGAGCGCACTTTCGAGTAACTGAGAGATGGAGAGACACACCTGAATCTGCTGGATGAGCTTGTGCTTCTTCTTCAGCTGCTCATCGAGCGACTTGAGCTCGTCAATGATCTCCTGCGAGTTCTGGCTGCCCGGCTGATCATCCAGCTGGGCCATGCCGGCGGCGTACTGAGCCTGGGCGTTCTCGCGCTCGGCTTCGGTCTCCTGCAGAATCGGACGGACGGCGACTTTTGGGATCAGCCATGTCTTGTTGGCAAGCGGTGTTCTGAACAACTCACCCGCTTGTTCTCTTGGAGAGCCGCGATGTTGTTCGGCTGCTCCTCCTGCAGCTTAGCATTCCACATGGCGATCTGGCGGTTCTGAGCGGCAGTGCGCTTTTGCGCGTCGCGTTCGACGGTCTGTGGAGAGTGCCCTCGTTCAGCGACAGTGTCAGATGCTGACGCATGCGCAACGAAGGCTTCCCTCTGCCTTCCTGCGCTCCTGTTCCCATTGCTGGCATTGCCTAGTGATCGCCTCCTTGTCGACTGCCATCTTGTGCAGGTCCGTCTTGATCCTGTCCAGGTCTTCTTGGACGCGGCTGAGCGATTGAGAAAAGCTTAGCGAACGTACGGCAGACGCGTTGACCGGAAAGGTCGAGGCTTACTGCAGCTCGGCCGTGACGTCGCGTACGAGTCGCGGCATGCCTCGCCACCCCATCATAGTCGAGGACGACGAGCGACCTTGGCTGCAACATCAAAAGGCGGTCAGACGATGAGGCGCTGTCATGCGATGAGGGGCTGTCGCGCACTTGATTCGGATCTGGAAACACTCTGCGGAGAACGCAGCATGGACGTTTCGCGGGTTCGTCCGGAGAAGCGTGTCACCATCGGGACGGGTCGGCACGAGCGCGGCGCTCTCGATGCGGTTGCTGACAATGAGCGCTTGCTTGACAAGCTCATTCGATATCTGGCGTGCGGTGCATGAGCCGGAGCTTGAACACGGGCTGGAAACGAAGAGGAGACGAGGCGCACCGTGCATGCGCGCAGGACAGTAAGGATAGCCGGGTCAGGCTCGCCGTGCGAAAAGTCGAAGTTGCGGTCGTATGCGCTCATCAAGATCGGCACATTGTGGTCCCTGTCGAAAGGCGCGGTGAGCTCCGCGGCGACGGTTCGCCGTAAGGGTCAGCGCGACTCACAAGCCGATTCGCTTGTGCAGGCCTTTGAGTTTCCGCTGGTCGTCCGCGTTCGTGACGATGAAGGCGTTCAGGGTTGCGGCGAAGAACGATTCGAGGACGCGAGCGTACTGGGGCTGATTGAGCTTCACGTGCATCCCGATCGGCCCGACTGGCTTCTCGCGCCACTGTTCGGCATTGATGGCTTGCATGAAGCGCGGCATCTTGTCGCCGTATGCCGCGAGGGCGTTACCTTGCGACCGTTTGATCGCTTCGAGCCGACCGCGAGTTTCTACCTGCATCTGCTCGGCGCCGCTGATTTGTTGCTTGACGTAGTCGTACTGCTGCGTGTCCCGTCCGAGCTTTTCGGCGATATCGTCCATGCTTTGCCGGGCATCCGCGATCACTTTCGTGAGGTTGACGATGTCTTCTTCGGCCTTTTTGACGTTCTCGCGCAAGGGCCGGCGCTCCGCCTCGATGTCTCGCGAGAGCTTGCGCTCTTCCTCGAGAATCTGTCGGTCGAACTCTGCGATAGTCGCGTCCAAGCGCTGGATGGTGTTGTTCATCTTGCGCTCACGGTCCTGAGGGCGGAAAGGTCAGCGCTGCTGCAGCTCGGCGAGCGGTTCTATGGCCGGCGCCCACCTTGCGCTCCATAACGCGATCACGATTCGCCTTCTTCAGCGCTTCGAGTTCGTCGCGGCGAGGCAGTTTCTGCGCGATGATCGACTTGGCCTCCGCTTCTGCTTCGTTCGAGTCGGCGATCTTGCCTTCGTGCACAGCCAGCTCGTCCTGCGGTCGACGTCATTCCGTTGTCAGCGCCGCGGCCCGCACGCTCAGTAAGGCAGTAGGACTCACCGCCATGGCCTGGCGCTCTTGCTCGAGTCCGAGGAGCTTGTCCTTCTCCTCTTGAATCTTCGCTGCGCCGAACGTAACCGCCTGCGAACGACCGGCCAGCACAGTCAGTCTTGGAGGATCAGCAGGACAAGACACCTTCGCCGTTCGTACCTCCTCCGACTCGTCCACGTAAGCCCAGGCAATCTGGTCGTTGAGGAGCTGCAGAGTCTTCTGCTGGTCGACCGCGAGCTGCGCATTCTTCGCGCGGTCCTTCGCACGCCTGTACGCCTCCTTGAGTTCGGGTATCGCCTCGCGCTTTTTAACGAGCACCTCCTCCATCGTCTCCGTGTTTGAACGAATTTGCTCATACTCCTCAGTGAGCTGAGCGAGCTGCGTGCCGCGCATGAAGAACTGCGAATTGGGGAGAGGTCGGCATCAGGCGCTTTTCAGCCGCGGAGCGCCGGGGCACAGACGCACATTGTACTTGTCTTTTGCGCTCGACGAAGCGAGGAACTGGCGGGATTGGTCTTGAGTGAGGACCGTCATCGGGTTGTCGACTTGGATATTGAAGGTATCGACTGCGGCGGACGGCACACGCGGTCAGCGCGCGCGCGGTCGCCGGCTCGCACACTCGACAGACACTCACGGATCTGGTCGAGCGTCGCCTTCTTCGTGTCGACAACTTTGCCTTCGGCGTTCTTGATCTTGTAAGCTCCGCCGCCGGCCTTGTTGAGCGTCCGTTCGACGGTGATCTCTTTGCCGTAGATGTGGTTCTGAAAGGCGTCTTCTCCCTCGTTCGCGAGCGTGACCGCGACACGAGCAGACCTGTGTGTGCGTGACAAGTCAGCCCGACTCCACTGGAGATCTCGCGTGAAGCACATGGCAAAAGAGAAAAACGCACGGCTTGCCCTCCATGATCAAGTCGCCACCTTTTTGCCCTCGGTTCTGCAAGTGCACGGCCGTCAGTATCGGCGACGGCCTGCGCAGTGCCTCGCCATTTGCTCAAGCCTCACCGTCGCCTTGGCGTTACCGCCGAGAGCCATCGTGACGCCGGTCAGGACCGCCGACTTGCCGGAGCCGTTGACGCCGACGAGGAAGTTGACTTGCGGTCCGAAGTTGACATTCGTGTTGGAGTGGCACTGCAGTACTGTCTCGTGGTCAGCTTGGCGGTGTTTCGGCGAAAGCACCAAGCCAGGCAGCGCACCATGAAATTGTGCAGTTCGACGCGGCGGATGACGCCGGCCTCGGCGACACGCTGCAGTGTTCCGCAGGCGGTGAGTGTGCTGACTACCGCACTCGAACGCTGCAGTTCGACCTTACGTGTCCATTGCTCTTCATCTCTTGCGCGATCTGCTTGAGGTTCAGGCGCTCCTGTTCGGCGTCTTCCTCTTCGCCTTCGTCGTCCAGCTCGTCCTCCTCGTCCTCGTCCATCGCGTCGCCGTCGCCGTCTCCCGAGTCTGCGCCCTTCCTCGGTCCGGGTGAGGCGCGGTGTCGGTCTTGATCGTCGTCGTCTTGTTCATCGACTTGGCGACGCTGACGCTTTGCCGACGTCGTTTCGTACGCGTCGAGATCCGCGTCGTCGTCTGACAGTATGTGCTTGTTAGCCATGCTGGCCCGCGTGCGCTCGCTCAGCTGGGAGCACTGTGAGCGGAAGCGCAGACGGTCGACGCGCGTTTCGCGCCCAAAGTCCAAAACGCGTCGAGACACGCAGCACACACGAACCATTTTTCAGTGGATTCCTCGGCAGCCTGTACAGAGCCGGTGGTCATACATCGGACACTGTCCTTGGCATATGCCTTTGATTCGATTCTCTGTATACCATAGCCGACTCTACTCCAAAGCGACTTTGCATCGCCTCCCCTGAGGCGACGGACATGCACGCGGAGCTCGCTTTGTTAATCAGCCAAAAATACGTCAGCTCCGCCGACGGATCCGAAAGTGGGAGCAGATTCTGTCGGCCGGGAACCAGGAAACCGAGGCACGCGGTTTCGCGGCCATTCTTTCGTCTGACTCTGACCGGACAGCTCGCTGCTGCACTCGCTGCTATTCCCTTTCGGTCGTCCAGAGGTGCCACCGTTCCGCGCGGCTACTGTACACCGACCGCTGTGAAGCACCCGCTCGAACAACAGAGGTCGCCGAAGCCCGGACTCGATCTCGCCTCTCGCTGCGCATACGACGCTTCTACGGGACGGATCGAGCAGTCTGAAGGCTTGACAGGCGTCAAACTGTTTCTGAACTATACAGCACAGGTGCGTCCGGGTCCTCCGATGCCATGTCGTCGGTCGGCTGACTTGAACCTCGCTGCAATTTCCGCTGCGTCAGTCGGCTCCGCGTGACTATCGTCCATCGACACAATCGAGCACGGCATGTCGTCCGAGCGCTCTTCCGTCACACGCGCACACTCGACGGAGCGCAAGTACGATGACGAGGAGAAAGGTTCTGTTCAAGGCGGCTCGGCACAGGAGAAGCGAAGAAAGGCTACCGGTGCCGATGGCGACGACGAGCTCGCCCTGCCGTCATCAGCGGACCTCCGAACAAAAGATACGATCCTGATCAAGAAGCGCTGGTGGCTCAAGTACCCGCGGGAACCGTATGCGTCGCTTGAGGAAGCGCCGATCGCGCCTCTCCAGGGGGCCAATATCCTCTCAAAGGTCACCTTCCACTGTAAGCCCGACTCGTACGCGGTCTCGATGCGATCTCAGGCTCGTAGCTGACGCGCACACGCTCAGGGATTCAACCGATGCTCGAGACTGGTTACCAGCGGACCCTCGTCCCGACCGATCTGTGGAAGATGCCCGACGAATTCCAAGCCGGAATCATGGCAGACCGCCTGATGAACAACTTCGAGAAGCGTCGCCGAGCTGTCGAAGATTGGAACAAGGCGCTCGACGACGGATCGTATCAGCCGTCCGCAATGCGCAAAGCCTGGTGGCGGTTCGGGAAGCGCTTCGGCGGGTCCGGCGATGGCAAGCGCAAAGTCGGGCTCGCCATGGCCCTCTCCGACACGGTCAGTTTTCGGTCTCGCTTCATGCTGAACCTGCGGTCGGCTGACAAGCGACCGTCTGCCCGCAGTTCTTCTGGAAATTCTGGGCAGCCGGCATCCTCAAAATCCTGTCCGACGGCCTGACTGTCACCTCGCCACTCGTGACCCGCGCGCTCATCACCTTTGCGACGGACGCGTACGCGGCGCATCGCGGTATCCCTGGCTACGAGGCGAAACCGATCGGAGTCGGCATTGGGCTCGCCTTTGGCCTTTGGGGCATGCAGATCGCCTCGTCGCTTTGCCTTCACTCGTTCTTCTACCACTCGGCAGGTTGCGGCGTCCTGATCCGCGCCACCCTGATCGCCTCCCTCTACCGCAAGGCGATGAAGCTCAGCGGGAAGGCCCGGACCGTCGTGACGAATGGTCGCCTGGTCAACCACATCGGAACCGACTGCTCGCGTATCGACTTCTGCGCCGGTTTCTTCCACATGTCGTGGACCGCGCCCATCACCCTCATCGTCATCATGGTCATCCTCCTCGTCCAGATCGGCGCGTCGTGCTTGACCGGCCTCGCCTTCCTCCTCATCATGATCCCGCCTCAGTCGTGGGTCATGAAGAAGATGTTCGGCTTCCGGCGCAAGGCGATGGTGTTCACCGACAAGCGCGCCCGTCTCATCGGCGAGCTCCTCTCGGGCATGCGGGTCCTCAAGTTCTTCGCCTGGGAGATCCCTTACCTCGGCAAGCTTCACGAGTACCGGTCCGCCGAACTGGCAAAGATCCGCAAACTCTTGATTGCACGAGCCGGTACGACGGGTGTCGCCATGTCTTTGCCGACCCTCGCGACGGTCATCGCTTTCGTCACGTACGCCAACACGGGGCACTCGATTACTGCGGCGAACATTTTCACGTCTTTGACCTTGTTCCAACTGTACGTCTCGCACGTGAGTATACTGGATAGCCGACAGCTGATCCCCTTGTTCCCCGTATTTCCAGCGTCCGCATGCGTGAGTCTGCCGGAAGACTTCCGCCGCTTACAGTGCTGACGAGCTTCCCGTGCAGCTTTGATGATGCTGCCGATGTCGCTCTCGACCATCACGGACGCCAAGAACGCTCTCAACCGATTGACTGAGGTGAGAATCCGTCAGGTGCGCTTCTCGTCATGGGTTCGCGCTGACAGAGGTTCCTGCGCTCAGGTCCTCCTTGCGGAAGAACGCGAAGACGCTTTCGAGATCGACGCTTCGGCCAAGTACGCCATTCGGGTCGAGAACGCCAGCTTCCAGTGGGAGTCGTCGGCTCCCGATGCGGCGCCGACGTCGAAGAAGGATACCGCCAAGCTGGCTGCAAAGGTCAAGGCCGAGGCGAAGACGGCGAAGAAGGCGCGCAAGGAGCGAGAGAAGGCCGCGAAGACGGATGTCAAGCTGGCCGAGAACGGACCGACCGATCCTGAAACGGCCGAGTTCAGCGGAGACGCCACCGCGGATGTTCCAGACACGGGGGCGATCGGCCGAGCTGCTCCATCCGCGACCCCCGTCGAGGCCGAACAGGAGCCGATGCAGCTTCGGAACGTCAACCTGCAGATCCCACACGGCCAACTCTGCGCAATCGTGGGTTCAGTCGGGTACGTAACTGCTCTCCGTCGACGTCCTGCGCATACTCAATAGCTGACTTCGCGCGGGTGCAGCTCCGGCAAGAGTTCCCTGCTCAACGCGCTCGTGGGCGAAATGAAACGCAACAGCGGCACAGTCTCGTTCGGCGGATCGATCGCCTACGCAGCTCAGCAAGCGTGGATGCAGAGCTGCTCCCTGAAAGCCAACGTGCTTTTCGGACGCCCTTACGACGAGCAGCGCTATCGCCAGGTCATTCACGACGCATGCCTCGAGCCGGACATCGAGATGCTGCCGCACGGTGACGACACGGAGATCGGCGAGAAGGGAGTTACGCTCTCCGGCGGGTGAGTACTCATCCACTAGACCGAGAAAACCAGAAGAAATTGACGCGTAATCGGTAACGCAGCCAAAAGCAGCGAGTCAACATCGCCCGCGCGCTCTATGCGAACGCTGACGTTGTGCTCCTCGACGATCCGCTTTCGGCTGTAAGTTTGTGGTCGTCCAGGCGTGCGCTCGCTCGAGCTGACCTCACATGCGTGCAGGTCGACGCACACGTGGGCAAATGGCTTTTCGACAACGCGATCTGCGGTTCGCTGGCCGGCAAGACGCGAGTGCTCGTCACGCACGCTCTCCACTTCCTCCCGCGTGTCGACTACATCATCTGTCTCGAAAACGGCCACATCTCCCAAGAAGGGACCTATTCCGACCTCGTTGCCGACTCAGAGGGCGCCTTCAGCAAGCTCATGGCCGAGTTCGGCGGCGACGTGAACGAGAAGAAGGAAGAGGAAGCCGAGAAGGAGGAGGAGGCCGTCGAGGAAGCGGGCAAGAAGAAGACCGACAAGGCCGCCGACAAGCCGAAGGGCCTGATGCAAGAGGAGGAGCGAGCGGTCGGCTCGGTTTCCGGCGAAGGTCGGTTGTCTGTCTCCTCGAGAATGCCTATGGTCGGCGTGACTAACAGCCCGTCTATTCCAGTTTACCGGAAGATCTTCACCCTCGCGCACGGGTACTGGACATTCCCCTTCTTGATCGCGTCTCTCGCTGCTCAGCAAGGCGCGCAAGTCGTCGGTTCCTACGTCCTGGTCTGGTGGGAAGACGATGCCTTCAACAAGGCGTCCGGCTTCTGTACGTTCCTCTGTTGCATCTTACCATTCATCCGCTGACCATGCATTCATCCCCAGACGAGGGCATCTATGCCATGCTCGGCATCTTGCAAGCGGTATTCTCCTTCATGATGGGTCAGTCCAGCAAGCCACCGCTGAATCAACCGATGCTGACGGCACTCTTTCGCAGGCGTCGCCACGACTTTGATTGGATACAACGTGTCGAAGAGCTTGCATCACGCCGCCATCAATGGCGTTCTGCATGCGCCGATGAGCTTCTTCGACACGACCCCGCTCGGTCGCATCCAGAACCGGTTCTCGTGCGTGTCAACGTGCTCCATCGGTCCTTAGAAATCCATTGTACTGATCCTCCCGGCTCCGCACTCTGCAGGAAGGACATTGACACGATCGATAACACTCTCCCGGATAGCTTCCGGATGGCGGTCAGCACCGCTGGCAGCGTCGTCGGTGCCATCGTTCTGATCGCGATGTACGTGCCTACGTCTCTCCGTAGCCTACCAGCATCGCTGACGCCCCCTCATGGTCCCATAGCGTCCAGCAATGGTTCCTCCTGGTCGTCGCCTGCCTGCTCGTCTTTTACGGTTTCGCCGCTCGGTTCTACCGTCAAAGTGCGCGCGAGCTCAAGCGTCTCGACAACCTCCTTCGCTCCTCGCTTTATGCGCATTTCAGCGAAACGCTGTCCGGTATGGCGACTGTCCGCGCGTACGGCGAGACCGAGAAGTTCTTGCGAACAAACGAGTCGCTCATCGACCTCGAGGACCGCGCGTACTTCCTGACGGTCGTTAACCAGCGCTGGGTGAGCTCATGTGTGACTGAGATTCGGGTTCATGTCACTGACCCTCTTGGGTGACTATGCAGCTTGGTCTCCGGCTCGACTTCTTGGGCTCCTGTTTGACCTTCGCGGTCGCCATGTTCTCGGTCGGAACTCGCAAATCGATCTCGCCTGCCCAGACTGGTCTCGTGCTCTCGTACATCTTGACCATCTCGCAAGCGTTCTCGTGGATGGTCCGACAGGCCGCCGAGGTGAGTCCTTGCACGCTCCCGACAAGCAGTCCGACGCGGGAACCTTTGCTGACCTTGTCTGTCCCTCCCGGCGCAGGTCGAGAACGACCTGAACTCGTGAGCTATCTTTCCGCAACAGTGTGAGGTGGTGCGGGTCTGGCTGACATGGTCGGGAACACGCAGGGTCGAACGGCTGCTGCACTACGCCCACAAGCTCGAACGCGAGGCCCCGGCCGTCATCGAGGACAACCGCCCGCCCGAGTCGTGGCCCGCCGGTGGCGCGATCGAGTTTAAGAACGTGGTCATGAGCTATCGCCCTAATCTGCCGCCCGTGCTCAAGGGTCTCAACCTAAGCGTGAACGCTGGAGAAAAGATCGGCGTAAGCTTACCGCTCCTCAGTACTTCCCATTGTGCTACTCCTCGCTGACGAGATTGTGTGCAGGTGGTCGGTCGAACTGGCGCCGGGAAGTCGTCCATCATGCAGACGCTTTTCCGCATCGTCGAGATCTCGTCCGGGTCGATCGAAGTCGACGGTATCGACATCGCCAAGATCGGTCTCGGCGACCTGCGCAAGAGGATCGCCATCCTGCCGCAGGATGCCTTCCTCTTTGCGGGCACGGTGCGCTCGAACCTCGACCCGTTCGGCGAGCACCAAGATGTGGAACTGTACGACGCGCTCAAGCGAGCCTGGCTCGTCGAGCAGGACCAGCCTGTCCAGACCGCACCCGGTGCTTCAGCAGGCGGCGATGAGACCGCTGCGGTCGCGTCGACGCCGACCAACAGCACTCGGTTCACTCTTGACCTCGTCATCGAGGACGAGGGCCAGAACCTGTCCGTCGGCGAGCGCAGTCTCGTCTCTCTCGCTCGTGCTCTCGTCAAGAACTCCAAGATCATCGTCCTCGAGTGCGTAGTTCGCTCTACATGACCCTCGACTCGCCTCATTGACCCGCTTGAATGTGTCACAGCGAGGCCACGGCGTCCGTCGACTTTGCCACCGATTCGCGTATCCAGTCGACCATCCGGAAAGAGTTCCACGACAAGACGCTCCTTGTCATCGCGCATCGCCTCCGTACCATCATCGACAGTGACCGAGTCCTCGTCATGGACGCAGGCAAGGTGGCAGAATACGACAGTACGTTCGAGCTTTTGCGGTCGCTGGTGAATCTGCGGACTGACTCGTCCCTCTCCTGTGCGCGCACAGCTCCGCTCAACCTATTCCATGCGAAGGGTATCTTCCGGTCGATGTGCGACCGCAGCAACATCTCGGAAGAGGACATCCAGTCGACGACATTCGCCACTTGAGGAGTCCTCCTTCACGAATTTACCCTAAGCCTCATATCTTTGTTGTAGACGGGATACACTGTAACCACTAGAGCGCGCGAAGTCCGGAATCCAGAATGCTTTTGAACCTTTGTAAATGCACCGGGAGAACCGACGAGAGAGTTTAAGGGTATCTATCTACACAGATGGAAGCTTCGCTCCGCGTTTATGCGGTGGCGTTGCTCGCCGACTGCTTGACATCCTGTCATACGGGAGGTCTCGGTGAGTTCGGCAAGCAAGGCGTGAGAGGGGCGAATCGGTAGAGAAGCTCACAGAAGCGGCAGCCTTGGTCTGGTCAACGGCCGAGTTGACCGACGACTTGACGTCCTGCGAGCTGGTCTCCTCGACCTTCTTCTGGCCGGTGGCAATAAGGCTGCGAGGCAAGAGAAAGGTCTGTAAGTCCTGAGGCCCAGTGATGGCGGAATTAGCTTCGGACGTACCCCTCGACCTGCTGGAGCACGCTCGCAGCGGTGTCGCGAGCAGCGGCAACGTAGCCCTTCGGCTGGCCGGCGTCGGCCGAAGCCTGAGCGTCGCTGGCAGCCTCCTTGGCCTTGTCGGCGCCGGTTCCGATCAGGCTGTTCGCGAGGAAGAACGAACGCGTCAGTCGCTACTCAGAGACATGCGCGCGAGTCGCGATTCCGACTCACTCCGAGACGGCGTGAAGGGTGTGGGCAGCGAGGTCGCGGGTCTCGGAGACGATTCCGCCGAGAGTGTGCGAGCCTTCAGCGCCGTGTGACGAGTTGGCGGCGTCATCGGCCGACTGGGCGCCCTTGTCCTTGCCGAGGCCGACGAGGCCCTTGGCGTAGTCGAGAGTGTGGGACGCGACGGTCGCAGCCTCGTTGACGAGGGTCTGCTCACCGACGGCGCCGTTGGTGGCGTTGCCGGCCTTGTTCGAGAGCTCCTGAGTGGTGGACGACATTTCTGTGCGAAGGAACCGGTAGGCACGGTCAGTCTTTTTTGCACTCGGGGACAATACTCCTCTGTTCTCTGATGCTAGTCGGCAAGGTATCGGTGGAGCGCTGTAAAAAGCGAGCCGAGCCTTATCGGAGGACGGACGCCGAACTCGAGTGGGAGCAGTCCCCCACTCGAGAGCCCTCTCGCCGTTCGGTCTCATCGCCGAGGTCACCCGGTAGGCGCTTCTGATTGACGCAATGCAGAAGCGTGTCGACTTTGGGTGGTGGCAGGGGGGTTTTGGAGCAGGACGTGACGTGTTGCCGTGACGGTTCCCGAGGCTGGATGGGGCCGCAGCGGGGCGTTCGATGCGAGAAAGAGCGGAGACGTACTCGGTCTAGGGTGGTTGGTAGCGTTTGGGAAGTGTGAAGAGTAGTTTTGACGGTTACTGTGGGTGTAAGAGAGGAAAGGGGAGAAGTGAAGGGGCAAACTTTGGCTGGCGGGCTGGCGGGCGGCCCAGCTGCTGCGCGGAAAGTCGACGACGTCATCGCGCACCACCAAAATCCAAAAAAAAGTGATCGAGTGCGCCTCCCCTCGTGATCCAGCTTTCACGCGCCAAATGCGGCACCGGTGGTTCAGGAGTAGGCTCGTCCTGCCGTCTGCGCCGCCTGCCCCTGGCCGCTCCTTCCAGCCTTTGCTTCTAAGTTCCTCCGCCAGCATGCTCCACGCGCCGTCAGACCGAGACCCGGCTCCGGCGCGACCTCACGTCAACTTTAGCAAGTTCGCGACGGGCGACCTTCCCACGGTCCAGGTACCTATAGAGGTTATCAACCGGCCAATACCGTCTGTCCTGGAGGAGGACAAGGTGTTGCGATTCATGCACGACATCCAGGTGCCGTTCGAGGCTGCAGTGAATCGCCGCGAATCGAGCTGACAAATGCCATGGACGCGAGCAGAAAGGCGACAGCTTGACTCCGATCGAAGTCCTCAAGTGTACAGCCCCAGACGGACAGCGATACTACTTCGCCTTTGGAGGCTGTCATCGGTGAGGCTCGAGTTCGAGGGCGCACAGAACGTCCAGTCGAACCTTCCTCCTGACCACTTGACGGTCCTTACTCCCGGCCCTGCTTTCCAGCTTTGAAGCACACAAGCGACTCGAGAGCGAGACGATCCCGTCTCGCATCATTGAAGTCCCGCCGTCTGCCCTTCGCCTCTACCTGGGCGCTTCTTGTCCTTTCTAGAAAGAAACGCGTCGTTCTCCATCGGATTGTCATAGACTGTAGCATCACTGCACATCCGAGCTGGATCTGAGCTCGATCTGAGCTCTCTCACTTGAGTCTGTGTGCGTGGAAGAGGGGACGGAAGATAGAGATTGGCATGGGGCCGCTACTCCTTCATCGGTGTCGACGGCTCCTCCTGCCCGCTAACACGCCACGAGATCAGACGCGCGCCCTCTCCACCAGCGACGAGTCGCTCGCCGTCCCAGTCGACCGCGAGAACCTTCTCCGGCTCGGTCCGGTCCTCGTCGCCCTCCTTCTTCGGGAGCGGCAGCGTGAACAGCGCTTGCTTCGGACTCCGCGCGTCCCAGATGCGGACCGTCGAGTCGTACGAGCCCGAAGCGAACATGAGCGACGAGGTCGGGTGCGCAGCGATCGCCGAGACGGGCGCCGTGTGGCCCATCAGCGTGAGCGAGATGTTTTGCGTCGCCTCGGTTCGCAAGTCCCACAGGCAGATCGAACGATCCGTCGAGCCGGTCGCCAGCAGGTTCGGCGCCGTCAGCTGAGCCATCGACAGCAAGACCTTGTCGCTGGTCTGTGATGCAAATCCGGGGATTAGCATGGAGCCGCGAGCTCGAAGAGACCTTCGGACTGACCTTGCTGCTGATCTCTTCGGCGATCGACAAGTCCCAACTGCGCACAGAGTGGTCCCAACCGGCGGAGTACGCCTTCGTGACGTCGGCGCGGTCAAAAACGGCGCGCGAGATCTTGCCGGTGTGGCCGCGGAGGGCCGCCATCGGGGTCTAGAGGCGGGCGCAAGTCTAGGATCAGCTTTCGACGGACCTGGTAGCAGCAGCACCGGGGATGCGCACCTTGTTGACGACCGTCGTCGACTGCCTTCTCCGCTTCTTCTTGCGGTCGGCACCCTCGAGGTCGGCGTCTCCCTCGTTGACGCCCGGGGTCAAGTCCCACAGTCCAATCAAACCGTCCCAGCCGGCAGTGAGCAGGTGCGGCGCGTTCGTCGACGACGTCGGCAGAGCCGGGAGAGGGCGCGACCGCACGGACGAGATCGGCGCTTGATGAAGGGACAACGTGTAGAGCGTGGTCGGAGCAGGAACTTCGGCTTGAGCGGAAAGCGACAGGGGCGGGATCTGCGAGCAATAGTGAGCAGTTAGCTTCTCCAAAGTGTTACCGCTGCGATGCACGCATGCACGGCGAGACGGACCGAGTATTCCCAAACGCGGCCGACGCGGTCCATGCCACCGCTGGCGATCCACCGCTTGTCTTCGGATCCAAGCGGATGCGGGACATAGCACGCCGAGAGCACAGACAGGTCATGGCCGGCGAAAGACAGAGTGGACGGCGGCGGGAGGTCGTTGTGTTGAAGCGAAAGGGTACCGGCGTAGGACGCGGAGAGGACAGCTCTATTGGACGGGAGAGAACAGAAGAGAGAGACGGAGTAGTATGAGCGAACTGATATTGCACACGAGAGAGCCTGCGGGCTGCCGGACTACGGCAACACGGCGGCGAGACCTTAGGGACGCACCCTCTCACGGCGAGCGAAACATCGCTGACCCAGTCCTCGCTCGGGGTAGTACTCTGGAGCTGCGGCGGCAGAGTCGACGGCAAGAACTCGACCTCGAGCACGACTTCCTCGCTGGTTCCCGTCGCCGCGCAGTAGGCCCCGAGGGAGGACCGGAGGAGGGTCTGGTCGATCAAGAAGTCGAACGGGATCGGCGACTCTGTAAAGCGGCGCAACGCGAGTCAGCAGGCCGCCACCTCGCAAGTGGTATGAATGCTTCGTCGACTGGCGGCACCGTCATGTACACCGAGATAGGGAGGGCGAAGGGGATTGGCATCAGGAAGTGAAGAAAAGAATTCGACATTGTCTGAGATAACCTCGAAGACTGCTGAACGAAGAATACCAATGTCATGTAGTTGTGTCGTCATGCGCCGTGGCTCCCTTTGCCCTTCCATCTCGGTGTACAGTCGGTGCTTTCGCATCGACGCGGGCGCGCGAGCCAAACTCGAAAGCAGATTCGGGTGGTGACGAGACTATTTCGAGACTCACCATTCTCGAGGACCTTGTTGATGAGCTCTGACAGGTGGAATCGCCTCCAGCTAGCCGGCACGAGGAACTTTGCGGGCGGGATCTGGAATTTCGGGTCTTTGGTCGACAGGCGGATCGCAATCTGGCGCTCGTCGGCGCCGTTGGCGGCGAGTCCAGCAGTGGACGTGCTCGCGATGGGTTGTCCGATATCAGCAGTCGCCATCTCCAGTGCTGCAAGTAGCGGTCCGTGAAGCGGGCAAGCGAGGGAGCAAAGGGCGCGAGTTCAATCAAACGTCGGACTTTGCCGCGAAAGTCGAGCTCGGCACAAAGTTGAACTCCGAGAACAGAACCTCCGCCAACTGACACGTCACCGTTCGCAGTAGTTTCGCCCACGCATCGATCTACACACATGTACAGAAGAGCGTACTGGGCGAGACTGGAGTGGAACGTCACATTGACATGTACATACGCACTACTCTGAGAAACTTTGGGTGGTCGAAAAGCGGCGAGCGCATCAATGACGGTCACCTCCCGCACCGCTCGCGTTCGACCGAGAGTGGCAGCGGGGCAGCACCGTCTTGCTGGACCGGACGGAGTGCAGAGAGGGCCGAGAGCGAAGGCCGCTCGGAAAGACCGGGCGCAGGGCTGGGGACGCGGTCGAACGAAAGTCCGACGGCATGTTCGTGATCGAGATGAGCGAAGGTTGGGGCGCCGGGAGAGAATGCGGTAGTGGGTACAACGACAGGTGGAGCAGGAGACGCGATCGAAAGTGCAGAAGAGAGCATAGAGGGAGTCTGAGGGGGAGGAGTCGGGGGTCGAGAGGCGCCGAGGGTCGAAGTCGATGCTTCGAGACGAGCGAGAGCGGACGCCTTGGCGCGCTCCTTCGCCTTCTTGCGCGCCATCACCCACTCGTGAGGTGGACCGTGATAGGCGGCAAACGTCCCGGAAGGTGTCCGCGAGTGCGCGGCGGCCGGGGCATCGGGGCCGTCGGTCACAACCCGCCATTCGTCCGATGTCTCTGAGCCGCGCGAGGCGAACACGACCCGGATCGCCTGATAGAGGTAGAAGCGCGTTGGTGAGTCTGTACTGCCGCGACGCGCTCGTTTCCGAAGGGGTGGGGCGCAAAAGTTGAGGTGGATCGCGAAGCGCATTCGGCCTGTCCCGTCCGGCTGTTCGATGCAGTACGATTTTTGTCGGACGAACGTCCGCCCGCCAGCGCCTTCTTGGTCGAGTCCGGTCAGGTCGTACGGGACGAGGAACGGGCGAAACGCCGTCTCGTTCGAATCCTTGAGGACGACCTGGACCTGGCCGCGTTCTGGAACGGGGTACCCAGGAAACCGCGGCACTTTGCTCGATCTCGCTTGTTCGCCGTCCGTAGGGGTGTCCAACATACGCAGGTAATGCGTGTACAAGTCGACCGTGCCCACATAGGGAGTCGCGCGCGGGTCGCCGGGGCTGGCGTAAAAGACGGCCGGGAACGGGACGTGAATGTGCGGCGGGCAGCGTCGGCTCATCGGGAGATCACTGCTGCCGAGGACGCCGATCGAGGCGACAAAGTTGAGCGGCGCAGACGGCGGTGCTGACATGCGGCTGTGCAGGAGAGAATCCTCGAAACTGCCGACAAAAGGGTTGCTTGCCGCTGGCAGCGAACCGAACAGAGACGACGATACCGACGATCTCCGCTTGCGCGGCTTGGCAGGCCAACGTTCGGACGGGGACGTTTGCGGCGGAAGGGTCGGCTGGACAGGCCAAGCAGCACGCAACCTCCTAGGAGAGCCGTCGTCGTCCGATTCGTCGATCTCTGCCACGCTGCGAGATAGAGGGGAGCTTCGCGGCGGGGAGGACAGGTATGCGCTGAATCCCGAGAGTCGGCGAGCGGTCTTGAGCGACTTTGTCGGTTCGAGGACAGACGAGGCGGGGTCTCGGGGCGACTCGCTCACTCTGTCTTCGATCGCGAGAGCCGGTAGAAGGGTGTGCAGGGGTCCATCGAGCGCCCTGCTGGGACTCAAGAATGAGCTGCCGCTGCTGCTGTAGGACGCTCCGAGCCCTGGGCGGGAGATCGGGATCGGTTCGGTCGGGATGCTCGTCCCCATCATCGTCGGCGAGCCAGAGAGGCTGCTAGCGGAATCGCTGGGAGCAGCAGAATGGCGGCGGGTCTTTGCATAGCCTGTGAGCAATCCTTTAGTCAGCTTTCTAGTCGCGCGACCTCGTCCCGTCGCGATAATGATGAAATCGAACGCTCACTCGGCTCGACTGGCGTGCTCCACCGCGACATGCAGCTGGCCCTTCCGCACGTCTAGCACCTATGAGCAAGCCCTTGCGTTCGAGCCGGTCCTGGTTCTCGCGTGTTCGCGGTAGCTCGCTGGATCAGACAGAGTTCGCAAAGGGCTGGGCCCTCCAGAATCCGCAGCACACCACCTCTCCAGTTCCCCGCCTTCGAGACGCTCGGTGCATAGATATGATAATGACGTGAGGTACGCTACAACAAGAATGACACACGGTGGAGAAAACATTTGCGCACGACGCGGGTTGCGCTCCACCGGAGTGGCGAACGTCGACTCTCTCAAGCCGCCGCTGCCGCTGCCGAGACCGCTGTCGGGAGATCGAGGTGGAAGTACGCGAGGCTGCTGTCGACGATGCTGTCGGCGGCGCTCGCAGCGTACGGAACCTTGTCGAGGCTGTCGCTGCGCGTACTTGTGTACGGAAGGCTCGCCGCCTCCTCGATGTCGTGCTCCTTGCCAGACTCGGGCTTCTGCGATGGTGCGAACGCAGGGAGCGACGGTATGCGCGACAGTTCGTCGGCGTTGTCGCGCTGCGGGACGACGTCGCCGAGCTCGACCGGGCGCGCATCGTCGCGGTCGCGACCGAAGCCGCCCGCGAGGAGGGCGCGCTTGATCCACGGTGAGAGGATCGTCGCAAAGTGGAAGGCGACCGGATGTCCGGCATACCGAGAGAGAACGCTCTGCGTGTCGGCCAGTGCTTGAATACTCGTCGTGTCGACGTTGGAGACGCCCGAAAAGTCAAAGACGACGGCCTTGAGAGTCGGCTTGGCGGCGTTCTGCAGCGAACGGTCGTGCTCGCGGTCGGCCCACTTGCCCTTTTGCTGGAAGCGGTTGGGACCCGGGTCGTTCCACGGCCGGTCTCCCTGTTTGATGAGCGAGTAATCGACGCCATTCTTGGTGTACTCTTTCGCGTGGTCGACGATCTGATCCGTATAGCGCGCAGAGTTGATGTAGACTGCTGGCACAGTGATCAGTTAATAAGCCTTGGAGAGCTGCCCTTCAGGTCCGAGCTCACGGAAGGCTTCCTCCATGCGGAACACGATGACGCCGGGTGGCGGGGCCTCGACTCGGATGTCGGCGTTCCGGATACCGTCAGGGTTGAGCGGTACGTAGACGTCACGAGCTTGAGACGAGCCGTCCTTTTCTTCTTGGCGGACACGGACGCGACCGAGGAACTTGCCGCGAGGCTTCGCAACGCGAAACAGGAGCAGCGCTGCGCTAGCCGCGATACTGAAGTAAATGCCGTTCTCGATCCTGCGGGACACGGAAAGTAGTATCAGTCATCTGCCAGAACATCCGCAAAAGGGAGAACAGCAACGCACGAAGAGAAGATTGTCACGAAGACTGCCACGATGAAGATAAGGAACTCGAGGGGCGACGCGAGCCAGTACGAGTATGACTGCCGCGGCGAGGCAATCAGACCTCCGACGGCCTCAACTGCGATTCGAGGGCGTATCCGAAGGTCAGCGGGGCTGTCGCGGCGGAGAAAGAGGCCGAGAAAGGCCAAACCGATGACCAAACCGGCGTTTTGAGGCCTACTTACTGATTACAGCCGCTAGTGTCGCATTAGGGATCCAAAAGAAAGCTGAGGTGAGCCCGTACAAGGCGACGAGGACCACGACGGCCGTCAGAACGCCCGCGAGCGGCGTGCGAACGCCGGCGCGACTTTTGATCGCCGTTCGCGAGAACGAGCCCGTCGACGGGTCTATAGCGCGTCCGCACATCGTCAGCTCGACTCTATGCAGCTCCTGAACGAACCCGGTGCACCAAAGGTCGCCTCCGAGGCAGAGAAAAAGCGACTCACACGCGCCGAAGAAGGTCGAGATGATGTTGTTGAACCCGATCGCGACGAGCTCCTGGTTCGGGTTGATCTTGTAGTTGTTGACGCGGCCGAAAGACTTGCTGATGGCAATGTGCTCGAGGAAGACGAGGATCGTCGTGATGGGGATCTCCGGAGCGATCAAGCTGATCAGGTCGGAGTTGATGATCGGTACACCCATGTCCTGGAACCCCGACGGCACCTTGCCGATGACCGAGATGGGGAGCTTCTTCGGGTTCTTGTAGCGCAGGTAGCCGTACGAGGCTGCTGTCGAGACGATGACGAGGAAGGCCGTCCGGAACGTGTTGGCGAAGAAGGCCGTGCGGCGGACGACCGGGTTGCGGGCGTTCCGTTCGATGCGGTTCAAGACGTAGCGAGCGATGTAGAGGAAAGCAAGGCCACTCAGTCCAAACGCGGCGTCGATCTTGGTGTCCGGAAGATGCTTGAACGAGTTGATGATGACCTTGTAGGTGGACGCGCGCGTGTCGAACAGCTTGCTGTAGCCCATCATGCTTGGGACCTGTCCCGCGGCGATCGAAATGGCGGAGCCCTAGATAAGGAAACGTTGCTCAGTCATGGCAAGGAGATCCCACGGAAAGGAGATTGAAGACTAACGGTCATGAAACCGGCAATCGCCGGGGCCGAAACGAACTCGACCAAGAAGCCGAGTCGTAGGAGACCCATACCGAGGACGATGGAGCCGGCAAGGAGCGCGAGTGCCGTAGCGATGACGTGACCGGGATACTGGTCTCCGCCGGCGCGCGCCTGTACCTTTGCGATGGAATGCGAGATCGAGAGCGACATCACGGCGACGGGTCCGATCGTGACATCCTTCGCCGTCGCGAAGAAGCAGTAGACGAGGACGCCGACGAAGGAAGAGTAGAGACCGAATTCGACCGGCAGAGTGGCGATTTTGGCGTACGACTGGCCGGGACAGCTCTCTCGTCAGCTTTCCGCTGCGCAGCAACGTAAACAGAGCGAGGCACAGAAACAGGGCGCACCATGGACTGGGGAACGACGACGAGACCAACCTGCGAATATGAACGGGCTTATGGTCAGGGGTGTCCGTCTTGCTCGTGACGGAACAACACGCACAGTGAATCCGGCAATGAGGTCGCCGGCGAGCCAGACGAGGTTGTAGTTGAGGATCCATCGGTGAATCGGCAGGAGCGCCTTGACGTAGTCCTTTGCCTGCCCTGGGAGGTCGGACGAGTGCGACTTGACAAAGTCTGGAGGGAAGGGGGAATCAGCAAGAGGGAAGTCGGACTCCCGATACCGCGCCGTTTCGGGCAACCGGGCTTACCAGTCGTCGACGCCGCCTCGGTGATCACCGGGTCATGTCCAATCCACCGCAGGAACTTTTGTCGAGTCGAGAGAGACATCCGAGCACAGGTTCCGCGGAGCAAGGCGAGTGCAGGTTCAAGGGAGCAGCGCTTTCCTCGGCAGCTGTCGGTTTCGGTCTCGCCGTCCTAGATCGGAGCAGCTGGAAAGGGAATCTGTAACGGAACGAAAGCAAGAGTGGTTTGCAACCCAGCGACGTTACGACTTCTCGGACACTTTTTGACGCAAGTGAAGGTGAGCGAAGCAGGAAGCGAAATCCGCAGCAGCATGGCGTGCTCGCCGCGGTCGATCACTCTTCCGAGGTGCCCGACTACCGGCGATGGGGGCCAAGACGGGCCCAGCCTCGAGAGCACAGCCTTTGCAGAGCGATCGAGATGGGCGTTGCGTGCTCGTCAGAGGAGCAGAATGATGCCGGCGCGAGGCGAAGTCGAGGAAGCTGAGAAAAGGAAACCTCAATCGCACACGAGGAGATCACGGAAGCATACGCCTTTTTCAACTCGATCACGTTGCGGCTCGGATGACCTGGCAAACATGCTGAATTACAGGAGTGGACGAGCTGCGAGAATGGGGGGTAACCGAAGGCACGGCGAGGAAACTGTACAAATCCGGGAAAGGTGAACCCCTCGTCAAAGTGGCTACTCGGCGGTCTGCAGAGCATCCTCGCGCTTCTTCAAGACGAGCTCCTCGCCGGTCGCGCGGCGCCAGACTTCCCGGACGTCGTCGCACATCGTCTCAAAGTGCGAGGTCGCGTCGTAGGACCGGGTCACAAAGACATTGTCGTGCGACCCGGATGACGCAGGAGAGTAGATCGGCGCGATGGAGATGAACCTGTGAGCGAAGCGATCAGTGGCGGGGCTTACCTCGAGTCATGCAGCGGCTCAAACGCACTTGTCATGAATCGGCCCGAGGAGCTTGAGGCCCGGCTCGAGTTCGGCTTCAGGGTTGCCGGTCTCGACGATAGTCGAGACCATCGCAATGTAGACATCCTTGGCGCAGACGTTGTGCGTCGCCGAGACACCGGCGACGTAAATGTCTGGGGGGAAGAGCGAGTCCGTTCGTCAGCATGCTTCGGCCTGACCGGTAGTTCGTCCCGTTCGCGCGACGATGCTCACCATGCTTGCGATTGACCTGCTTCTGAGGCAAGATGATCTGGACCGAGTCCGAGTCGTCCGTGTTCGGGATCGGGTGCCGGAGGATGCAGATCGCGCGGACGACGTGGCCCTCGAGGAACACCTTGTCCTCCTTGTCGGCGCCGCCCTTGCCGCTCGCATCGACAAAATAACTCGGGTCTCCGATGACCTTGTCCGCCTTGACGGTCTCGCCGCCCGAAGTGACACCGACAAACTTGCCCTTGTCGTCGTACTCGATCTTGTCGACCGGCTTGTCGAGCATGTACGTGCCACCGTAGATGGCGGACAAGCGCGCAAAGCCCTGCGGGAGCTCGCCGAGACCGTAGAGAGGGTACAGGTACGGCGACTTGCCGAATCGGGCCATCGATGACGTGTAGAGCATGATGCGGTTGTATGTCTCCCGAGCGGGTTGGTTCAGGTAGCTGTTCCGTCGGGGACAAGCGTCAGTTGCTACACACACTCGCTCTGGTCCTGTAGAACGCACTCGTCATCGAGGTAGAGCGCCATGGCGTGCCCGATAAAGTCTTGGGTGCCGGCCTCGAGGCCAAATTTGTAGTACACCTCTTTCATCGTGTTCTTGTCCAGGTTGAGACCTGTACGCAGCAACTCGATCAGAACGGAGTCTCGAAAGCAGCGGCCCTTCAAGGGGCGCGGCTGAATCGCTCAGTCGGAAGAGACCTTACCCTGATGAGTGCTCGGGTTCTCCTCGTTGTACCCCTGAACCCAGAGGAAAAAGTTGCGCGCCCGGCGCTTCTCAAACAAGCCCATGAGTGAACTCCGGACCGCTTCGCCCTCGGTCGCGGGAACCTTGGCGATCCGGCCGTCGCGGAGGACGTACGAGCCGGCGATCTGCTTGAACTCGAGGTACCGGGTCACATCGGTATGGACGAGCATCTTGGTCATCTCGCCGTTCGCCATCATGCTGCGCGGGTGCTCGCGACATCAGGACTCGGTCCGGAGAGCGCTGTGAACAGGACCGCGGGGCGGGAAGACGCACAACTTGGGGATCAGGTCGACGGCGTAGTCGCGGTCGCGACCGAGTTCTGCCGGCGGTTCGGTGCCGCGGAACTTCTTGTAGAGCTACGGGGTCCGCATAGGTAGTCAGGAATCGGCGAAGGGTGGGTCGTGAGGGACGTGATGCGGGCGGACCTGGGTGAGGTTGAGACTGGCCGATTCAGCGCCGTAATAGTCGTTCCTGCAGAGCGCTGACGCGTCAGACTCGATGCCCCACGCGTGAACCGGTATCGCAGCTATGTGCAATCTGTGCGCATTGGTCGGAGCGGGCGGGCGTGGCCGCGCGGAGACTGACCTGTCCATGTGAAGGACCTTTTTCCCCTCGACCGAGAGGAGTCCCGACAGGACACATTCGGTCAAGCCGGTGCCGAGAATGATCTATCGATTGTCGGGGTCGAGGTAGAAGGTAGTTCACGCCAGGCGTCCGTGTCGTGTGGGATCGGGAGCGCGTCATGACGGCGACACGATGAAAAGAGGCGGTTTGGGTTCCGTCAGTTACGCGAGCACGACAGCCCTGGCGAGAGGGAGCACAGTGCATGAGGGTGGTGCAACTCACGAAATCGTAGTGCTCATCCATCGTGCAGTGTGGCTGCTTTAGAGTGGAGAGAGAAAGCGGAACGCCGCGAGTCGGCAGCCAAGGTGGGGTTCGCGCGCGCGTTCGCCTCCCCCTCGGAGGATCGCTCTCGTCCCTCTCAACCGATCTCTGATGAAGGGACGTAATGCGCGCGCAGTATTACAACAGACATAGATCCACTCGGAGTCGCAAAACGTCAAATCCCCGGTTCACTCGGGTCCCGCCACCTTGCGCGCCTCGACTTCTCCCGTCGACGGATCCCGCATCTCTTCCCAGTTGACCGCTTCCAACGGTTCACCCGTCGACGTCGAGACGGCAAACAAGACCCCGAGCGAGTTGGCGGCGGTCGACAGGAAATCTGCACGGCAAGGTCACCGGTCAGCGCGTCAGTCTCTACTCGGAGGCAGCCTACGCAACCGGTCGCGGACTGACAAGACCGAGAGTCGCCCAACGAGATCTGCGCGGCCGTTCGGTCAGTCTGCTGCTGCTTGGAAGTGAGAGAGCATCGGTGCGAACATACGACTTTGGCCCGGACAACGTCACCTGGCCGGAAACAGGACCAGATCTGTTTGGCAAGGCTGCATCAGCTCGTCGCTCAAACGAGATGGTCCGTCGCTTCGGGTTTGCGCACCTTGACCGAGTCCTTCGCAGTCTGCCGGACGTCCTGACTCCGTATGATGCCGGTGAAATCGGGTCGACAAGGTCGGCCGTCGACGGTCAGGAGCGAGAGGGTTGCCGCTTGCCGGGTGATCCGCGTCACAGTTCCGACGACCTGCGGGGAGCAGCATGTCAGCTCCGACCTGACTCGTGAGCATGATCGAGAGCGAGGTGGTGCGTACGGTCGCATTCGGTTCGGGGATGGCCTGAGTTTCGTCTTTGCCCTGGACCGACAAGACCTGCCCAAGTCCCGTCGGTTGGTCAGCGGACGCGCCCGGGAACGCAGCCAGCAAGGTCAGGCTCGTGAACGTACGCCTCCTTCCCTCGATACGTGACCGACGAGAGCGGCGTAGACTTGACCGCCGCGAGTAAAAGTGCCCGGACCGGCTGCGAGCGAAGCACTTGCGCCCGGCGCCGAGAGGGGCTGCCCTGGGATCACTTGCGTAGCCATGTGAAAGCGGTGTCGCTGAGTGGAGAAGCAGAAACGAGAGCAGGACGCAACGCAAGCCAAAAAATTGCGCCGAGATCAGGTGCGGGTCGCCTTCCCACCCCGACGCACTCTACAGTTATGTTTGCCGGTAAGAAGCTCGTCATCTCTCAGCCAGGCTTGCCCTGCTACCCTCGCTCGGCCTCCGCAGCCGTCTCGCTCGAGAGCTGACATCTCTCCGAAAACCCTCAGGTCAAGGTCCCTCGCCTGCCCAGCTCGCGCTCGCAAAGATGCAAGCCCGCCAGTCCCTGCGCAACTTCCTCGTCGCGATCGGCGTCATCCGCGTCGGTAAGTCGGCAACGCCGCGTCGTCCTCCGCTCGCGCTGACCGTACCGCTTTCGCGTACCAGTCCCCTTTGCGTTCGAGTACATCTACAGTCTCGTCCGATGAGGGAGGTCCGCCTCTGCGATGTACACCAACCCCGTTCCCCTAGACTCCTTCGCATCCCTTTGCAACCCGTATATAAACCGGACCCGCGATGCCTCACTCCGATCTGCTCGCCCTCCGACCTGCTCGATCCCGAGTCGCTACATCTTCGAAGCGGCGATACGAACGAACTGATCGGGCGAAGTGGGCGAACTGGGCTAGCAGAGCGTCTTGGCGAGAGGCAGAGACGGGCGTGCCTAGGAATCCCGTTTGACTGTGCCGTCGGCTGCTGGGCCCCGCGGTCGAGCGCACTGAATACGCTGCTGTTACTGACGAGCTTCACTCTCACCTGCGCTGAGCGTCTGCATACGCTCGGCCAGCAGGTTGCCGCGTGTCTACCGATGTGACGCTCAGCAGCTCCGCGGACAGTCCGAGCCCCACCGCGTGTCGCGCACGCGCGCATGGCGTACAAAACTCTGCACCGCTGTTCGAGCTAGTGAAGTTTCCTCTCCTGCAAACGACCAGAAACGTTGGGCGAGGAGAGCTGCGCCTTGTGACGTCGCGTTAGTCGTGCGCCACACAGTCCGCCTCGATGAACGGTCCTTACATCCCCGTGCCTCGCCCTTTCCGGCCTTCCCGCAGCTTCGGTCCCTGGCCAGATCTCCCCAGAAGTCTCGCAGAATGGTCTCGGCCGATGATGATGACCTTCCTCGAGCGACTCGACTACTGCCGGCGCCTCGCCGCTCAGAAGGGTCATCTCCCCAGTCTCGGCGCGGGCTATCGTGCGATCATGATCGCTCGCTTCGGACCTTTGTTTCACACGGACCCGTTTGGCAGCGACTGGAGGCGCGCCGTGGATTGTCGCCGTTTCGTCTTGGAGGACCTTCGGGAAGCGCGGTCGCATCTCGAGAATCTCGGAGACCCGGTCGAAGGGACTCGGACTGGTTCGGCTGCCCGCTTGCTTGTGCGTGATGCGTTCATATCAAGCGCGCACGCACACATGTGTGGAGTGTCGGCGGAGTGTTGAGACGGCTCCGAACAGACCGATCTCGACCCTTACGCTTTGCAAGATACCGCGGTCGGGCCATACACCTCGTGTCCGTACCGCCTGAGTTAACACGTACTGACCAATCTCGAGCTACAGACGATAAGAGGCGCTTCCCTTCCCGTATTCGCCGGTTCTCTCCGCCTTCAAGGTCAAGGACGATCGCTCGAGCACGCGCGGGGGCATTTCCTGTCGTTGGTATACGAGCTCGGATCGATGAGCGGTCATGTCCCTCCACTTGAGCAAGATGTCACCGCTGCCCTGACGCGATGGCATCCGCTCGCCGTCCTGCACCACGCATTATCCGGCTGGCGTTTCCTCGTGGCAGCGGCATTTGGTTCCCTCTTCGTTTCGGACGGCTCGAACGAGACGCGCCGGCAGCGGTACGCAAATGAACTCAATCACGAGCTTCTTCTGCTCCTCGATCGAGTCTACCAGATCTACGCCAGTCACGAAGATGGCGCCGAGATGGCGATGCTCGAAATCTGCGTAAGCCCCGTCACACGGTTCCTTCGGAGTTCCATGCTCGCTGCCGTCGAATGACTAACACAGCCTCAGTGACAGCTACATTCACCCGCCAAATTCGCTGAAAATGTTGTGAGCTGTCGTCCTCAGATAGTCGCGAGGGCGCCGGAAAGCTCAGTAGACGCGCGCGCGTCGTGCATCTTGCGCAGGACTTTGACGTCGCAGACTCGTCTCGCCTTTCACTCTCTGCGCCGACGAGCGTGGCGCGGAATATCTCGCTGTACGAGCGGGTCACAGGACCGGACCCGCCAGCGTGGGTTGGCCGAGTGCGGCGGCAGATCGAAGCGTTCCCGCCTCGCCAACTCGCCCCAGTGCCGCAGTAGCGAGTGTTCTGGCCCTCTCTGTAGAGTTGTCAACGCGCAGAGAGGTGTCTACCAGGACGCGGCTTGACAGTTCAGTCGAGTGCATAAGGCAATGACGCCACCACTGGGGGCGGATCGGCCCTGTCAAGCACGAGTCCTCCTGCGTGTGATTTACGGTCAGCGAGAGCACAAAATTGCCGTTCGAGATGATCACTGTGCGCACGAAACGGGGCAAGTCAGGAGGGAGGCATACAAGATGCTGCGGTCGATCTGCAGGGATCAGCAGCGGGACGCTCGGCCCCACACGCAGGCTCGGGCGGCGACTTCGCTCGCTCTCGCTGCTGCCGTCGAACGAGGAAATGATCGCACCTTTGACGCCGACAGCAGCTTACCTGATCACTATTGAAGAGACCGCTCCTTACAAAAGTGTGTCAGAGTCCGTGACTTTGGCTGGGTCGGGCCTCCGCACTTGTTCGGCCCGCGATCTTGCCGGCTCCCGCCGCCGTCCGTCGCACCTTTCGCCCAGCCCTTCGCGTCGCGGCGTCTCTGGTTCACGCTGCAGGTGGGACACGCGCCACTCGCTCGGTGCACTACACCCTAGACCACGTCGCGGGTCACTCACGAGGTACGTCAGGTCGCGTCGATCGCACGCGCCGCGTCTGCTTCTATCCCCCGCGTTCTCCATCGCTTGCTGATAACGAACCCGCTCGCGTGCCCCCGCTGCAGACTTCGGTTCCCTCGCTCGGGATGGCAGCCTACTCGCCTTCGTCTTCAGAGTTCGAGCCCATCTCGGACAGCGAGGTGATCCACCTGGCCGGACCCGCCGCCGCCACCGCCAACGAACGTCAAGATCCGCCTCGACCGCTACTTGCGACGGCACACTCCGGCCGACCGGTCGCAGCTTCGTCAAACCTCGCCAGAAGTCTCTCACAGCGCCGCAAGAGTCGCGAAGAGTCTTACCTCGACCCGCCGCCCAACCGGCAAGAGGTCCCGGCGGCCGGCCCTGCGAGAGGCCGCGAAACGAGCCTCGGCACCGACGACGAACGCCATCGCCGTGGGACTGAAGGCGACGACGAGGACAGCAGCGCCTTCGAAGACGTCGACGATGTCCGAGGCCGCGCGCGTACGAGACGCGGTCGCGATCCAGAGCTGAAAAAGTCGATGCTCGAAGATGCGCTTCGGTCGAGGTGAGCGCGCGTTCACTCGCGTTTGCGTGAAAACGTCTGACCTCAGACTATATAACACAGCCTAGCCACCCTTCTCTCTCTCGCTCCGGTCCAAGCGGGTCTCTCGCAAACGCCGGCCATGTCTTTTGCTTCCTTGTCTTCGCTGTTCCAGCCGAGCACCGCTTCCGCCGCTCGGACAGCGTCGGCAGGGAGACGTCTCGCTCCGACAGTATCCAGACCGCAGCGCGACTCGCCCTTTGCGGGAGCTCTCGTCGAAGAGGACGACCAAGAGGAAGACCAGCCTTCGCACGCGGACGTCTTTACGGCCTCGTCGTCCTCGTCCGATCCGGACTCCGATGCTGACAGCTCGACTGAGCTCGGCATGCACCGCCAAGGGAGAGGGCACACGGTCTCCGACGCGATCCCGATCGGCGCTTCCCGGCGCAGCTTATCCGACTCTGTCCCTTCCGGATCGGCGGCAGCTGGATCCCAGTTCTCACCGTTACAGTCTCGTCCCGTCGGCTCGGCAGCGGCACCAGCTTCACCTCCAGCGTCCTCGTGGAACCGCTCGCGACGCGGGACGGCAGCCGCGACCGCACTCGGTTCTGGCCGGAGGCGCGGTCGCGGCCGAGGAGGATCAGCGAGCCCCGGTCCGGCCAGCGTCGAAGAACGACGTCGAGCGAGGGCTGCGGCCGCCGCTGCGGGCCTTCAGTACCCTTCGGCGGCAGCGGACTGGACATCGGCGAGCGGCACATTCATGAGCGAGGGGGAGGGTCAAGGTGCCGAGCGAGGTGAGCTGAGCGCCTCGATACTCGAGTTACGCTGGCGGTGACTGACAACTGGCATTCTGCTACAGATGAGGCGTTCCAAGACCTGCTGTCCACGGCGCGCTTCTTCTCCGATCTGTCGCCTCGTGCAGCTCGAGCCCCCTTTTCCTCGCTCCCGAGCTCGTTCGAGTCGGGCCGGACGACAGTTCCTCCGGCTTCCTCCTCGTCCACATCCGCCTGGGCAGCCGCGAGCATGCCGCCTCCACTCCGACCCGGCCAGCTGGCGTCGTCGAGTGACGAAGGCGGCGAAGAGGAGTCCGACCCTGCTTTGGCGAGCGAGTCGGTCCCGACTCTCGAGAGCCTGTCGAGCGGCGCAGAAGGCGACGTCTCGCCAAGCCCGATGGAATCGCGTGACCAGTCGGTCCCGGGAACGTCGAAGCACAGCGGCCCGACAAAAGCTGGGTCGCCCGGAGGGGAAACAAAGCCCTCAGACAAGCAGCGCAAGAAGGGCGGTTGGTTCTCGTGGATCCGTGGACTCGGCGGCACCGTCGAATTGAAGGTGTGGCACCTCGTCGGGATCTGTGGCGTACTGATCGGAGCGGGATGGGCTGCCGGGTAGGTCATCCCACGGGTGGCGACATCCTCTCTTTCGGCTGCTTCTGCGACTCTTCGTGACTGACACCCCTCGACTCCTCCCGCGACAGTTCTCTGACGGGGGCACTGCCTGGCTCGTGGATTGCTTCGTGCCTTCACCTCTCTCCGTCGAGAATCGTCACTGTCGAAACCGTCAGCCGCGGATACCCTGCTTCGTCTCGCTTCGCCAGCCTCTCTACCTCTTCCTCCAACAGTATGTCTGAGCTCTTCCTGTGAGCGAATGCACGACACGATCGTGGTGCTCTCGCCGGCCCAGAGGTGCGTGCAGAGCGAGATCTTCCTCTCTTCTTTTACAAATCATGTCCTGTCTTGTACACTCTTGTGATCTTTGCTCTCCTCTGTCTCCCCCATTGTTGGCTACCTTACTGCAAATCGGTCCATGTCTCACCTGTTTCCCTCGATCGCGCTTTCGGACGAGACGGCGCGATCTGTCCGGACGTGCACGCGCGTGTTCTTTTTCCCTCTCGAGGCGAGACCGCGTGTTCTTCGCGCTTCCTCTTCTTGATACAGCCATGTCGAACCGACCCTTCTCACCGAATGCCCTCGCTGGCAAAGTCTGCATCGTCACTGTACGTTCCCGCTCAGCAGGCGAGCTGCCAGCCTCGCTATGCGCGTCCCCCACATGGCTCACCGATCGTACTGCGTCGGACTCTTAGGGTGGCGCCAGCGGCATAGGCTACGCTACAGTCAAGGTACGCCTCCCTGCGACAAATCTCGAGAGTTCCGGCGGCTGACTCGGCAAGCGCCGTAGGCCTTCTTGCAAGCGGGCGCAAAGGGCGTCACCATTGTCGACCTCTCGGCCGACGCGATCAACCGCGCAATTGACGCACTAGCGCAAGAACTCGGCGCGGAGGTCAAAGACCGACTGTACGCCTGCGCCGGCGATGTCAGTCAGGAGGAGACTGCGGAGCGATACGTCCAGGAGACGATCCGGCAGTTCCACCGCCTCGACATTTCGGTCCAGTGCGCCGGAATCTCCTTGCCGAGCACCGATGTCGCCGATCTGAAGGTCTCGGATTGGGACAAGACGATGGGGGTGAACTTGCGAGGAGGTCCGTCGCGTCCCTCGTCCCTCCGCGAGCGGTGTACATCCGGACGGCGAAATGTTGACGCGTGTGTCCGTCGATCTTCCCGCTCCGCACAGTCTTCCTCGGAGTGCAGCAGAGCATCCGAGGCATCCTTGAGACCCCTCGCGGGGACGGCGAGGGCGGCGACGCTGCGATCGTTCTCGTCAGCTCTCAACTCGGACTCGACGGTTTGTCGTCTCCCGTTTTTCCGTGCTCATCTCATCAACCCGTTTGACCCGAACGATCTCGCACAGGCTACGCCGGGTCTGCCGCGTACTCGGCATCAAAGTTTGCCCTGCGCGGACTGATGTCTTCGGTTGCGCAAGAAGTCGGACCGAAGGGGATCCGCGTCAACGCCGTCTGCCCCGGTCGTACGTCCCGTTCTCTTCTCATCAATTCCCAAGAATGGAGCTGATCCACGTCTGGGTTGCAGCCATCGAGACGCCGATGCTTGAAGGCTTCTCGGCCGAGGGCCATCTCACCAAGGGCAACATCAAGCGGGCAGGCAAGCCCGAGGAGGTGGCGTATGCGATCCTGTTCCTCGCGAGCGAGGCGAGCAGCTACATGTGCGGCTCGTCACTCAAGGTCGATGCGGGATGGAGCAAGTGGTGCTAGACTGTGTGCGCTGTATGCATTCGGACCTCTCTTCTTTCAAGCAGACCGCCGGGAGAGGCCTTCGCGCGGTCCTGCGTAAAGGCACTGCATAAGCGTCTGGCTACGCCTTGTTGCCCCACCCAGACGCGAGCTTGATCGCGTTGGCGCCCGACGAAGCCTTGGCGGCCTTCGCCTCGAGGCGCTTCTTCTGCGCGCCACCGTCATCCTTGGGTCCCGCCGTGGCCGACACGACGCCGTTCTTGAGTCGCCGGTCGCGGACGTTCTTCTTCTTCTTTGGCGGTTCGCCGTCTGCTTCGGCCGCCCCCGCTCCGCCGGCGCCGTCGCCGCCCTCGATCGCGGCCTTCCTCTCCGCCGCGAGTTTCCACCGGCCCGTCTTGTCACCCGTCTCGCTCTCGCCCTCCTTGACGCGCTTGTTCTTGGCCGCCTTCTCGCGCTCCTCGTTGAGCTTTTTCCGCTGCGCCTCGATCTTGGCCTTGCGGACGGCCGAGTTGCCGCCTCCGCCGGCGGTCAACTCGACGTTGATCTTGCGACCCGAGAGGGACGATTGGTGCAACCGGAGGGCGGTCTGGAGACCCGTCGTCGTGGTGAATTCGACAAAGGCGCACCCTTTCGAGGCGGGAGGTTTGCCCGCGCCGGTGGCGGACGGCGAGACCTTTGGGGTCAAGAGGCGGACAGTCGGGACTTCGCCTGCGGGGGTTGCCCGGCGGGGGTGCAAGTCAGCCGCCAAACTTTTGTATCGTCACCCAGGGTAGCCTAGACGCACCACATGACTCGAAGTGCTTCTTGATCTCGTCGACTGTCACCTTGAACGGCAGGTTGCCTGTTGGAGCGGGGAAGACCCCGAGTTCAGCGCTCTGTCACTTTTGCAATCTCGCTGCAGAGCACGCCGAAAAGCTCACCGACGAAAAGCAGTAGTCGGTGGTTGTCTCCTTCCCCTGTGCCGTCCGCGCCGCCGGCTGCCGCCAACCTCGCTTCGCGGTCCCGCTGCGCCTGGGTCTTTCCGCGTTGCCGCTTCTTCTTTTTCGGTTGCTCGTCTGCGCCGTCTTCTGCTGTTGTTGTTGTTGCTGGTGCGTCTGCTCCCGATGCGTCGTCGCGTTTCCGTTTCTTGGTCGACTTGGCCGCCTTGACCTCGGCATCGTCGGCGTCGTCGTCGTCGTCATTGCGTTCTGCGAGCCCGTCGATCGCCGCGACTTCGTCCTCGAACGAGGGTGCCGCGTCCTTTGGGTTGAGTTTCCCTTTGCCCTTGCTCTGCCGGAACGCGAGCGCCTTCTTTTCCTTTTTCGTGAGCTTTTTGTCGGACGCGGCGACTGGGTCGGGCATGGTCTGGTTGGGGCGGTCTGGGTCGGGGTGTGCGGGTCTAGATGGAGAAAGCGGGTGTTCAAGCTTGAGTAGTGCAGTGCGAGTGGGAGCAGCGTCTGTTAGCTTGAAGCCCGAGTTTCAAGTCGTCGCTCTGACGAGGCGGTGCACCTCTCGCCAAGCGTGTAGCGATGAACCACCTCGTCGCTGCAGGGCATTGCAGGGCAAGCACCAGTACTCAAGACCCATCTAATTGCATCATGAATCAGTTCAAACTCGTCACGAGTCTCTCCGAGAGAGTCTTAACGCCCGGCCGTGGCCGTCGAGGTGCTGAAACGAGGCGGTGCAGCTCGCTCATCCGCGTGAAAGTTCGCCAAAGTGTCGAAACTCTCGCTCTACAGACCCAGCGCAGTGAACCGGGGCTTAGACGCGCCGGCCACTCGCCATGTTTACATTCTGCATCCAAAAGGTAGTGCTCCTGACTGGAACCGAGCCGCTGACTCGTGGGCTGACCTCGATCTCGTTTCTCGTCCGGCTGTCTCTCTCTCTCTCTCGCCTACTCCGACTCCTCGCCGGCTTATCGCGTGCATAGGACACGATCCGAGTCGAGGCGCGCGATTTCCACAAAGACCCGGTCGACGCGATCCGAGAAGAGATCCACCGGAGGTATGCCAACAAGGTACACCCTCCAATTCCTACCCCGCGCCGCATCGCTCGCCAAAGTTCCGACTCTTAAGCGCTCCCATGACCAAAAACACAAGCTGACTCGCTACCGCCCGGACTCGCAGGTGATCCCAAACGTCGGCCTGTGCATCTCGCTACTCGACATCCTGTCGGCATCCGAGGGCGGAGTCCTCTACGGAGACGGCTGCCTTTACTACAAGAGTAAGCCTCATACTGCGCTCAGAGCTCTGCCTTTTCGTATCCCTGGCGCCCACCTGCTGACATTGCGACCGACGCTCTGCCCCCGCAGCTGAATTCCGCCTCATCATCTTCCGTCCCTATATCGGAGAAGCGCTCGTCGGCCGCGTCAAGTCGCAAAGTCCTGCCGGAATCGTCAGTACGTCCATTCCACGTGCGCGCCGAGCAAGAGGATCGGCAGCTGACTTCTTGACACGCTTCTTCGACTGTCTCTCCAGTCTCGGTCGGCTTTTTCGACGACATCCTCGTCCCGCCCAATCTCCTGCCCGACTACTCGACTTTGTGAGTGGGCATTCTTTTGCGCACTCGGAAAGGACTGAATCGCCTGACGAGCGGGGATTTGGCTCTCTCTCTCTCTCTCTCTCGCGTCCTGCAGCGATCACGACCGCCGTTCCTACTTCTGGTTCCCGTCCGAAGGGGCCGACGAACCGCGGCCGACCGTCAAAGAGTTGCTGAACCAACCCGAAGACGCGAAACTGTTTATCGGCCGGAAGGACTGGGTCCGGATACGCGTCGAGGAGGAACACTGGGACGACACGAGCCCGACGAGCGGGAAAGCCAAAGCGCCGCTCGCGGCGAGCGCGCCGGCCGCGCAGGGGGAGCAACAGGCGCCCGTCGCCGAGACGCGGACGAACGGCAAGCCGCCGTACTCGCTCGTCGTGAGTGCTCATTATCGTTGCCCAGGCTCGCTTCCAGAAAGGGCTGACCTTCTTGTTCGGGCGCTGCTAGTGCTCGATGGCAGAAGACGGCATGGGTGTCCTCGACTGGTGGGAGGGCGAGTAGCAATCGCCTGCGCTTCAATCACGGACCTTTCCCTCCCGGCGTGGCTCTTGTTGTAATCTTACTCGCATTGGCTGCTCACGATCGCCGAGCCTCTTGATCGAGCAAACACTACAACCGTCTGACTGCGTGTTCTTTACAAAGTGACAAGATTTGCTACACAGTTGGGATGGCGAAGGTCGGGAGGACGTACGAGATCGCGCCCCAGTGAAAGTGCTCATCTCAGTGCTTGGTTGGACTCGCCTGCGGACTGTCCCACCCGTCGCGCTTCTCGCCGACGACCTGCTTTTCCTTGAGCGCCGCCAAGTCCCGAGCGATCGTCTCGCGGCGCGCTTTCCGCTCGCGTTCGCGCTGGTGCGGCGAGTACGGCAGCGGCGGCGGCCGGTTCTTCTCGATCCAGCTCGCGCCGACCGTGCCGACGTACGAAGGCGAAGAGGTCGACGCGAGCGAGGGTCGCGAAGGAGACTGCGAGCTCAAGAGTGGCGCTCGGCGGGCGGCAGCAGAAGGCCGGGGCGATGCCGTGTCGGATACAGGGCGCCGGTTCTCGTCATCCGATGCTTGCTGCGCCGCCATGAGCTGGTCGAGGAGTCGCTGGACGGCGAGGTATTTCTGCGCAGTCAACAGTAATGATCAGCGAGAGTCCACTTGTGCTACCGCGCGAGGAATGGACGCACCTGACGCCAGTCTTCGGCGCGAGCGTCAGCTTCGGCGAGCTTCCGGGTCTGCAGCTCGCGCTCCTGCTCGCGCTCCAGCGCCGCCTGCGTCGACTGCACTTCGACTTGCTCGACTTGCTTCTCGAGCTCGAGTACTCGCGAGGACAACTCCGCGTTGCGGATCTGCGCTTCAACGTGCAGTTCCGCGGAGGAGCCGTTGGTGGAAGTTGAGGAACCGGCGGAAGCCGCCGAATCTGACCGTGCGAGGGGCGTTGCAGGGTGCGATGTGCGTGCGTTCAGAGCCGCCAAGCGAGACTTGAGCATGTCGGTCCCGGCTCGCTGGTTGCGGTCGTACGTCTGACGTTGCGCCTCGAGTCGCTCGAAGCGGTCAACAGCTCGCTGCAGCTGCTCGGCGCGCTCCACCTTGACCTGCGCGTCCGCCTCCGCGCGGTCGAGCGCAGCCTGCATCGCCGCGAGCGCAGCCTCCTTTTCCCGCGTCGTCTGCTGCTCGGCCGCATCGTGCTGTTGCTGCTGCAGCGAAAGTAGCTCCTCAACATCGGCCACGCGCGCTTCGGCCGCCTCGACAGACTTTAAAGCGGCGTCTCGCTCGACTCGAATAGCCGCCATCTGCTCTTGCGCGGCGAGGAGCGCAGCTTCGCGAGCAGCGATGACCCGATTGAGCTCCGCCTCGACAGTGGCGGCATCAGCTCGTAGGGTTACGATGGCGGCGTCGTGGGCCTTTGTCGAATCGCGCAATTCGGCTGACTTGGCCTCGAGGCGCTGCTCGAGGGAGACCGCGGACTTCTTGAGTTCGGCAATCTCGCCGTCACGGGCGTGCAATGACTGTTGCGCATCCGCGAGAGCGACGGCCGCACTGCCCTGCGCTCCTTCAGCAGCGTTCTGCGCCTGCTCGAGCTGGCGCCGAAGGTCGCCGGCTTCGATCGCGCGGACCCGTTCGGCTTCGTGCGTAGACTCCTGCAGGGTCTGGAGCTCCGCTCGCAAGGACTCGCGATCGGCGGCGAGAAGCTGCAGATCCGCTTCGAGTCGTTCGACGCTCGCCTGTAGACCGGCGATACGGTCCTGTTGCTCGCGCTCAAGGCGACTGTGGTCGGAAGCGGCCGAAGCTGCAGCCGACTCGAGCTCCTCTTTCCGTAGACGAAGAGCGGCTACCTCCTCTGACGTTGCTCCGGCGTTTTCGAGTCGTGCGTGAGCTTCCGCGAGCTGCCGGGTGAGGTTGGCCTCCTGCGAAAAAGAAACCGAGGAAGTCAGTTCACCGCGTCAGTCGGGCCTGAAAAGATGTAAGCTAGACCGACCTTTTCTCGGGCTTCGTCCTCTTCGGCGAGTCGGGCAGCTGCGCTGACTCGTCCAGGGTTGAGACGGTTCCGGCTCATGGACTTGGGCGTGCCGAGGCCGAGCGCGCCCATTTCGTCGATGGACTCGCTGCGGCAGCCGACGGTCCAACCGGTACCACGCAAGCTCCTCGACCGACTCGGACTGAGCACGACACCGATTTCCTCGTTCGTCGTGAGGTGTTGGCCGCTGACTCGCCGCGCGGTCCGCTCCAGCTCGGGGCCGGTGAGGACGAACCGCCGCGTCTCGTTGAGCAGCTCGCGTAAACGCTCCAGCTCCCGTTCCTTCTCCTCAAGGGCGTCTTGGCGCTCGCGCCCGAGCCGTTCGGCCTCTGTGAGGCGGGCGAAAGCCTGGTCGCGTTCCGACGCGAGGGTGTTCGACTCGAGCGTGCTGATCTGCCCCTGTAGCGACGCGATTTGAGCAGCATAGCGCTTAAGCATGGCTGCGTCGCTGACGAGCTGTTCGGGTGAAGCGGATCAGCCTTCGCTTCCCGACCGTTTGGGGCATCAGAAAGAGCGGGCCACTCACCGCACTCCGTTCCGCCTTTGTGACGACCATCTTGGCCCGTTTCGCAAACTTGAGCGTGCTCAACGTCTCGGTAGCTTGCTCAAGATCGGGCGAGACGGTACAGACGACGGCGACGCGCGAGTTGCCGGACAAGGCCGGCTGAAGCAGGCGGGTGAGCTTGGAGTCGCGGTAAGGGATGTGCGCGGCCGATGTTGAAGGGTCGGTCAGCTTTCCGATGACGGTGCCGAGGGTGAGGAGACTGTAGAGAGGGCAAGAGTGTCAGGTGGTGTTGGGAGCACGAGTCGCGGCTACCGCGCCTGGGCCGCACCTTTTATTGATGAATGCGCCCTCTTTCCTCCGTTCTTCTTGTCCCGTGGCAGACTCGGAGCCCGCCAAATCAATCAGGTTCTGTGAAGGTAAGGGGGAAAGAGTCAGGCTGGTAGGCACCGGAATTTCGACTCCGACAGACTGACCAGCTTGGAAGTCCGCGCCGAGCCGTCGGACTTGTTCATGCTCTCGATGGTCTGTAGAGGTGGTCGATCAGCCACCTTGCGCTCGACGATCACAGTCCGGCAAATGGAGAGCACGCACGACAATGAAGACGCAGTGACTGCGGGAACTGCGCTCGTTCCAGTCCGTCGCGCCGACGCGCCTGCGCGTCTCGCCCTCCTTGAGTACTTCGAGCACCTCCTCTGGCAGGCTCACAGCTCGCTCCTCGAGGTTCTTCACCATGCCGTTTTCGACGATCTCGGGACCGCGGACCGGGTTAGCCGCAAAGGGCGAAGGCGACGGGGCGAGAAGGTCCCGGAGCTGTTCGTTGTAGATCTCGAGAAACGAGACGCGCAGGGAGTACGATCGCCGTGACTGTTGTTGATGGATGTGCGAGAAGAGCTCGTCGACAGCGAGCGGGATGATCCCCGGTTCGGAAGTCGAGCCGAGCATGGTGTGCGTCTTGCCAGAGGCTGTCTGACCGTACCTGTCGCGCACAGCCGAGGTAAGCACTTGCCTCTTTCTAGCAGCACTGAATAACCACGTACGCGAACACCGTCCCGTTGAAGCCGCCGAGTGCAGCCTTGACGACCGGCCGGATCTTCTTGTCGTAGAGGTGCTCCGTCGGATGCGGGTGGACGTGCAAAAGATCGAACCGGAACTCGTATTCCTCCGAGAGCACACGCGCGACGTTCGTCGACGAACCAAAGCGTTTCAGCAGGGTCGGATGGGACGACGTAAGGGAGAGCGTCGATTCTGCCGGTGAGTAGTCGTAGATAGGCGAGGCTTGGAAAGTCGGAGAAGTCGCTTTCGGCGGCCGGACGCTGCAGTCAGGGCAAATCAGCCGCACCGTAAATCAAGACGAAGAGAGGAAGGTCCCACGAACCGGAGGCACACGACAACATTCTCCTGTTTCCCGTCTTTGTCCTCCTCCTCCGTCTCGGTCGAGCCTCCGCTGTCGGTCTCGGCCGGAGTTCCCCGTCGAGGGATAGCAGATATCGAGTCCAACTCGGCGTCGAGGTCCTGCTCGTCGACTTCGCGCACCCCGGCGCTGATGGCGGCACTGCGGGACGGCGTCGAAGGCGGTCCGAACCCTGCCTTCCTGCGGGGCACATCCGAGTCTCGCCTCGTCGCAGTCCCGTTCGCCGTCTGTGAAGGCCCGGGGACGCCGTTGAGCGAATCCTGGTACGAGATGGACGCGATCAGGCTCGAAGTGACGCTCGACCGGGTCGTGCGGCCGTTGACACGCGGCGGCGGCAATGCAGAGGTCGCGCTCGCGTTGCTTCTCAGCGACGACGAGCTGACAGATGGCCGTGGGACTGGCGCATGGCTCGCGCGGGACGTGGGGCGCAGTGCAGGCGCTGTCGTCGTCGGGTTCTGGCCAGACGAAGTGGTGCCGGCCTTGATTGGCGAGCCTGGCCGAGACGAAACGAGCGGGACGCGCTTCCGAGGGGATGTGGACGGCGTAGATGGCCTCGCGAACGCCATCGACGCGTTCGGTAGGCGAGCGTCGTGACGAGGAGGATCGCTCTCGAGGAGATGGATGTTGAATGAATGCGCGCCGTGTCCCGTCGACTATAGGCGGTCAAGCTAGCTCGCAGGTGAATCGGTAGTAGCGTAAAGGGTACAGATAGCACGGCGAGGGCAAAGGAGCGGCGGCAAGCAGTTGTCGGTGCGGTCGACGCCGCAAAGTGCCGATCGACGCTCTTCATCTGTTCCGAACCCGCCGCACTCGCAGCTCTGCCCCATATCAGGCACACTTCGCATGCTTGATCGCTGCATTACATGCGCTCTGCCGAGGACAGTATCCCCCAAAATGCAGAGATGCGTTGTGACTACGGACGCGGACGTGGCAACCGATCATCAGATGCCGCCCCGGCCGAGCACCCTGGTTCGAGACGCGTCGACCGCGGCTGCGTGGCGGGCGACGTCAGGCAGCTCCGCCTCAGCTGAGCTCCCTGCTGCGATTCGCTTGGCGGTCACTCGGTAAACGGCGGGCGGCCGGACGGGATGCGGTCGTGCATTGCGGCGATGCTTCCGGGTACCGATTATCCTTGAGGTCGGCCTCGCGGTGACTTGACAAGTCCTGCCTACATACGAGCGTGAGCGCAGTGTGGAGGAGTGCGAGTAGGAAGGTAAAGAACGGACTCACTGCGCAGGAGCAAATTAGAGCTCATCTGCGTCGCTCGCCGACGAGACGCTCCGTTTCCGAGTCCGGACGTTCTCCGGCATCGGGGCGACATAATACGCGCCTTCGGTCCGCTCTGCGAGCTTGAGCAAGTCGCGCCCGCCGACGTCCGGTCCGTGTGCGCTCTCTTCGTCGCCTGAACTCGTCCAGTCGACGGGTTCAGGCTCGGCGCGAACGCGGGCATCGACCATAGCGCCCGGTTTGAGTCCGAGGACGGAGGTGTCTACGTCCTGTACGGCTTGGACGATCGCGACGAGCTCATCGAGGTCTTGGAGTTGCTGCCATCCGAGTTCGGTCGTCGGCGGTTCGAGAGCGGCGAGGCGATGGAGTTTCACGAGGGCTTCGCGCGCGAGGGACGGCGAAGTCGCCGGGAGGAAGTCCGAGATGGAGTAGGTGGCGGCGAGGGGGATGCAGTCCTGATCGACCGGGACTTGCTGCGGAGCGGTGGGCCGGGGGCGCGAGAGGGAACCAGCAGGAGCGTCTGACCCTGAGAGGTGGGCAGCGAAGGATCTGGATGCTGTTCTGATCCAGGGGCGAGGAGCTTGAGCCCTCGCGAGCATTCTGTGAAGCTCTGCGCACGCTAGTGCAGACTGGGAAGAGGGCAAGGCAGGTCGAGAGCAACTCGAGCAAATCGGAACTGACAGCTGACAGGAGTGATCGCCTCGTCTCGCCCATTTAGTGACGTGCGGCCCTTCCCCTGTTCTATCCAGCGCTCCGACAGATCAACTCGGACCTCTGTCACGAAGTAGCCTAAGCGACCGCCTCCCCTTCCGCCTCTGTTCGTCGCCCCCCCCCCCCCCTCCCCGCCC
>PJQD01000156.1:0-104426 GCA_002922495.1 Rhodotorula taiwanensis
CATCAAGAAATCAAGGGCGGAGTCTCTTTATGTTGCAGTGGCAAACAAGTGAGCAGAGGTATTGTTCGCGGGATAGTCTTTCGAACCCAATACTATTCGGCCTCCCCTCCAGTGCAACGCGCTTCGCTCCATCTCCGCCAACTCACCACAGAGCTCTGGCTGGGGTTGAGCTTGACGCCATAGATGTCCCTTCACAAGAATATAGCAACTAGCGGCTTCTGTCTGGCCCCTTGAGTCTGGCTAGAGCTAGGGAAGACCCTTTTGAATTGATTACAACTTTGGGTGTTTGCCGCCCTACCTCTCCTGCCTTCATTAGGAACAGAGTAATTCTCGCCAGGAAATCCCCTTATAAAATGCTATTCCTTCATTATCTACTCTGTTCACCTACGATCCCAGGCTCAGTCAGAGAAGGCTGGGCATAAATGCATAACCTGAATACTGTTGACTGCTTTGCCGGTGCGTAGCGCACCCATACAAAGGCTGCTCCCAATGAAGAAAGTGTCTATTACTGACTGATACAGTGAAAGCGTAGAGTAAGTCTAATAGCACATTGCAAGTATTTTGCGTCAGCTTCTACAGAGGTCTGCAACATCTGGTAGTGGGTTGCCAAGAGTATCTACCGTCTACCTATACCCTTGAAGGGTTAACAGAGCAAATGCGGCGCGAGGGGGAGACCGACTCGCCAAGTCAATCGGGTCGCGCACCGCATCACCGTACTATAGGGGACACCCGCCTGCAGCCACCTCCAATATCATTTTTAGATCCGTATCTAGCCCCGTGCAAGTTGGGAGACTGATCCCAGCAGAATTGACGGAGTTGGCCGCGGACTCCCTTGCCACCTTCCTATCGGCATTCTGCTCTATCAAGGCGTCTGGTCTCGGCAAATGCGGTAGCGGCTGGCTCATTAGTACTATATACGCGCTGCTGAGGGTACAGAATGTCATGAGAAGCGGGATCGGGCCCATACGGAGCAATCTCAGAATCGAAGAGCTAGTCCGTCGCTCGTCCGGCACACAGGGCCTGCCCGAAACGCCTTGTAGCGCAGATGAGCAGGCACAGACAATAGAAAGGCCTGTCGCAGTGCGGGCACGCAGGAAAGAAATGGTCGGACGAGCGTGCAGTCTGACGGTTCAGGAGCGAGGGCAATCGAAGCAGTACTCGAGATTAGCCTGAGCCTGCACAGCAAGCAAGTAGCGACCCCGCAAGCATCAAGCATCCTTTGGAACGCATGTCCGAGCGGAAGCCGACCAAGCGGAATGGGAGCACGAGAAGACGCGGGAAAAAGCGTGATGGACCCCGGGGAGCGAGCCGCGTTGCCAGCGTACAGAGCGAGAGAAAAGCGACAAGCGAGTAGGAACGCGCGTCGATAAGCATCTGCTGAGAGGAACATGGTCAGCGGGCCACAACAGCGCTCGAGGCATGGCAATCGCAGCACGTCACGGCGATTGCAGCGTCCGAAGGGCATCTTCCTCATCACAGGGCCTCTCTGTCTCCTTGCCTCCACTCGACGCTCGGGCTCACGCTCAGACGAGACATGAGCGCACGAAGATCTATTCGCTGTAGAGGTACCGCTCGCATGCCCGCCCATCTTGTCTCGCTCCACTGAGCGTCCACCTTCCGCTTCCCACCGTCTCTCGATCCCGCAGCTCCATCTCCTTTGCCCACGCAGCGCCCTTGGTCTCCTTGTGCGCTCCGTAACGCCGGAAGTCAGAGAGATGGCCAAGAGACTCACACAGCGGACCGGAAGCAGAGCGAAACCTGCGGGTGAGGGGAAGGGGAGGTCAGCTCCAGTGTCCCTCGCTGTCCTCCTCGCGTGGACGGCGGTGAAAAAGCCTGCGCATAGGCGAGAGCAGGTCCTCGTGCTGCGAAGAGCCGTCCTTCCCTCAACACCGTAAACCGGACCCGCCGTTGCGGCCGAATTCGGCCTCTTCCCTCGCAGCCCTTCCTCCGACCTTGGGCACGCGTCCTCAGCGCTCACAGCCGCGAGCAGTCCTCCTCTCGTCATCATACGCTGGCCTCCGCGTTTGTGCGTGCCCCGCGACTCGATCCGCGCCGAGCGCGCCCGCCAGGCGCAACCCCCGCGTCTTATCCGCTGCTTGCACGGAGAATGGGCGACTCACGAGGGGGAAGTCGGCGTCGCGGGTATGTGAACGATGGAATGCAGCGATGTCTGTGGACCGAAAAGCGACGAGTCAGCGAGGTGGTTCGATCGATCATGCAGAAGGTGCTCCTTGCGACGCGGTCGCCGCGAGGCGGAGACTGGCACGACAGAAGCGCGGAGCGTGCACGAAGCCGGCACAAGTCCTCTGTGGGGAAAGGCGGTGCGCTGCCCGCCTGCAAAAGTCGGCAGCGCGTCTCGAGGGACCTAGGATCCGAAGGAGGGAGTCGGGGCGAGTCGAGCGACGGCGAGACGGGGGGAAACGGAAGCGCACCGAGTGCTGACTCGGCGCTCCTCGTGACGCTCGGAAAGACTGCAAGCGGAAAGATGTACGGGTCAGCTTGAGCGACAGCTTGCGCGCTTCCCGGTCAACCTCTCGCCCCGAAGACTGAGTTGAGGAAAAAAGAGGCTCACTTGGAGACGCGACTCTCCTGCTCTCCATGGCGCCTCCCGCCTCAAGCCCGCATCCTGCGCCGAGACCTCGCGTGCGGCCGACTCGGACCGCCGAACCAGACGAAGTGGTCGACGCGGGTACAGCTGAAGTTGCGACCCTTCCTCCTCCTCCTCCGCCTCCCACGCACGACCGACTGGATTGCCTGTGCGTATGCCGACTCGAGAGAGCGGAAGCGGATGTCGAGCGAGGTCCTGGCGGAAAGAGGGATTCGTTCAGAATTCAAAAATGGGCGTCCCAAAGTCGTCCTGCCGCCGGACACGATCGAGGCTGCTCAGCGTCGACGACCTGACGTGTCTTGAAGCGTGGACCGGGCGACTTTGAGCGGCGCATACGGGCCGCGAACGCAGACGACGCTGAGGCGAACTTTTTGAACGAGCTTCTGGAGAGAGGTCCAAACGTCGAGTCAGCACGCACGTCCCTCTTTGGCGATGTAGAGGATAGCCCAGAAGGTGACTCACCGCGCTATGCTGTCTTCAGGTGAGAAACGAGCGTCGTCAGCTAGCGGAGGCTGATAGCTCGCGTCGACTCTGTAGGCCCGCCAAAGGAGCGTGAATGTGATCGCCGGCGCCAGTGACCATCTTAGAGGTCTCTGACGAGCAGCAAGAGCTTTGTAGTTTCTTAGGGACGGAGCGACCTCATCAGATCGGCAATAGAAACCAAACATACAATCGCTTTATATTGAGAGGTATTCCGGAAACTCGAGAATGCGGAAAAAGCTGCCAAGTCGCACTCGATACGCGAGAATGAAGCACGGTGGCTGTCCGTGCGCTCCTTTCGCATTTCCAAGCCGACTTGACACGCTGTCCACCGTAAAGAGCGGGCGTAGAGGCTCGCCAGTTCCAGAGAAGCGACAGAACAGGATGAGAGGTTCTTGATTCGGAAATCGAGGACATGGACAGTGAAGTTTCAGGTGAGAGATTAGAGGTGTCAACAGGTTTCAAGCACTGCAAGCAAAAAAAAGACGAGACGACATGGCCGCTACTCTCAACCGGGCGTCAGCAACGTTGGTGCGACGCGCTTCTTGACTTTTTTCGGCGCCGGCTCGCCACTAGCGTCCGTCGCCAGTGCAAGCGAGCTTGCATCCCTCTTGTCGCCGATCTGCGGACCGACGTTCGAAGTGCCAGTTTCGGTCGGGCGAGCCGGAGCAGCGACGGCAGGCGCCGCGGGAGGCTCGGCGGCTGCGACCGGCCGCGGCAGCGCAAAGTCGAGCACGCCTTCCTCGTCGACGTACGGCGTACCGAGCTCGCCCGCCTCGAACGCGATGACCGAGCAGTACCCGTCTTGGGACGAGATGACGAGCGTCTCGCCATCGGGAGACCTGCAGCGTCCAGAACAGAAGCGGCAGAGTCAGCGATGCCACCGAAGAGCGAGAGAGAGACAGAGCGCACCAGGTCAAGTCGGTAAAGGGCGCGTAGTGCAAGTTGCCAAACATGGCCAAGGGGCCCGCCTGCTGCGTGTCGTACAAGTAGACCGAATCGAGCGTCGCGACAGCGTACACCATCCGGTACGGCAAGTCGAACAGGCTCTTCGGTTTGCGCGTCGAGCCAGACGGGACCTCGGGCCCTTTGCCCTTGTCCTGTTCCGACGCAGCGGCGGACGTCGTCGAACCGAGCGGGACGTCGACGCCGTCGGTCGATAATTGGACGCTGACCGCGTTCTCCTCCTCCTCCTCGTCGACTTCCTGCTCCCGATCTTCCTCCTCGGCCGCCCTCGCCCCGCTGCCACGACGACTTGAAGGCCGGCGACCACGAGCGGGGACGTCGGAATCGCGCAACTGCCACAAGACGGGGCAGAACCGGATCCCGAGACTCGTCGTCCGGTGCCCGGGCAAGTGCGCGATCGGCGGCCGGGCAATGTTGCTCCTCGAGTAAATGTAGACGGTCGGTTTCGGTTCGCTCGCGGTCGTGCTCGCGGTCGTGGCCGAAGTGGTGCTCGCGGTCGTGCCAGAAGTGGCGCGCGAAGCGGCCGCGCCCGACGCGACAGCCGCCTGCATCGACGCCGCGGCATACGGGTCCTCCCACAGTCCCGCCGGAGTCAACAAGAGCGCGCCGTCCGGCGACCACGCCAGACGACGGAAGAAGTGCGTCGAGTTGGCGTCGCTGTAGAGCTTGACCGAGTCGGTTCGCACGGCCAGAGTGTCACCCGCGCTCGACGACGCAAAGGCGGGCGTTTCGGTCGACCTGGGCGAAGGCGAGTGCGCCGGCATGACGGCCGGCAAGGGCGCCGGCGAAGGCGACCTGAGCGGTCTCGACGACGACGACGAGACCGTCGCGCGGGGCGACATGCCTGTCGCCGAACCTGAAGCGGACGACCTGCGCGAGTGCGAGCGGCCGGTCGTCGGTCCGAGTTGGGGCGAAGGTGACGGCGCCGGCGGGTGATGCGGGATCCCCTGCGGCGGGTCCATCGACGTCGTGATCTCCTCGACCGAACCTGCCGCGCCACTCGCGCTGCGAGCACGACCCCGTTCCGACGTCGACGATGGCTTCGGAGCGGGCCACTGCGTCGAAGTCGCCGCGGTCGTGGTCGAACTCGATGCTTCCGACGACGAAGCGTCCGAGCGAGCAGCCGAATGCGTCCGAGACGGCATGGAAGGGCGTGGCGCGGGATCGGACGACTTGTGCGCGGATGCGCCGGTGGAAAGCGTCCTCGCCGTCGGCCTCGTCGCCGAGCTCGACCTCGAAGTCGACGGTCGTCCGCCGTTCGGAACCGGCACCGCGACCTCCATCCTCGAATTCCGCCCGACCGCATGGACTTCGACCTGTCCCGCCTGCTGCTCCTTGACTTCGTAGACGTGCATCGTCCGGTCGCTACTCTGCGTCGCGATGTAACCTCCTCGCGGGTCCCACGCAACCCCCTGAACGTAGTTGGTGTGTTCGGCGAGGCGGTACAGCGGGGAGCACGTCTGGGTGCAGTAGATCGTCGCGGTGTGGTCGACGCTGCCGGCGAGGATCCGGGTCCCGCACGGCGACCACGCCAGGTCATAGATCTCTTTACCGCTCAAGCTCCTATTCAGGCGTGGGGCGAGAACGGGGTCAGCCTCCCTGCCGCTTCCGCAAGATCCGGGCTCGTGCGCGCACCTGATCATGCCCTTGACGCGCCAGCTTTCCTTCTCGAACGCGAGGTCCTCGGTGGCCGTTGTCTCGCCAAAGCTCTTGGTCCCTTCGCCGGGCACCCAGATCAGAATGTTGCCGTCTGCGAGCGAGTTGCGCGTAGGTCAGTCGAGTTGGGCTCGCTGGTGAGGATATCGTACGCGAGACTCGGGCGAGCGCGACTCGGAAGCGCGACTCGGAAGCTCGAGACTCGGAAGCGCGAGACTCACCATCTCCGGCTGAAGCGAGCGCGTCGCCTGTATCGGAGGGGAGCGCATCAGTGCCCTCGTTCCTCGTCTCCTCAAAGACCGGGACGTGGAGTGCTCACCGTTCGGCGAGAACCGGACGCAGTTGACGACGCCTTGGTGCTGACTCAACGTCGCGAGGTACTCGACTTTCGGGTCGAGGTCTTTTGGCTCCGTCTTCCCGGCTGCCGCCGACGGTGGTAGTGGTGGAGGCGGCGCTGTCGAAGTGGATGCGAGGGGGGCAGTCGAGTCGGGTCCAGCGGAGGACGATCGCGCCACGGCGGCGAGGAGGCTGGCCGCCGTCACGGCGGGGCCGCTGACCGGACGGGGGTGGACGAGCCAGAGCTGCTCGTGAAAGACAGAGCCTGGCATCAACACTGCGACCCCCGAACGCTCCGTACAATGAGAACTCACCCTGATCTTGTTGTCTGCGCCGCACGTCGCCAACCTCCACGCCTTTTCCTCGTCTTGGACTTCGTTCGCCTGCTCGTGCGCGTACGGGTGCGCCTTCTTGAGGTGCTGTACGGGGACGACCGAGTGGAAGTCGGTCGAGTAGATCGGTCTGCGAGGGGACGAGCGAGTCGAGTTAGCTTCTGTAGACCGTAAGAGAGCTCGCCGGTGCACGCACTGCTTGTCGTTCCACCGGATCTCGATCACCTTGGCCTTCATGACGTTCTTTCTAGCGTCCGCTGTAGAGTTCTTCGACGATCGCGAGCGCGTCGCGTCGGGAGAGATTGAGGAAATGCGTGCTATAGCAGCCGTCGAGCGCGTTTCCGACACCGCTGGGCCCAGTCAGGAGCAGAACAGAGCGTGCACGAGTGACTACGCGCGCCACCAGGGCTGCCGTACCGAATCTTGTCCGACTTCGATCACTCGCCGAGGTCGGCATTACAAGGAATAGCGAAATGCTGTAATCAAACTGCATTACAAACTCGGGACTTCAATCATCAGCAAGTTTGATCTCTAACGCCTGCCTCGCTTTTGCGCTTCTGCAACGCTCAAGGTTGTCTGTGCTCGCTACGCGAACCGTACCAAAGAAGGCAGCTTCTCACCGGATCGCAAGAGTCTGACCATCGGTGGCTGCTCCGTTCTCGAACCTCGCACGACATCGATCGTCGGTCCGTCCGTACACCGGAATCCGGACCTTGCAAGCTTCCTCAGAGCGGCACGGTTTATCCGAGTACAATCTCGGTCCTGAGGAACAGGAGCTCGTCATGGAGGCCAAACGGAGCGTGGAGCGACAGCTAGTCGACACTCTGGCTCAGGCGTCCAAGAGAATAAGTCCTGCTGCTTTGGTCCGGTCGAACAAGGATGCGGACGTCCGGGGTTCGAATCTTTAGTCGACGCGGGCGCTGCGAGTGCGCGTGGGCGGAAGGTGTCCGGGAGGTGTCTTGTCGAAAGACAGACTCAATGAGCGTCGCTGGCCACTTCGCCGCCTCTATGGGCTTGCTTTTTTGTTTTGCCGCCTGCGCGCGCATCATGTGTCTCGACCCGAGCTTATTTCGCCCAACCCGGCGTGTAACACGTCACGCTGCTCTGCTCAGGCCGCTCTGAGCCACTCACGCAATCAGGCCGTTGAGGACGCTCAGGAGCTGCCAGAAGGGTCCCTGTCGGTACAGGCAACTGACTCAACATGTACAATCCTCGAGCTAGATAGGGCAGGCAAGCTACGGTAGCGCGCACATGCTTCCGCTGCTCGCACCCCTTCCCAACTCCTTCCACCTCGGACCTCCCGCGGCATTCTTTCTCGCTCTTCCCCGACCTCTTAGCGGACCGCTTTGCCACTCTATACAGGCACGAGCATGTCAACCGACACGGCCATGATCTCCAGTTCAGCCGACAGTCTCGGGGAAGCGCGCAGCGACCTTTCCCTCGGCCCTCGACTCTTCGAGAAAATCGGCGCCAAAGAGTTCCGCAATCTGCTCGACAGCCTTCTGGCTCGCACGGATCGATTCACGATGGCTCAGCTCGTCGAAACCGTCCGAGGGTTCCTCAAGCGCAAGCGCCTCACCCGGGCGGAAGACGATTACCTCAGGCTCCTTCTCCCTCTCTGCTCGAGCCTCGCCCCGCTCTACGACTCGAACTATCGTCTACTCGACTCTGCTCGACAGGAAGAGCACTTTCTACTCGTGCATGCCGACCCTGCCTCGCTTCCAGGAGAAGGTTTAGCAGCACCGGCCGCTTCGACGCCCTCCGACCTCGCGGTCATCGCAAACGACCTCTTCGAGACCTTCTTCAAGTCAGAGCGCGAGGAGGGAGGGAACAGCAAGCTTGTCCGCGCCCATTCTACGGTAAGGGAGGCGTCGAGATATCTCCGTACCCGGCTCGCAAGACCTGACACTCTGGTCCTGTTCCGCAGATCATCGTCGGCGTCAGTGCGAACGGGAGGACGAAGAACGCGGTGCAGGCCGCTCGGGTTGCATTCTTTGGTGAGTCGAGCGTGGGCTTGGCTTCTGGCTCGACTCGGTCGTGCCGGCCCTGATCTCTTGCGATTCCCGAACAGCCGCGATGGCTGCAGCTCGCAACGACGGCGTGTCGATCAGGCTCGTGACGGTCTACGGCCCCATCGCTCAGGAAGTCGTCGGCTTCAAAGTCCCACTCGGCAAAACCGCCGTCGGGAACGAGTTCCCTTTCGAGCCGTGCGACTCGCGGGGTCGCACGATTCGCGACATCCTGCCTCGCCTCGCACGCATCTCTGCCATGACCGACGTCGACCCTTGCGCTCCCGACGTCACGAACGGTATCGACAATCCTGCAGCCAAGGCGCGGGCTGTCGATGCGCAGTCGACGGTCGTCCTCTTGATCGCGCTCGATACGGTATGGTCGATAAGCGCTTTCACGCCCGCTACCGAGCACGTTTAGCAGCTTGCTATCACGCAAGCGTACAACGCTATCGTTGATCGCATCCGCAAAGGTCGATGCGACAAGCTCGAGTTCCTCTCGCTCGGAGAGGTCTTCCAGTTGTACGCTCTCGACAACACAGATGGTCTCGAGATCGTTCTGGCAACCCTCCACGCCTCGTCCTTCTCCGAGCGTCTCGATCTTCACCTGCGTTTCCCTCATTATTTCGATGACAGCGTCGACAAGCGGGCGTCAATTCGCATTCCCCGAGCATGTTGTCTTCCCCCCATCCCGCGTGCTGACGCTTGGCCGTCGGTGCGGCAGTGATCAAGCGCGCAACGGACTTTCGAGGAGGTTTGTGGCTGAACCGCGCGCATGCGGTCCCGATCGAGGAGCTGGAAGGCGGCGGCAGAGATGTCTTTATCGCTCGCCACGACGACCACGAGATCCAAGGTGAGCTGGTACCTCTGCATCCCGAAATGAGACCCGCAAGTGCTTATTGCAGTATCGCTTCTCTCTAGTTGCCCCTTTGCTCGTCCCGACAGCCCGCGGCTACGCCTTCTACGCGCCGTCGAACTGTCCGACGTGCGGGGGGGTTATCGGTTACCTCGATATCGTCACGGAAAACTCCGACGCGGACATCGCTGTTGGCGGCGCGTTTGTGCGTACACTGGTCTGTCTGCTCCCGAGCTTATGCTGAACCAAAGTCTCGCAGGCCTTGCGGCACCACCTCCGCATGGTAGCTCGCGGCGAAGCCTACGTCGTTGGTGAGCCCTTTTGCGCAAGGCCCGCCGACGCCCGCAGCGACACTGAACCCAGTCATCGTACTGTACAGACGGCACGCTTATGGCTCCTCCTACTAATCACGTCATGGACCGGAGCTTCCCGTTGCCCTTGCCCGAAGGTCTCAAGGACCTCGTCAAGGTGCCTCAGTTCTATACCGAGAAGAAAGGCAAGCCCGTCAAGAGTTCGTCTCTATCTCCTTCCTGGTGAACGCGGTCACGCAGATCGAGGGCAACCGCTGATTCTCTGCTAACGTGACAGTCAAGGCTCGGATCGATTTCAAACTCGAGACGCTCATCTTGGCCCGTCTCGTGCGGCAGAGCTTGGTACAGGGGCCCAGCTGGGCAGCGCAAGCCCGTTTTTGAGACTCACTATCATTCGGGTGTTCGAGAGCCCAGGTGCCTCGAAGTGGAGAGCAAGCGTTCCTTCGCAGCTCGACAAAAGGGTATGCGTCCACTCCTTTCCCTGCGTTTCCTGCTTCGATCGGTTCGAACCCGATTTAATTGTATGCTTCGTTGCCTGCAGGAATACGTTACGCGCCCTCGGCCGACGCAAGGCTGGACGAGCTGCACATGGAGGCGAACGAGCTGTCGGAGTTGTGATCGCGCGAAAATTCCTACATGCCTCCCTCGAGCCGTTTCTGTGCCGTCGTAGCTTCGTAGAAGACAAGACGCCCTTGGCTGTGCCCTTTGCGAGTTTGATCCAGCGCGCAAAAATCATCTCGTCGAAACCTTTCCGCCAAAGTTTTGGCTTCCGGTCCTTTCTCCCACATCTACGCCGCCTAGGCATACTTCGAAAAGCTATGGCACCTCGCCGTGAGTCTCTCGGTCGTGCCGAGGTCCTTGCTCTAGGCCCTCTGAGCAAGATGAGTTCGCATCGGCCTCGTCGTCGAAATGACAAACATTCTCAATTCTCGGCAATGAGGCTCGCTAGAGGCGTACTGACTACTCAAACGCCGCACGACCAGGCTCCAGCATCGCCTCGGCCGCGCCCTCGAAAGGCGTCCGGAGGTCCTCGCGCGCCTCGATCGTCCCTCCTCCCGTCAAATCTCCTCAGAACCCGACGCCGCGCAAAGCGAAACCGCCCGCCAAGAAGAAAGGGCGCACGTCGACGGCGAGTCGAGGCAAGCGCGGCGACGACGACTCGGGCAGCAGCGAGGAAGAAGAGGATGAGGACGACGACCGTTCGAGGAAGCGCAAGACGCCCAAGAAAGCCACCAACGGGACGACGAGCAAGGCCGCTCGGTCTCGCGAGATCAAACCGAAACCGCGCCGAGTCCCCGTCGCCGGGCTGAACCCGGTCCCCGAACTGTTCTCGTTGTTCCCGTCGCACGCCTCGTTCTCGGACGCCGTCCGGTCGCAACTCGACCCGATCCCAGACCCGCACGCCGGCGACGAACCGGCCGAACGCGCCATCTTTGTGTTTGGGACGGGCGACATGGGTCAGAACGGACTCGGCGTCGACGACCCCAAGGCGCTCGACGAGATCAAGCGGCCGAGGCGGCACATCGGGTTCGCCAAGATGGTCGAACAAGGGCGCGAAGGGTGGCAAGCCGGCGTCGCCGATTTGGTCTGCGGTGGAATGCACACGCTCGCCGTCGACGGCAAGGGCAAGGTCTGGTCGTGGGGGTGCGTACTCGCGCTCAGGGGGGAAAAGCCCGGCAGCTGAAACCGCTCGTCCCCACACCACACAGCATCAACGACAACGCCGCACTCGGTCGCGTCACGTCCAAGCCGGACGTCACGTCGGAAGAGCTCGAGGCGACGCCGATGCAGGTCGAGCAACTCGGGTCCGACCGCGAACCGTTCAATGCCGTCCGCGTCGCGGCGGGTGACAGCGTCTCGCTCGCCATCAGCGACCGCGGCGAACTGCGCGCCTGGGGCAGCTTCCGCGTGAGTCCAAGACTCGGCCGAAGCCACAGAATCGAACGCTAACTGTGCCTCGCGCTCGCCAGGCCGCCGAAGGTCTACTCGGGTTCGACGGCAGCGCCGGCTCGTCCAAGACGCAGCTCGTCCCGCAAGCCCTCAAGAACGTCGACAAGCACACGATAGTCCAAGTCGCGTGCGGTGACGACCACTTCCTCGCGTTGACGAGTACCGGCATGGTGTTTGCGTGCGGGAACGGCGAGCAGAGTCAACTCGGTCGCAAGATCATCCAGCGTGAGGGCTTTTTCACGAGGGAAGCTACTCGAGGACGAGGAGCTGACAGGATATGGAGCGCCCGCAGGCCACAAGGAGCATGGGCTGACGCCGGAACGGCTCGCGCTGAAAAACATTGTCCTCGTCGGGACGGGTTCGTACCACTCGTTCGCGGTCGACAAGGACGGCGAAGTATTCGCGTGGGGGCTCAACTCGTTCCACCAAACCGGCGTCGACGAGGACGACGGCGGCTGGGAAGACGTCATTTCGACGCCGACGCGCGTCGCGTCGCTCTCACCCAAAGTGTTGCCGGACCATGCGCGCGTCGTCCAGGTGTGCGGAGGGGCGCACCACTCGCTCTTCCTGTTGTCGAACGGCGACGTGTACGTCTGCGGCCGGTCGGACGGGCACGAGATCGGACTCGCCGACGACCACGAGCAGATGGTCGAGTCGAAGAAGCGCAAGGACGACGCCAAGGCCGAGCGCGCCGAACGCGAGAAGCAAGAGCTTGCCGGGTTCCACGGCGAGGACGGCCAGATCACGGCGACGACCGAAGACGGCAAGACGATGACGGCCGAAGAGGCCGCGCTCGCCGCTGCCGAGGCGGCCGCCAAGGGCGTCCCGCTCCCGAACGACTATGTCCCCGTTCCGACCCGGCTCCCGTTCCCGAAGGAACCGAAAGCGTGGGAGAAGGACGCTCGCGCTGACGACCTCGACGACGACGACGTGTCGACCGAAGAGACCAAGATTGTCCAGATCGCGGCCGGCACGCGCCACAACTTTGCCGTGTCGGCGCGCGGCTACGTCTACTCGTGGGGAGTCGGTCCGTCGAGTCAACTCGGCCAGGGCGATGAGGAAGAGGTCGAGACGCCGACGAGGATCCTCAACACGGCGTTGAGCAACGTCCGCGTGTTGCGCGCCGAGACCGGCGGCCAGCACTCGGCCCTTGTTGGCATCGACCGCGAGTACCAGGCCAAGGCGGCTGAGCGGCGCGAGAAGCGCGAAGGGGCAGCGGCGGCAGCAGCCAAGGCCGAGCAAGAAAAGGCCGACGAGAAGGAGACCAACGGAGTGCAGCCGAATGGAGACGCTGCCGCAGGCGACAAGGAGGAAGAAGAGGACGCCAGGATGGACGGTGCCGAGGAGGTCGCCGGAGAGGAGGGGAAGAAGCTCGAGCCGGTCGTCGAAGTCTGACCCCCCGCCGTCGCTCGGAAATTCGCTGGATCCCATCTTCGCCATTCACGCCCCAGACGGTCTTCCGAACAGCATGGTAGCATATCGCGCGCGTTGCATACCTTTCACTTCCGTCATGTCGCGCGCACGTCCTCGCTCTCGGCCGCTGAATTCGTGACAACAGCAGAGTCTCGTTACAAGGCTGACTACGTCAAGGGAGAGGTCCGCACTCATCGCCGCCGGCCGCCATCCCGAATCGCCGCAAGCCTCGCTGCGTGTCCGGGCGGGACCGTCACTCTCCTGGCGCCGAGCTGTCGCGCCTCGTCTCCCGAGAAGCCCGGCACGCGGATATTGTAGGACCGCTCTGCGCACCGAGAGTCGACTTTGTCAGTGTCACGGGCGAGGCAGACTCGGAAGCACACACGCCAGAACTCACCGAGATGCAGCGCGAGATCCTTCACTTCGAGCCGGTCCGACTTGCGGTGCTTGGCCAACTGGCAGCCGAACCGAGTGACGGAATCGATAAACTCGTCGCAGATCTCGAGCAGGAGCTGCAGGAGCGGCGAGTCAGCGGACCGAGCCCCGAAAGGAGAAAGAAGAGGGAACGCACATCCTCGACTTCGTCGGTGAGGCGTTCCTGCGGATCGACCGCCTCGACCAATTCGCGAATCTTGCGCTTGTTGACCGTCCGCCCCTTCGAGTCGTCTGGCCGGATCTCTTTGCTCGGAATTGCGTCCGACTTGCCGTTCGCGCCCCCGTTCGCGCCGCCCGGTCCCGCCATCTCCGGCGCGCCCGACCCGCTCGCCATCGCGCCACCGGCCCCGGTCGCTCCTGCACCACTACCGCCTCCGGCCGCCGAACCAAACACGCCGTCCGTCCCTGCCGTCGGAGGCCGAGTAATCGCCGGCGTCGAAATCGAGGGGTTGTTCGCCAACCCGCCGCTCAGGGTCGGTCGAGGGGCCGGGAACGGTTCGGCCGTCGGCGGTTGAACCGAGAGCGTTCCCGGAATCGACATGCCCGCTCCGGCGGCGAGACCGGGGACAAAGTTCGTCGGTTTCCCACCAGCTGCCGCTGCTGCTGCGACCGTCTGCCCGCCGCCCTGCTGTTGCTGTTGCTGAACCGACCCGGGTGCCGCACCGGCGACGACGCCTCCTTGTCGTTGCTGCTGCTGCTGCTGCTGCTGCGCCGCCGCGACCGCTTGGGCTTGCGCGTTTCTCTGCGCGAGCGCGAGCGCCTGAACCTGAGCCTGCGCCTGCGCCTGCGCTTTCGCCTGGTACGCCTCGAGCTCGGCTTGCTGCTTCTTGTTGAGTTTCTTGCCTGCCGCCGCCGCTGCCGCGATCGCTGCGAGGGCCGGATCCTGGGGAGGGGGAGGGGCGATCCCGGCTGCACCGGGTCCGGCTGGCATGCCGGGCTGCAGCGCGGGGAGGTTCCCCCCTGCCATGGCGGGCGACTGCCGGAGTGCGCCCGGTTGACTACCCGGTGGCAACAGCTGCGCCGGGTACGAAGCGGGACTCGCCGTCCGGTACTGCTGCTGCTGCTGTTGCTGGAGCGAAGCAGCGGCCCCTCCTCCTGCTCCTTGCGCTTGCGCCGCGGCCGCCTGGATCTGCGCCTGCTGAGCGGCCTGGATCTCGCGAGCGCGACGCTCCATCGCTTGCCGCTGCGCCTCCTGCAAGCTCGCCGTGTTGGCCGCAGCGCCGCCCACCGCCGACGACGACGACGACGTCGGAGCGCCACCTGCTGCCTGCTGCTGCTGCGCCTGTTGCTGCTGCGCCTGCTGCTGAGCCTGTTGTTGCGCCTGCGCCGCAATCAACATCTTGATGACGCGAGCGAGGTTCGCGCGCGCATTATCGAGCTCGTTCTGCATCTTTTGTCGCTGCTCGTCGTTGATGTCGGGCCGCGCGAGGAGCGTCTCGATGTGCTGGACGCGGTTCCGGAGTTGTTGGACCGCCTGCGTCGCGTTTTGCTCGTTGGCGGTCGTTCCGCCCGAACCGGACGGGGCGGCGGCCCGTTGTTGCTGCGGCATCGCCTGCTGCTGCTGCTGCTGCTGCTGCTGCTGCTGGTACTGCTGCTGCTGTTGTTGCTGCTGAGCTTGCGCTTGTCCTGCTCGGCCCGAAAGAACTGGATCAGTTTGATGCAGACGTCGAAGTTGCGCCGCCAAAAGGAGCGCTCACCCTGGGCGGCGCCGTTCTTGAGCGCGACGGCCTGCTTGAGCATCCCCATTTGTTCGGGCGACAGGCGACCGTTCTGCGCGAGGAGCATGACTTGTTGCAACAACGGCGACTGTTTGTGACCCTGGTTCGCCGGGAAGAGGACGTTTTGCAGGTGCGCGAGGGCGGCGGGAGGGTTCCCGGAGAGGTGAGGCGGGTACAGGTGGTTGACTGCGGCGGCGACGTCAGTCCAAGCAAGGCAGACAAGGGGGATCGATACGATTTTGGTACTGACGGATCTGGTCTAGACTCGGCGCCTGTTGCTGGACCTGCTGCTGGACCTGTTGCTGCGGCTGTTGAGGCTGAGGCTGCCCTCCTCCTCCGCCCGCGCCGCCCGTTGCGATCCCGTTACTCTGCATCCATGCCTGAATCAACGCCGGCGTCACTTCCTGACCGGTCGTCGCGCGAGTTTGCCGGATGTGGTCTTGGAGCGCGGCGAGTTGCTGAGGCGTCAACTGCGCCAGAGGGGCGCCGCCGCTCGGAGGCATCGCGTCGTCACTGCTCTACGGTTTGCGAGTCCCTATAGCCTCGTCTGCTGCTCAGCTCGGGGCGTCGAGTACGTGGGTCGAGACGTCACGAGCCGGGTTTCGATTGACGTCGCGACTCGAGGTGTTTGGCGCGCGCTAGACGGCGTGAGCGCGGCTGGAGTAGGGAGTGTAGCGATCAGACACCAGCCGTCGTTGTCTGTACGGTCGTTGGGTGCGCTCAGAGGCAGACTCGTCCTGCCTGCCACGATTGCTATTGTCACATTGTGACCATTACAAAGTTTGTAATTCGGCAGGGAACTACACCGAGGTTCGATGTCCCTCTCGTACAGACCGCACACACTGGGTTCAGTTCACGGTCCAGCTCGTTAGTCGGCTTCTCGTGAGCTCTGCTAACCCCCCCAGAGTCGTATCCTCTGCGACTCCTCCGACGCGCCGTCGACACGAGCGCGTGTCCCCCCACTTTTAGCACCTCGACGCGTCGATATACACACCAATCTCTTACGGCAAAAGGAGAGATGAGCATCCTCGACCAGCCAGCGTGCACCAACTGCGGCAAACATGGTCAGTCTCCACCCGCGCGCCCTTGCTCGTACGCACGAGCCTCGACCCGTCAGACTCTTGGTGTGAAGTGAACCGACTCCTTTTGCCTCTCTACAGCCTCGGACTTGACTTTGAAGGAAGGCGAAACTCGAGCGAGGATGCTCGTGTGCGCGAGGTGTCAATCGAAAGCGCAACGGCTCGTCCATTACTGCTCGAGGTCCGTGCCTCCCTCCGCGCGCGACTCGGCCAAAAAGCTGACCCTTTCGCTCGTCTATCCACAAGGGAGTGTCAAGTCGCGCACTACAAGGCGCATAAACCGACGTGCGGCGTCGACCTCGCCGTCCCGACCCAGACCTCGATCGCCACCTCGCTCCTCGACCGGGACCCGTCATCAGCCACCACCACCACCAAAGGCGGGTTCGTCCCGCCCGAGGCGTTGTTGTTCCACCTCGCAGCGCTCGGGACGTTACCACCGAGCGCGTGGCCGGCGGGGAGCTCTCCGCCTTCGTTCCTGTTCTTCCCGACACCGCCCGTGCACAAGGCGGCGGACGGCCAGTCCGCTGCGGAAGCAGCGGACGCTTCGGCTGTGTCGGATGGACAGCGAGACGCCGCCGACGAGGAGAACGACCAGTCTGGAGAAGCGGTAGCGGCGTCGAACGAAGCGAGCGGCAGCAAGTCGGCCCCGTCGGAACCTCCCACCCCCGACTTTATCCCGATCGTCTTGCCTGCTCCCGCTCGGAACCTGTTCAACTGTATCCAACTCGTCGCGTACGAGACGGCGAACCCGATCAGCGTCAACTTGATGTACTCGGTCCTGTTGGACGAAGTCGCCGCGCTCGGCGGCGCCGAACCGAGGCTCGTCGACCAACTCGCGAGCGAATACCGACTCGACGACGAGTCGGTTCGAAAGGCCAAAGAGCAGGCGGCGACTGCTGGCGGTGACGCAGACGACGACGAAGACGCCGGCGAAGGCGAAAAGAAGCGACGGAGTCGGTTCCGGACGTTGCGCGAGGTGATCGACGACGAGTCGGAACCGAGCGTCGAGGAGCTGTTCGACGCGATCGGCGGCCAGAAGAACACGCGGATCTTGGTCGATTGGCAGGTGTACGAGTCGGAACGGAAGCGGACGGTGCGGCAGCAGCAAGAGCAGGAGAACAAGGGACGCAAGGGCGGGAGGAAGGGCCGCCGATGAGCGAGCCTCGCCTCGACAGAAGAGACCCTCTCGATCGCATTTCTCCTCGAGCAGATGTCCTCAACTTTGCAAAGAACCCGATGATACCCCTCCTCCTGTCCTGCCGGTTGACCGTCATCGCTTGCGTCGCCGCCGAGGGGGCGGGTCTGCGTATTCGAGCTCGTCCGAATCTGCGAGCTGATCCACCTCCTCCTCTTCTTCTTCATCCGCTTCCGCCTGCTCCGCTGCTGCTACATCCACCGGCTTTGAATCTCCCCATCCAGGCGGGACGTTCTGCATCATCCGAGCGACAAACTCCTCCGACCTCTTGTTGTATGCGTCTGCCCACTCGTCTAACTCCCGCTGCATCACCTCCAAGCTCTTCAGTTCTTCCTCAGTCTTTGGAGAGGGTGGTGGACGCGGATCATAAACGGGCGAGGCGGCGCCGAGTCCATGGAACCGGACGCACGGGTGCGGCGCCGGTGCACCTTCGATCGTCCAGCCGAGGTTCTCGTACCGGCCCCTGATGTTTTGGGACGGCCTTGCGCCGCGCCTCGCCGGGACGGCCGCCGGAGGCTCGTGACCTGGCGGCGTACACGGCTTGTCGCCCGCTTGAGAGGCGTACCCTTCGTCTTGCCGAGGCGAGTCGTCGACGAGCTCGCCAGCTGACGAGACGTCGCCTTCATCTCGTCTGTCCCAGTCGTCCCCGTGCTCGTCGCCCCGAGGCGAGGAGGACTCCTCGTCTTCCCAGTCCCAGACGTCCCAGCCGTCGTCGCTGTCTGGGTCGAGAGCTCGATCCGACCCTTCCGCGGCCGAAAGGTCCTTTTCCTGTGCATCCGGATCGCAGCCGAGCCACACTTCGCCGTCGTCGCCGTCGTCATCGTCTCCCGGCGCATCGTCGAGCTCGGCGTCAGGTAGGAAGATGATCGAGCGTCGAGGAGGTCGGCCTCGTTGTGCGCCACCGCGACGAGATCGACCTGCGCAGTCCGAGTCGGAACTTGGCGTATAGTCGTGATCAGACTGCGCTTGCTTCCGGTAGGCTTTGTCAACCGCGCGCATCTCGGGGTCGTTTGGTCGGACAAACGCCTCGTGCATCAACGGCGACAGCTCGTAAAACTGTTTTCCGGCGGTCAAGCGCGGTCAGCATGTCGGCTTTACCTGGGAAGCGCACCTTGCAAGATACTCACGAAACGATCGCGCCTCGGCGTCGAGATCAAGCTGCTTCGAGGCGTACGGCGAGCGGAAAGGCTGGGAGAGCCGGTGCTGCGTCCAGATGGAAAGCGTCGAGGTGAGCGGCGGGGAGTGCGAGAAGCGACGACGATCGACGACGAAGCGGTCGATTCGCTGTCCGAGTCCGGGACCGCGATCGTGTGAAGACGACGGCGGCGGCGACCACGAGGAGTCCGGCTCTGCAAGGTTCGAGCAGTCAGTCTCGAGATCGGCCACGACGACGACCAGAAATGCGGCACGCACCTCATCTGTCATGCCATCGCTATCGCTCTCGGTCGAGCAGGCGATCGAAGAGGCGCTGTCATCGCGGAGGGTCAATTCGGAGGACGGACTGCTGCTGCGGTTGCCGCCTTCGTCGTCGCCGCTCGAATCGGAGAATTCCGTCACGCTCTCATCGCTACTCTGGAGGTGGCAAAGACTGTGTCAGCGGGGGCATTCTGCAGTGCTGCTCCGGTTCAGACTTGGCCTACAGTGGAAGCAGCCGAATCACTGCCGCGGTCCAGGTAGTTCTGCGACGGGGAGAGTCAGCTCAGCTTCCCCCGCTGCGCCACGCGCGCGACGCGCACTCACAGCCTTGATCCCTCGCGTCGCGCGACGGCTGCTCGCCTCTGCGTGCTCCTCGTCGGTCGAATCGGCGTCGCTATCCGACTCGGCCGCTTGGCGTTCCAGCTCCGAGTCTTCGACCACCAATCCGTCGGGAGCGAGCCCACCATCATCCTGATCCAACTGGTCCCATTCGTCATCGAGCTCGTCGACCTCTTCCTCCGTTGAAGAGGTGTCGCGTCGATCGCGGCTGAAAGAGACCGGGGTCGCACCGGCCAATTTGCGAGGGCTGCGACGAAGCTGTTGCGGGTTCTTGCGGCCGGACGCGGGAGGAGTGACGAGTTGCTGATCAGGTGAATCGGTCTGCCGGCGTGGGTCGGACTTGTCATTGCTGAGGAGAGGCGAAGGTGCGGGCGCTCCGTCGCGTCGCTGCCGCCGCCTGTGCCGACGGGATTCCGGCGACTCGGACCGATTTCTTTGGCGTTTCCTGCCCATGTCGGTTCAATGGTCCTTCGTGAACCGAAGCTGTCGCTGTACGTGCGTAGGCGAGCTCAGAGCGATCGCGCACAGCCGGCAGGGAACGCCGAGAAAGGGGCGCGGGGGCGTCGAGTTCAAGATTCCCAAAGTGGGCAAGCAGGTTTTTTGGGGCTAGTCTCGCACGCAGCACGCGGCTCTTCGTCCGATCGCCCTCGCGCGCCGCCGGCCCTTTCCGCAATCTCCGTCCGCTTCGCCGCGCGCCTCCTCTTCCGCTTCAGCAATAGCTAGCTCAGATAGCCATTTAGAGGGTCACTCGTTCGAGTCGGAGGAGGATACGGTCACGGATTCGGCCGGAAATGGGTGACCCCTTCGAAGCGATACAGCACCGGCCACAGAGCTCGCGAGCGATTCCCGACCGCCTCCATGGCCCTTCAGGCGGCGTGGGCAGGTCCACGAGCTCGTTGTAGCGGTCCTACGTGCGTGTACGTCGACATCTCGGAATCAGCCGTCGGGATCGACCCTGCAGGAGGGGACGACTGCGAGCGAGTGTCGCGACTCCGCAGCAGCCGCAGGGGAGAGGGAACGATGGGGGAGCGATCGAGCGTATAGCGGGTGGCTCGGCATCAAAGCATATATCTCAAGCACAAAGAGAACGCGAGAAGTGCCCCCATTGAAAGGCGACGGTGACCAGGCTCGATTTGCATGCGAGCAGGTATGAATAGCCGGACGAAGGTTGAAAAGGGGAACGGGACCCTCTCGCCTTTTTCCCCTGTCCCTTCTTCCCGTTCGGCGCCAGCGTGACCCTGTCTTGCAGCTTTAGGTAAAGATAGCATACAGCAGACCGACCGCGAGACCTCCCATTGTGCCGAGAATTCCGAAAGGCGCGTTCAACTGGACCGGAGATGGAAACCTTTCTTGCGAGAAGCGTCGCCTCGGACCTACTTCTGCTTGGTGCATTGCGGACCGGGATCGGTGTATCGAGAAGGCGGCTTGACCTCGCGACCGGCGGAAGTGCGTCGAACGACTGGCGGCGCGACTGGCGTATCGTTTTTCAGGAACTTACGAGGCTGCGTCTGCCTGCGCCGGACCGGTATTATCAAGTCGAACGTCGCTCGTCGTTTCTATGGAGCAGTGGAAGGAGTTGATCAGCCTCGTCACCCGAACGGCGCACTCTTCAGCGCAAGTCGGCCCGTAGCCTTTTCCGCTCACCTTGGTCCGCTTCTTGGCAACTCCAGCCACCTGCACGTCCTCCATCGCTTGCGCCTCTTCCTCGTGGTCCTCGCACTGTCGCTCGAGTTCGGCAAAGGATCGTAGTCAACTGGAATAGACCGGCGAGCCAGGACCGGCGTCGTCCATCATCACAGTCGAACTCGGCGTCGGTGGCGGCGACGGCTCGGGCAAATCGCGCTCGAGCGCCGCCTCGGACCGCTCGCAACTCGTCTTGATCTTGTGTTCGAGATGCTCCCTGGGAGCGAGGGAAGCGCCGCTGCCGTGAGCGAGCGAAGGATCGCCACCTGAAGACGCTGAGAACCTGAAAGTCGTCGACCCGTTCGTCTCGATGGCGGAACCAAACGCGCGAGCGTCTCCGACTCTGATGAGTTGACGGCGGTTCTTCCGAGTGTCGTTCAAAGATTCGGGCGGAAGCTCCGAGTCAGAGTCCTGCTTGAGAGTCGCGCTCGAAGTGGTCGAAGCGGCGCCCTCGTCGGGAACGGCCACCAAACGACCAGTTTCGACGCTATCGTGATCGGCTCGGTGCCGCGGCCCGTTCCAGTCATTGCTGACTATGAACAAAGGCGTGATCGTTGTCAGGTCGTGTGAAAGAAGTGCGAGACCACACGCGCCCGGTGAGGAAACGGGACTGACCAGGCATACTCGGACCAGCCTGACCAGCCAGTTCACGTGCTCGTCCTTGACCCGAGTCCATGTGGGCCGAACACACTGAAGCCGAGATGTGCAAGGCGCTCCGAGGTGGCGGAATCGGAGGATCGGGGACGGTTTTGGCTGGCTTGCGGTCGTGCGCCCGGACTAGGCGAGTTGCGGCTCGTCTCACTGCTGAAGGCTCGTACGAGCGGGCACGATTCGATCTGAGTGGAACAATGAGCACGAGAAGCGGGAGGCGAGAGCAGATGTCGCTCAGTCCGCTGCGCATCGTTGACAACTTTTCCCGGGTCACGGATTTCCAGCCGCTCCGGCGTGCTCCGTGACTGATCAACAACACCCGAAATGAAGGACGGGTTGCACGCCAACTCGCTCTCGGCAAGGAATCGTTCGACCGAGCAGCGGGACGGCCCAAGCTTGCGAGCCTCGACGGATGGCACGGTCATGCTACCCGCCCGCAGATGCTTCGGAATGGTGCTTTGCAAAAGGAATGCGAGAGACCGACAGGATGGCTGCGTGGAGAAGGAAGACTGACTATAGCGGGACCTCTGGAAGGGCGAAACGACGGGGGGAATCGCCAGGGGAGGTGGTGGTGACTATGATACAAAGCGGGAGACCGAGAGGACGGCTCTGCCGTCGTGGGTTTATCGCTGCGAAGCGCGGGCCTGTGGAGGGAAGATGGTCAGCGACGGCGGGTGTAGTGGGCATTCCCCCTCGAGGGTTCGCGTACCATCATCTCGGCGTTCTGTAGAGAGAAGCATTCAGGTCAGCTTGTCGCATCCGAGTGGATCGCTGACGTCGGAAGGACGTACCTGCTCGCTGAATCGGAGTCCGACGCTGTACAACGCGCAAGGAGGAACGGGTCAGTTTGTGCGAGCGAGGAACAGAACGAAGGGACGGACCGCTCCGAGTGCTTCAGGAACTTGTCTGCGCAGTTCATGACGCAGGATTCCTGCGAGGTGATCGTCACAAGGGTCACATCAGTGCTCGTTCGTGGGCAGTCTACTAGTTCGCCGACTGACCTCCTTGGATGAGAGCGCCTTGGAGGTAAAGTCCTGGCAGCACGAGAGGAAACACCGCTCGACGAGGTTGCTGTACAGGCTCATAAAGTCCTTCATCTGTGCGAGTAGGCGCTCCAGTCGATCAGCATCGTGGTATAGAGCGACTTGGAAGCAGGGCGAGGTTTACCTGCTTCTGCTGCATCATTCCTTCAAACGCCTGGGCGGTTGCCGGGTTCATGTTGGCTGCGTTCATCGTGCGAGTCGGACTCGAGGAGGTCCTAGTTGGTCTAGCGGGCGGCGTTGTGACTGTGCCGGAGTCGACTGGTCGCCTGAAATCTTCGAGCTGCTCTTCAGCGTGACCCGACACACTTTCTGTCGTCTCTCTCGCTGTACGGCTTCACCTGGACTCTTACACAAAGCTCTTCACTCCATTAGCTTACTCCGAAAACTCGCCTACTGATCCATCATGGCCGTCCGTGCGTACTTGTGTCCTTGCCGTGTTTCCGTCCGACATCAGCTCACCTCACAACCTTGCCACTCTCGACAGGTGTCCGCTATGAGAACTCGTCCGACGTACGTACGCTCCCTAGGCGGAAAAGCGGATGCACCGCGATGGCTGACCAACGCTTGCACCCTTTGGAATGTGCCACAGATCGGCGTCTTTGGCATGCTGACCAACAGCTACTGCCTGACGTCGACCAGCACCGGGTCGGCCAACTTTGTCTCGACGTTCGAAGCCGAACTCGGAGACGTGATCCCCGTCGTCCAGACTTCGATCGGAGGGACCCGGATCATCGGCCGGTTGGTCGCAGGGAACCGTCACGGGTTGCTCGTCCCGTCGACCACTTCGGACCAGGAACTGCAACACATCCGGAACGCGCTGCCGGAAGCGGTCGCGATCCAACGGATCGAAGAACGGTTGTCGGCGCTCGGCAACATTATCGCCGCGAACGACTATGTCGCGCTCGTCCACCCCGACATTGACCGCGAGACGGAAGAGATTATCGCCGACGTCCTCAAGGTCGAAGTGTTCCGGCAGACGATCGCCGACAACGTCCTCGTCGGGAGTTACTGCCGGATAAGCAACCAGGGAGCGCTCGTCCACCCCAAGACGAGCATCCAGGACCAGGACGAGCTGTCGAGTCTGCTCCAGGTGCCCCTCGTCGTGAGTCGATCGAGCCCCGCACCGCGGCCGGCTGCACTTCCCCTCGCACGCACGCAGCGTACTGACTCTGCATGATACCGCTGCGCAGGCAGGAACCGTCAACCGAGGTAGCGACGTGATCGGTGCCGGCCTCATCGTCAACGGCAAGAGATCTCCCTCCACCGTGAACCACCCAAAAAATCGCGCACTGACTCTCCCTTTCCCTACCGGCAGACTGGACCGCCTTCACGGGTCTCGACACGACTGCGACCGAGATCAGTGTCATCGACAGCGCGTTCAAGCTCGGCGGACAGGACCAGAGCGCGATCGCCGGCATGAAGGCGTCGCTCGTCGAAGGGTTCGCATAAGAAGAGGGGAGCGCCTTCCGCTGCTGTCCTCTTTTGTGATCCGGGCGAGGACTCTGTTCTCGTCCGTCTTGTTGTATACGTTCAAGGCGTCCCCTGCGGCTCTCGCAAGGCCATCTTGGCTTAGACCTGGGTTGAGGGCCGCTTCCTCCACTCCACAAAAGCGCTTCTCGCGCGTCGCAATGAATACCCGGCCCACCGTTGGCTCCTTGCGGACCCCTAATCATCGAGAGATCCAGCTGGAAAGAGACCGAGAGGAGGAGGAAACTGTGGATGTGACTGCAAGATTGGGAGCGCGGGATATGCTACTGTACGACACGGGAAGCAGGGCAAAGCGGCAGATTCCGGGACAAGGAGAGATCTGATGATGAGAAAGAGAGGGTATAGAAGTGGAAAGAGGCGCCGGGCGACCACTATTGCGGCTTGGCTTTGAGGTGACGGGCACGCTTTTTCGGCGGGGGTTTGCCCGTGCCGTCGCCGCTTCCGGCTCGTTTCCTCGGAGCGGCATCCGCGCCGACTCCCGAGATGCGACCGTCGTCTTCGGTGACGTCGCGGAGGAAGATTCGGAACGAGCGCATGACTAGCGGTCGGGGCGTCGCGGAGAAGTACGAGTGGTCAGCCCTCTGTTTGTCAGGTCCCTCGAGATGTCAGCGGCTCGGGACTCACATTCGTTCGGGACGTGGACGGTGCGCGAAGGTGGGAAAATGGACGTGTCAAAGTTCGGGTCCTCTCGCAGTCGGTCCTAGCCGCCGCAATCGGTCCCGATGGTCAGCGAGCCGCTCCCGAAGGAACGAGTGGCGGGTCGCACTAGCTCACCTCGACAAAATGGAACCCTCGGCGCGTCAGACTCTGCGTCATTCGCGAGTCGCTCTTAAACGGCGTGATGCCCCACAAGTAGGTCGGGTCCGGCAACGGCGGGTCGCGACCGCCGCTAACTTTGGCGCGGTACGCGTTGTCGTATGCGAGATCGCGGCGGAGTCGCTTGAGTGTCTCATCCAGCAAGATGGTCGTCGCGTCAAAGGCGTCGCCCGAAATGGCCTAAGGGAGACCGGGAGGAAGTCACTCGTCAATGCGGGCAAGGCGACTCGCGATCCGACAGTAAGACTCACCCAGGGCATCGTGACGGCGACGTGGATCGCTCCGGTCGCGAGTTCGTGCTCGAGCAGCAAGAAGCCCGACACTTGCCGCTCGACGGGGTCGACCTTTGGGACGACCGGTTCCGGCTTGGGGAGGGCGCCAGGCTTGGGCTTGGCCCGGCGCTTGTGCGGGGTGCTCGTTTGCAGCGCGACGTACCGCCTGAGCCCCCGAGAGGCTTCGACGTCGTCAAAGAGCAAGGGGCGGAGCAGCGTCCAGCCGTCGATGATCAGCTTCTCGACTTGGGCGAACGTCGTCGCGAGGCCGTCACCGCGCTCGAGCATTTCCGGCCGCGCCTGCATCCGCATCCGGACGTTGTAGTAGATCTTGCGCAGCTGATCGTCGAGCGACGCAAGCTTGCTCGGATCGATCTCGGTGATCCGTAAGACGTCGCTGTGAGTGGGCAGATTGAAGGTGAGCGCTGCGCAGGTGGCGGACACAGGATGAGACGATACGTACTAGTCGATGTCTGCCAAGGGCGGGTTGCGCGCGTGACTGAGGGTGCACGTCCTCCTGTTGGCCGGGAAGAGCTCTGCGGGAGGAGCGAGAGTCAGCCGGGGTCTCGGTCGCAGGCCGGCTTCGTCGCGTGCACGCACCTTTGCAGCGCCAGCGACCTGGGGTCAGGCGACCTCCGCCGCCGCCGCAGTCCGAGCAAGGACGGTAACGCTCGAGGCAGGACCGACAGATCGACTCGACCGTGAAAGCCGGCGCGGGCCCGGCTGACAAACTCTCGATGGAGCCGGCGCCGACGATCCGACTGCACACATCGCAGCAAAGCGCTTGCCGTTTGAACGAAGCGGAAAGACCTCTTGCCGTCTCCTCGGGCGCGAGCAGGAGACGAGACTGCGGGTAGGCGGCGGAGCGATGCGAGTCGTCGAGCGGGAGGCTGCTCGTGCCGAACGCGGGCGTCGTCTGAGACCGGACAATCTCGTCGACGGCTCCCGAAAAAGTATCCCGGAAAGTGACGCTGTCGTGCTCGTGTTGCTGGGGTGGCGGTGGGGGAGAGACCGACTGCAGAGAAGGCGCCGAGGACGAGGTCGACGACTGCTGGAACTCTTCGAAAGCCCTCGCTGCGAGGCGCTCGTCACGCGCCTCGCTCGCCGCCGCATCATGCGAGTACGCTTCCGGCGGCAAGCAGTCGAGGCACTTGAAGTTGACGCACGGCATCCAACCGCCGAGGTCGGCGCCGCGCATGATGCACTTGACGCGCGTCACGTCGCAGGTCTTGCACGCGACGATAACCTCGGCCGATTTGACCTTGCCCTTGCTCTGACCCGAGCCCGCGACCGCGTACGTGACGCCAAAGTCGGTCTCGACGAGCTGTTTCCCGGAAGCGGAAGGCTCCCGAGCCGGGTTGAACGCGAGGATCGGCGCAGACGAGTTGTGCATCGCCCGCTCGCGGAAGGCCTCTTGCAAAGTCGCCAGCGTGGAGCTCGGTTCGCGGTCCGACGCATGGCTGATCGAGAGCCGTGCAGGTTGCAAGGCAGGTCGCTGGGGATAGTGCTGGAACGACAGAGGAGTCGGCGGGGCCGCCGGCTGAATGTCGGGTTGGCGGTACGGGGCCGAGATGGGACCGAGCGGGTCGTACGTGCTGGCGTACGTCTCTTCGGGTTGCTCCGGTGCGCAGTAGACTGGCGGTGGCCCGTCCAGGGATGCCCTCCGTGGGGGCACATTCATCGGAAACCGCGGCGGGGAAAGAGGTATTTCTTGGTACGTCCGCCGGTCCGGCACATGTTGCACGTATGCGTCGCTCACGGGCGGGTATGCGATCGCGCCCTCGCCAGCGCGAGCATAGTCGTGCGCGGCGGCGAGTGCCGTTTCGGCCGAGTTCGACCCGCTGTTCCGAGCCAAAGAGTAACTCCGGCCGTCCTCGACGGTCCCGATTTGCTCAGTTTCGGCCGCGTAGGGCGCCGCGTACGGACGCTGCGAGTAGTCCCAAGACGCAGCCGAATGCGTCACGGACGGCGGACGAGGCTGGTGCGGCGTCGAGCTGCTCGTCAGAACCGGAAAGGCGGACCGGTGTGGGTCCGCCGAGTACTCGTCCTGATTCAGATCAGGCCGAGCGTCGGGCGCCGGAGCATAGTGCGAGACGACATGTGGAGCGTATTTGTACGTCGGCCACGCCTGCTCCTGTTGCGGGTACGTCGTGTACCGTTGCTCGTTCCCAAAGGCCGCCGCCTCGGTTCCGTACCGAGTCGCCTCTGGTTCACGGACGTGGTCGGCGTAGTGTCGGGGGTACGGTGGCGCATACTGACGCTCTTCGTGAGCGTGCGCGACCGCGTATGGCGCCTCGGCGTGGCTGTAGTAGGCGTGCGTCGATCCTATTGCCGTCGTCGGCGGAGCGTACTCGGCTCGGCGATCATCGTGGCGGTACGCTGGCTCATAGCGCTGTATGCCCGAGTCGTACGACATCGCTGCACTTGGTCCATGCACGATCCACACTGACCGAGGACGGATGGCTCTATAGCGAGTTCGAGTCGATCTTGGCCAATGTCTCGCTCTGTTTTCGGTCATCACGCCAAAAAGTCCACTCGATCACTTTTTTCTTTTTCTGGCGCGCGTCGAAAACGAGGAAACACGGCGACCCTTTTCGGATGCCCCCTGAGGGGCAGGTACAGCTCACACGTACAGAGTACGCCGGAGTTACGAATCGGCCGTACCTCATCGAATTCAATTACGGCCCGACCGTATAGAGCTACACGCCCCGCGCGCGACTGCTTCTCCGGGCAGACTTCAAGAACTGTGTCACCCCGATTCGCGGAGAGAGCTGATTTGCTACAAGAGGTAGAGGACGATTGATGCAGGGACAGTCGCCAAGAGCAGAGATCGACACCGAGTTCCCCTTCCCGGCCCTTCCGCTGGAAAAGCCGCGTGGGTTTTGGAGACGCGCGCGCGCGCCAAACCCCGGACATCATGCAGTCAGGCTCGGGTTCCTCTGCAGGCGGCCGATCAATACGCGTACGCGACGCAAGTTTGGAACGCCCGCGCCAAACTGATCGATGAACAGATCAGGGCTCCGGCTACTGTACTACAAAGGCAGGCGACCATGCATCCGGACATCCTTAAAGCGCGGCCCACCGAGAACCAGCAGCTGTAAGGTTCGGTTCTAGACTTTTCTCTCGACACTTCCGGGACGGGGTACCCGGCGGCGGAAAACCAGATCGACTCCGCTCCGCGAGTTGTGTCGCTCATTCCGGGCCCGCATCGCGCAAGCTTCTCGAAGACATTGATCTCAAGGCATGCTGAATACTGCAAACGACGTTCAAGAGAACCTGCAGCCGGGTCGCGCACTTAGTTGGCACCGATCGCCGGAGCTGCTGCGGTCGGTACCTTGATGGTCCGGCCACCAGTTCCGTCGGTAGTGCCGACGGTCCGGCCGCCTCGCCTGAGGACCTTGTCGACGATCTCGAGCGCCGTTCTCGCCGCCTCGGACTTCTGCTGCTGCTGCTGCGCTGCGTTTGGATCCTGACGATCCTGGACGTCGTCGTCGCCCTCGTCGTCGAGCGCCGCAGGCGGCTCTGCAGGCCGCTCCGATCGCTCCGCCCGCTCCTTCTCGACGACTTCCTCGATCAAGCGGATCCGATCCTCCTCCTGGTGCTCGTTGAGCCACCGGACGTACTCGGTCTCGGTCCAGCCGCGCACTTGATGCGGGAGCGCGAGACCGCCGCGGGCGAGGAGGTGGTGCAAGAGGATCAGGGTCGGAACGTCGGCGGTTTGGGATGGCTTGCCGAGCGTAGACAGGTCGCGGAACAGCAACGGGCGGAAGGCTGTCCCCGCGTATCGTCAACAAAGTAAAACCTGAGTCAGCTTGCGCTAGCGATGAAGCGCCTTGCGAATCATCGCACCTCGAACAGCCTTGAACTGATCGCCCATCGAGTTGAGCGCGAGCCCGTGAGCCGAGAGGTACTGCGTCACGGCAAACTCGAGCGCCGTCGTATCGTTCGTGAGGCGTAACTTGCCCGACTCGCCGACGCGCAGCAGCGAGGCGTGAAGCAAGAAAGTCTGGACGATGAAGCGAGCGAGATCGAGCGCCCTGCGGGGGTAACAGCACACCAATCTCGTCAGCTCTACGAGAAACCCATCGCAGCCACTCGTGAACAGAGTCTCACCAATCACGGGCAAGTTCGCCGACTCGGTACGCGCCGAGAATCTCGTCCTTGACGAGCGACAGCTTCTCGGTCAAGTCGGTCATATAGGCGCTCGCGCCCCCTGCTCCTCCGGCACCGGCATCTTCAGACGTGCGCCCGTCCGTGTCACTCGCGGCGGCGGCATAATTCGTCCGGTGCATGCGCGCCAGGAGCGCCGAGAATTCGCGCCGGATCGCGAGGATGAGCGGGTTGACGATCGCGATGTAGGTCGCGCGAGCGCGCTGCGAGAGCCGTCTCCGAGGTAATCAGCTTTGTTTGACTTCTCAGGACCAGGCAAGAGACGCTTGCGCACTTCGACGGAAGGGCGGAGCAAGTCGCGCACGCTCTCGATATGGTCCCCGAGCGCCCGCTCGAGCGGCAAACCGAGGTGGTACAGCGCGCTCGTCAAGTCGGCGTTGTGAAGCTGCGACGGCGTCGCGAGGGGTCCCAACAAAGAAGTCGAAGCATGATCGCGGGCAATCTGCTCGAAACCCGACAAAAGTTCCGTCGTCAGTCCTGCGCTTACCGGTGGAAAGGAACTCGGCCAGGGACTGACCAGTGATTCGGCCCTCGAGACGAACGCGTCGACGGCGCGCGCCGACCCCTTTGCGACCGCCTTCGCCAACAACGGGTCGAACCTCGCCGCGTCGAGTTCATTCACAATCGCCCTCGCGAGCGTCAACCCTTCGTTCGCCGTCGGCGTCGCCTCGGCCCCGTGGCCACCACCACCCCCCGGAGTCGACATGCCTCCTCCGCCAGCACTCGACAGGGAGAACGCGCTCTGGACGGCGTCTCCGAGTCGGTTCCGACTCCTCGCGAGGTACAACGCTTCGAACGGTTGGATCGCTCGGAGGGTCAGGATCGTCTCGGGGGATTGTTGCGCGAGCGTGTAGACCGTATCGGTGTGGACGGCGATCTTGGAGAAGAACTCTTGGAAGAGGCGGAGGAGGCGCGGGTACGAGGTGCTAAGCGTCGTCTGCACGAAAGATGAGGCTGGCATTTTGCACGGGGAGAGTCAGTTCGTGATTTTGCTGACTGCGACTCTGCCGAGCCCGACTGCGGCGAACTCACTGCGAGCCGTTTCCCGAGTCTGCGATTCGAGGGCGCGAGTCAAGCTCGTCCAGAAGAGCGCGCTCGGCTTGTTATCGAGGACCTGCAAGCGGGCACTCACTCCGTTGTCAGTCTCTCGGGCCTGCCAATCAATCACCAAGCCAGCCCCAACCGGCCGAGAGCACCGAGGTGATTCAGAAGCAGCCGCCACGAGGACTCACCGTCAGCGCCTCGTCGAGGAAGCTCTCCTGGGTTTCAACGTCGCGTTTGATCTTGAGGACCTTTTCCAACGCGTACACCTTGATGCAGACGGAGCCCAACTCGTCGACGAGTCGTTCGAGGCGCGCCCAGAACAGCGACTGCCACGTCGGCATCGTCGCCGGCGTCGGTTCGGTCCGGAGGCGCGATTTGTACACGAACGCGGCGGCGGCGTTCGTCGGTTGGTCTGCAGGTCCCGGGTTCGGGTCCGGCGAGTGCGAGTGCGAGTGCGGGCGGAGGGGGGTTGGTGATCCGATCAAGCGGAGGACGAGGTCAGCGCGCACGTTTTCGACCGATTCAATCAGCATGAGGCTGGCTGGCCAGGGCGCCGAAAAAAAGGCTGCGGCGCGCGCGTGCACACATACCTTTTTGACCGACCAGTTTCGCCAACGCGGCCATGTCGAACGCGGCGGCGACTCGGTCGGCGACGAGTTTGTCGCACAGGTCGCTGAGCAGGTTTTCGACGAGGGCGGGGAGGACCGACAGGTTGTGCGCGGTTTGGAGCGACGAGGCGAGGAGCGGTTGGTCCTGCGTGAGGTGGTGGCGGTACGGGGGGCGGGTCGGATTTCCCCCTCGTCAGTCTTCTGGTCAAGCGTCCGGGAGGAACGCCAAGAGCATGCATCCGGCCAGAAAAGTACCAACGCGGCGACGTGGTGTCGACGAATGGGGGGGACGCGCGCCCAGAAGAAGAAGCTCACCAGGGTCTCGAGCCCGCGCTGAACGCTCGCTTGCATCTTGTCGACGACGTACGCCCGGGCGTTCTCGACCGTACCAAGCTGCGCGGCAACAATGTCGAGGTCTCGTAGGGAGCTCGAGCCGGCGCCGGCGGCGGTGTCGTCGTCCCGGTCTTTGGGTCGGTCCGGATCTGGACCGCCTGATACGGACGTTTCGGGGCCAGAGGCGGAACTAGTCGTTGGAGGCACTGGATCGGTGAGGAGCGAGTCTGCGCGTGGGCGGACGGCGGAGGGAGGCGAGAGGAATGTGCAAGGTTAGTGTTCGAGCGAGTCAATTGGGATCGCGGCGGGAGGGCGGCGCGAGGTTCTTGCGCACCGAGTTCGGCGAGCGTCAATGCCGCTTCGGCCGTTGCGCGTTCGCTCCGTTCATCGCCGGTCGTCGTTGGCGTTGCCGAAAGGCGCGCAGCGGTGGTGACGTCTGCCATTTGAGCGTTGAGCCTCCTGACGAGGACGACAAACCTGTGCGCCCTCCTCGCCAACTGGGCGGTCCTCCTGACGCGCTCCAACAACCTCAACCCGTCGTCGAGCTTGTTGTGCGGTTCGGCGACCTTGTCGTTCAACCGTTTCACGCTCTGCTGGACGTCGCCCAACCCGGACCTGACTTCTGACAAGTCGAGTTCGAGCGCGGTGAGCGAACTCGCCTGCAGGGTCAAAGACGGGTGGTTCGCCTGGACGAGTTGCCTGAGTTGGTGCGACAAGTCCTGGACGCCATAGTTTAAGCGGCCGAGCGCGGACGAGACCGTGTCGGTCGTCGCGTGTTCGAGTTGGGCTTGTTCGAGGACGCGGTGGGCGAACGCGTTCGGGTCAAACGCAGGCGACAAGAAGTCGGCGTGCGGGTCCACCGCCGCCGTCGATTTGGGAGTCACGGCAGCCGGTGCCTGTAGAGCTGCAGGCGAAGTTGACACGGCGACGAGCGACGGCATTCCAGAGAGGGCAGTCGAGTCGACGGAGGTGCACTCTAGAGGGTTCTCTCTCCTTCCCTGGTGGCAGGTCGGTTAGTAGGCAGCACTGTGAGAGAGAGAGCCTACGTGTGTCGAGAGTACGAGCGAGTGTATGCTCTCCAGAGTCGGGGCAGCCCCACTCGACGCTCTACAGCCGACTCGGACACGCTCGGACTACGACTCGGGTTGACCTCTTAATCGCTCCCAACCTCACTGCTAAGAGCCCTCTCGCCTTGCGCCTTCAGAATCATCCGACTCGACTCGCTCGATTCGGCGGTGACGCATTCACGCACATACGCCACCTCGCCCCCACCCTGGACCTGCAACTCACAGCAGAGAGAGAGTCATGCTTGTCGATCACGCCGACGAAGCCGCCGACGACCAGGACCGACGCGAGGATGAGGCGGCGCAAGATTACACCGCTCAAGACTCGCTCCTCCTCCCCGGCGCTGCCACCGCCACCACAGCGCCCAAGCACAGGAACAAGACTCGCGTGAGGCACGGTCGAGGTCCGATCATCGACGACGACGACGACGACGACAACGACGACGATGACGACGAGGCAGGCGACACCGATACGGTGACTGGACTCGGTCCCTCGGCAACGACAACATCTGCCGCAGCAGCAGCAGCAGACACCGATCCTGAACTCGCAGCCGTTACTCCCGACAAGCGTTCAGCTGGGAGGAAACGCGGCGGCCGTCGGGCGTGCCGGTCCCTGACTTCGTTCTGCTGCGTCGCGTTCGGGATCGTCTTTCTCTCGGTCCTCCTCGTCGCCGCCATCGTGCACCTCTGGGTCGGCCACCTCCTCGCCGAGGAACAACGCCACCATGCCGGTCAGACTCCCGAGATGATCGCGAGGCAAGGGTTCCTCTTTCAAGGGCCGTCGGCCGTCCGCGTCGTTCCGACCAACAGCGACTCCTCCTCCTCCAACAACGACGACCACAACGACGCGAAGCACAACGTTGCCGTCACGGTCGAAGTCGACGCGATGATGGGGATCGACGTCAGGAAGGCGCTCGGGTGGGAAACCAAGGACGTCGGCGAGGGCGTCGGCAGGTTTGCCGCGTGGAGGCAACAGACGGAAGCGCGCCTCGTCCGCTGGTTCGTCGTCCGCGCCGACTCGGTCGACATCTCGCTCGAGACACTCCGCCTCTACGCCGACCCGGCCGAACCGACCCTCGACGGTTCATCAGCAAACGCCGCCACCACGTTGCCCTTGATCGAGATGGACGACTCGCTCTCGTTCTCTGTCCCGCTCTCGTACCCTTCCCGCGCGAATGCCGACGCCCGCCTCGACTCGGTCACGTTCCGGATCCCGCTCTCGTTCCCCGCCCCGCATGACCTCGTCGAGTTTGGCAAGCGCGTCTACGAGGACAAGCGGTACCGCGTCCGCGCCGAGATTGAGAGCGTCGAGGGTCACTTGACCGGCGGTCGTGGTCGCCAGAACGGCAAGAGGGAGAAAGGATGGCTGCTCCGCAAATTGATGGACAAGGTGACGAGCGTCAAGGGCGGGATGAGAGACATTGTCCAGGTGGTCAAGGGCGACCGTGCGTACTCGTCCAGCTCTGCTCGACTTCTCTAGAGGAGCGGCTGACTGGAATCTCTACTCATGGCACATGCAGTGCCCGATATGCCGGCTCCGCCTCGCGACCCGGCCGACATGGTCGACCTCAAGTCGCTCTCGGTCTTTGAATCGGCGTATCCGACTCTCTTGTCCGACTCGTCCGCCGCCCCCAAACCCAAGAGGCCGAAACACCCTTCGATCCCTTCCAAGCCCGAGCCCGAAACAGTAATCGCGTTCGCCCTGAGCGCCGTTCTCAAGAATCCGCTGCTCGACGCTGTCAAGGAGGGGAGGATCCCGCCCGTCGGATGGTCGATGCCGTTCCGCCTGCCGATCGAGATTGCCCTCCCTCTCCCGCCCCTCCCGCCCGTCGCTCTCATTGATGGTGCTGCGAGCGAGCGGGTGAATGTAGAGGAACCGCAGATTGCGTTGGCGAGGGTCTCGATCGCGCCGTTCGGGTTTGGCGAACGGGACGACGAAGCCGAAGTCTGGGTGACGGGGTACGTCGTCCCCGCCGGCAATTTGACGCCGAGCAACCCGCCGTCGCCACCGACTCGTGACCCGTCCGAGTCGTCGTCGTCGTCGTCGTTCTCGAGCGTCGACTCGTCCAAGCCCAAAGTGACGGCCCCGCAAGCTCCGCTCTCGAGGGCGTTGAGCCGGTTTGTCGCGCGGTACTTGTCCGGGAGGCCGAACGATGTCTTTTTGCGGTACGACTTGAGCGGAGGTCGAGGCCAGGACGGCGAGGCGTTGCCGCCCGTGACGATCCCTTCCGACCCGGCTCGCGACTCGCCGTTACCGCCCCCATTTGTCTCGGACCTCGTTCGCGACCAGACGTTCCAAGTCTCGGTCCCGGGCACGAACGAGACGCCCGAGTTGTTCAGGGACCTGAGGATGGAGGACATGAAGGTCAAGTTGGGCGGGCGGGGAGAAGGCGACGACGCCGACTTGTTGGCGAGCGGGAGGGTCGTCGGCGAAGTCGTGTTGCCCGAGATGGCGGCGAGCTTGGCCAAAGGGATCGACGCCAAGTGGATTTGGCCCGACGTGCTCGTCTACGATGGAGAGCTGCCGCGCCTCGTCGCCATTGCCGACGACGACGATGACGATTCCTCCGACTCGATGCTGGCAGATCAGATGGTCCTGGGCCACGTCGCCGCCGACAGCGCACACCGAGACCAAGACTCGACGCAGTACCCTCCTTCGCCGATCCCCGCCAACGCCTTTGCGCGCATGCGTCCGTCGTCGTCCATGGACGCCGAGACGATCCACATCCCGGGGAACGCGACGCACCCGGCGCGGACGTTCGTCAGCGCCAGTTTCGTCGACGCGCCGCTGTACCTCTTGCCCGAGCGCGGATCCGTCTTGAGGAGCTTTATCGGCAAGATTGTGTTTGGAGGCAAGGCGCGCGCGAGCATGAAAGGGTTGACGAGCGTCCGGATCGGGTTGAGCGGGTTCGGCGAGGTCGAACTCGTCGAGATTCCGATCGAGGCGTCCTTCAGTGGGTTTTCTCGCAGTCTTTCGTCTTCGTGACCCAACGATGCACGTGGAGCTGACCGGATCGGAGGCAACGCTCGCAGTGGTCACTCGCGGTGGCGTTCAGAACCCGCCGTCACTCGCCGAGCTCGTCGGTTTGGCCTGAACGAGCCTGGACGCATTCTTGTATACTGATTCTCATTCTATTCTGCTTGTACTCGCACCGAATGTTCTCGTTTCTTGTCGCCGCAATGTACTGCACACTTCTCATCCGGCCATTCACGCCTGGTGGATACCCTTCTGCTTGCCCCAGCCCGACGTTGCCTTGTTCTCCTTGCGACGATAGTAGCTCTGCCGCCGTGCTAAAGCTTGACACGGGTGAGCGAGAATTCAGAGAAGTGGCGGTTTTTGCGACGGCGCTACTTACTGGACAGCTCCCTGAACGCTTTGATCCGTCGAGGCAGATGCGGGAACACCTTCTCGGAGAAGATGCGCCCGATCAAGTACGTTGCTTGGCCTCGATCTGCTTTGAAGCTCGCATCGAAATAGGCCTCAGAGGCGTCCGCAAAGTCGTGCTGGCTGCCTTGATGGTCAAAGTCCGCGTTGCTGTCGATGCAGACGCATAGGAGAAACGCCAGGTACTACAAGACACGGTTCTGTAGTAGCTCCGTGACCGTGCTCTGCAGAATCGGTCAGCCTCCGTCCGGAAGAACGGACTTGATCACGACCTCTCAATCTCACCCTTGGTGTGAACTCGAGCTTGTATCGCTTCTTGAGGACCTTGCCGAGCACGGCTTCGAGACCGGCGTCACCTTCTGAGGCTGAGCGTCGGAAGCTCTCTATGCTCCTGTTATGCGCAATAGACCCGTCCTTGCAGCGTTTCCAGTCGCGAGGGACAAATCGGAGAGTAGGTAGGAGCGAGTCCCCGATCGCTACGGCTGGCAGGTTCCAGCCGTCCGGTACCTGTCCGAACAGTCAGGTGGTCAGCTGAGTTACTGGAGCAAGCCCTTGGTCCCCAGTCCTCAGGCTATTGTCGACGAGCGATCTCATCTACCGAATCTTCCTCGTACTCCTCCTCGGACGAGCCAGACGCCGAATCGCTCTCGGCGCAGCTCATCTCCACGTAGACCAATAGTCTGGACACGAAGAACGAGAGCGAGCTGCGAGGAGGAGGGTCGCTGAAACCGTCGCCCGTCAGCTTGTCGAGCCAGACGCAACGCCAGTTTCAGCTCCAGCCCGACGAGACCCGTACTGCGCGAAACGAGCAGATGTGCCGCTTTGAGTGCCTGCCGCGGTCCGTGATCGGCCTGATAGTATCTGTGACGCGCTCCAAGCCAGAGAATCCGAGTCGGCACGTCCGCGGACGAACAGGTCCGAGCGAGCGACACGCGTAGCGCGCGCAACGCGACGCGTGTCGATCTTCGTGCCGACAGGTCCAGCCAGCGTAAATGAAGCGCGCGCTGCGCTGAAGCACAAGCGGGACGGAAGCGGGACGCCAACGCATACAGGCTCGTCGGGTCAACCTTCTCAAGTAAGCGTGCTTTCTTTCTCTACTCCTCCTAGGCGCGTGGAAAGGATCGCCTAATTGGCGGCATCACACCAACAAGAGATGATCTACGGCCGCGAGAAGATTGAAAAAGACGCGTAGCCGGACAAGTCGAGTGAACCGCGGCAAGAGCCCGATGCTTGTCGACCGCGAGTTGCTGTCAAATGGGAGCCGTTCCGACAAGACAGACTGGGAGCGTGTCAAACGTGAGGTAGCCACCTGTGACTCTTGCTCTGTCACAATATCCAGCACCGCTGAACATCAATCGGAGCCGTCGAATCTGCGGTGGCGGAAAGGCAACGTTCCGCGTACACTCCGTTGTCGCTGCTCAGGCCGAGGGCATAGGACTCGCACTCACCCTCGAGATCCTTTTCCAGAAGGGGGAATTGCGCAGGCGACCAGAGCGCGGACGAGCCATTCGAACGCACCGGTATTGTTTGCGTTGTCGTTCTCGCCTTCAAAGATCGACTCGATGAAAGCCTCGAGCGCGTCGGCGTACGTGTGCAGGTCATCATGTGTCAAGCGGAATTCGATACAATAGGCGAAGGCGAGGACTCCGAGGACTTGATTGGTCAAAAAGTGATTGATGGTTCGCTGGGCGAGAAGATGGTCAGGCCGTGTGCTCAATAGATCGTAGGGTCTGCGGGTAGGGAGGGCACCCACTCTGGACAGTAACGCCCGACCAGACACGAGGAGCAAGACCACATGAACGAGACGCTCGAGACGAGCGTCGCCAAGTCGCGCGTGCAGCAAGAACTCATTGCCGGAGCGGTTCCAGCGGATTTTGCCGCCGACGATCGCCGAGTGCGACGCCAGAAGCGGAAGTGCAGGTAAAGATGCGAGACACATCGGGCACCGACATTTGCTCGGCTCATTCGGCCACGGGTGAGGCTGCGCACGACGTCGAGTCAGTTGATTCCGAGTACGGCTCGGCTCACAGACGGCGAAGAGAGCGTACCGCATTCTTAACGCAAGTACGCTTGCGAGTGGTGTACAAGAAGAAGAGGTCGGGCGCAGGCTTGAGTTGCTGTCGGTGAGGCTGAGTAGTTGAAGGTGGCGCGGTGGGTGGTTGTCGGAGCACATCGTCAGACGCCGGTGGTGACGCCTCCTGCCTCACATCTACACCTGCTTCCTTGTCAATTCCCTCTCCTCCGTCCTTGTCTTCCGGGTCGGAGAGCAGCTCGATAACCACGCATTTTTTGCGCGCGACTGGCGTGAACCGAACAATCTCGATATCGGAGTCGGAGTCCGATTCTACGCCCGACTCGTCGTCAGACAGGACGATAATCTCAATCTCCTTGATTGACGCAGACCTCGGAAGACGGCCAGGAGCGGCTGGCTTTTGCCGCAGCGTCGGTCCGGCGACTGCGGGTGTCGAAGGAACGGGAGCGGCGTGACGGCTATTGCGAAGCTTGCGCAACGCTCGCAACCCCGACATGAGCTTCTATTTCACGACCTTAGCCGCCGGTGACCATTCGAATGGGTATATGGAGCCACGAGAGGAGAAGAGCAGCCGCAGAGACGGTTCGCTCGCCGAGCTCTCCCCGCGCCACGGACACGGACGGGACGGCGCCACAGCTGTGCACTACACTCGTAGATATCCATCGCAACTCAGGATACTCTGCATCTGGCTGCACCTGGCGATACTCTCCACCTTCCAGGCGTCACTGAATCAGGCAAATGCTGCAGGGAGAACGGGCTGAGATTTCTGGATGAGTAACACGAGCTATCTATGAGATGATGACGGAGAGAGTATGCTAGTCGACGGTGCAGTGACAAGAAGGGTATCGGAGCAGTCAGGATGCGGATGAGGGAGTGACGAGGATCCAGAGATCGTCGCAAAGTTGCGGAATGGGGGCCGGCTAGTCAATGCGAAGCCTTGCGCGCGACGACTTCGAGCGTCTCGAGCGCGACTTGATCATGCTTGCTGAGGACGTCGGCCTCGCGGCGAACGGCGAGGACGCGGCGCGCCTCGGTCGCGAGCTCGACGGCCACTTCAGGCGCCCACTCTTCGCCCGCCGCGAACCCGCGCAACTCGCGCGCGTATTCGACCCAGCCCTCCTGCAAGTTCCACGACTCGTGCGGGAGGTGGAACGCAAGCTGGACGTGGTCGACCGGCGAGTCTTTGCGGATCAGGCAATGGTGCGAGGCGGGAGGCGAGATCCGAGCAGCGATGAGGTGCAGTAGGATTAGAGGCGGCAAGGTGAGAAACGCGGACTGCAGAGTCGGGCAGGCGGCGAGCGAGGGCGACTGGGATGGAACGTGTGTAGCCGGAGCCTTGGCGGCCGTCATTGAGGTCGAAGGCGGAATGGCTGCGGCGGGCGCACCCGAACGCGCAAACAGTGTCGCAGGAGTCATCGGCTGCGGCGCATCGACGCCCGGGGTCGTCGCAACGGGCGCCAGACCCGCCGCCGCACCGTCACGGTCGATCGCTTCGCGGAGAGCGTCCAGGTGGTGGCTCGCGCGAACGACGACGATCATCGCGCTCAGGGCCTGCATCGCCTCGCGCATCGCGCTCAGCGCGAGCTTACTCTCGCGAGCCGACTCGTGGCCGGGTCGGTGGTGGTGGTGTGCACCAGCGTCGCCTTCGTCGTCATCCTCCGAGTCGGACGAGTCATCGTCAAAGGTCCGTCCAGTTCGGCAGAGGCCGCAACCAGCCGGAGTCGCGGCAGCGGCACACCCGCCGGACGATGCAAAAGCCGGAGCGAGCACGTGCGCGGGCGTCGACACATTCGAAGCGAGGAAAGCCTTGAGGCGCGTCTCGAGCGATTCGACGTCGAACAGCAAGCGGACGAACGCCAGGTCCGTCTGGGCGTACTCACCCGCCGCGAGGTCCTTGCCGGCCGGGAGAGGCGGGCTGTGCGGCGGCGAGGGCGTCTTCTTGCTCCCGCCGAGCAAACTGCGACGATGCTTCTCCGGCACCGGAGCGTGCAGGCTCGCCTCGGACGATCCGGCGACCGAGGGAGTCTTGACGGGAGCGGGCGCAACCAACGGCCTCGCGGCGAGGTTCAGCATGCCCTTCCACGCGGCTGCAGTCGCGACCGTGACGATCCACTTGTCGGCGTCGACGCCGCACTCGAGGCGGCCGATCAGCTTGCCGAACGCCTCAAACTGGGCCGAGACGTCGCGGACCCAAGCCGAAGCGGCGTGCTGACCGTTGGCACCAGCGTTTGGGGCATCCTTGGCACTCGAGATGGCGGAAGGAGCCGGCGAAGCCCGCCCGAGCGACAGCGACCGGAGTTGGCTCGTCGCGCTGACCTTGCCGGCGTGCGTCGCCGGAGCCGGCGTCGGGAGCCCCGACAGCCCGAGTGCCGACGCCGATGCGCCATCGCGGCAGTGCAGGCACTGCTGGAGCGGACAGTCGCCACTCTTGGGCGCACGGGCATGCAGGCATGCCTCGGCAATGTTGACGCGCGCGGACTGGACCAGCGGGCCCATGACGCGGTTCATCAGTTCGGCGAGTTTCGCCCGCCATGGCTTGAGCGTCTCGTCGACGTGAGCCGGGAACGCAACGCCGACGTTCGGGTCGGCGACGAGCGACAGGGCGCGCTTGACCTCGTACGCGCACCGGACGATGTGCAGGTTGTATTTGAGGGCGAGCGGCAGCGAGTCCAGGTCCTTGAGCGTGCGAGGGGCGGCAAAGACGGAAGGGTGCAGGGCCGCGTCCGTCGTCGACGGGACGAGCAAGAGCGCCGAGAGTCTCGTGAAGAAGAGCGAGAGCGACTTGAGGATCGCCGAGCGCAGGAGCGTTCGGAGCAAGTACGAGTCGTGGTGGGCTGCCTGCAGCTCGCTGCCGGGACACACGTGGCGTCAGCACAGCGGCACGATGAGGAGGACGCAAGGAGGAAAAAGAGAAAAAGCTCACGCCGCGATCCGTTCTCCAAACTCTTTCGCCTTGACGAGTCTCGGAGCCGGCCTCCCCTTCCAGTTGACGGCGTTCCCACCGTACGGCGCCTCGGCCGCTTCGAGCTGTTTATCGACGGCTCCACCGGGACCGTGCGGCGCCGGCACAAACATCCGGTTGACGACTTCGCCGAGTCTCAGCGAGACTTTGGCGATAAATGACTCTGCGAACTGCTCAATGTTGGTCCCTCCGCCTGCGTTGATCGTCGACGACGGCGTCATGGCTCCCGATGGCAATCCGGGCGACGGGAAACCGCTCGCGGTCGAGAGGGCGGGCGAGAGCAACGCGCCTTCGTCGTGCGAGCGCGACGACCCCGGCTGACTCTGAGAGTGAGTGAGTCTCAGACCCGCTTTCCCGATCGACGCCATCAACCCTCCCGCGCCGCCGAGCTTCTTGGCGCCGTTCTGAGCGGCGAGTCCCCCTTGACCGGCGGAAGCCGTCGACATTGACAAGTCCGAGACTCGGTCGGACGACTTGCTTCGCGACGCCGCGCCGCCGTGCGCGACCGAAGCGGCCGTCGCCGACAGTGATCGGATCGGTCGGAACGCGCGGTCCTGGGATGTCGTCCTGCGCTGGACGGCTCCCGCGTTCGGGTCCTCCAACGAGACCGCCGGGGTCAACGCGACGAGATGGGTCCCTTTCGGGGACGACCGGCGCGAGGACGACGGCCGCTTCGACGACGCGGTGGTCGTCTCAGCAGCGACAGCAAGAGACGGCGGCGGCGGCGGCGTCGCTTTGCGAGCGAGCTGCGCGACCGCTGCTGCGGAAGGGAGTTCTTCCGGTTCGGTCGAGAGGGTCGTCGCGGTGACAGGCGAGGGGAGGGCACTCGAAGTCGTCGAGCGAGTCCGCGAGGGTGAACTCGGTCGCGAAAACGAGAGCGACTTGGTCTTGAGGGTCAACATGGTCGACGAGGCGGAGAAGACGGTGGTCGGTGACGGCAAAGGATAGGCGAAGGTTCGGTCGACGAGCGCGGCTCATTCAGCGAAACAAGGCGTTGAAACGTCGGCAAGCTAAAGGTCGTACTGTATAGACGAGGACTTTGCGTGTAGAAAGGGCGGGGAGTGGATATGCGCGCGTCACGCAGGTTGATTTCGAATTCGACACGAGGGCCCCGAATTATCCTGGCTGGCTCTCTTCCGAGTCTCCCAGGCAGTCGGATACGAACGAGCGGTTCAGGGTGGCGCTGTACAACAACCGTCCCAGTCAGTCGGCGTCGCCTTATCAGATCAGATCGCGACTGCGAAAGCGGCGAATCGCTGGACCACGGGCGGACCGTGGGCGACTCGCGCGCCGCGCGGACGCGGACGCGGGGACTGACCAGGACGAGAAGGAACGTCGCGAAGGGTTGATCATGCGTTGGCTGAGGTGTAAGCGGTGTATACCCATTCAGTATCAGTGTCGTGAAGCAGCGGGTGGGAGCGCAGGAAGAGGGGAGCGTCGTCGACGAGAGACAAGGCGAAACGGGCGCACGGGCAAAAAAACTGCAGAGTTCGTTCGGCCTCGCGCGCAGCGAACGTGATCTTTCAATCTTATCTCTCACTGAAATCTGTGTGCGCCGTCTTTTGCACATGCTCTCCAACAGATCGCCAAGAGCGCGTCAAGAGAGAAAAGAGCGATTCATGTGCACAAGAACTCGCTGCTGCGGCAAGCCGACGGACTAGTCTGACCTCCGCGCGGCAAAAGACCCGTGCCAGCTTCGTACTCCCCCCTCTCTCTGGCAATAAGGCCGTCCAGTCGTCGAGCGCACTATACCAAATGAATGGCAAGACACGCTTAGTTCTGGATGGTGACTGCAAAAGAAGAGAGAAGAGAAGCGTCAGGATACTTCGACGCTTCTGTCCACGGGGAAGCGGAGAACGCACCCTCGACCTCGACACCCGACTCGATCGACATGGAGGTCTGCAAAGAGAGCAGCACCATACATCAGCAGACTGAGCGTCAGCGGGGTTTTCCCCGAGGTCCACAGTCGAGGGTCGACGCACGATCTGCTTGACAACCTCGGCCGGCGACTCGATGTCGATGAGGCGCTTGTGGATCTTCATCTCGAGCTGCAATAATACGAGGAAGAGAGCCGTCAGCAGGCCGTCTTGTACCGTGCGAGCATCTCGAGGCCAGCGAAAAAAAAAACAGAGGGTGCAACTCACGTGGTCCCAGGTCTTGGAACCCTCACCGCAAGGCTATTGGACAGAGCGAGTACGACAGGTCAGCAACTTGTATGTCCAACGACTGCAGCGGCTCGGGTGCGGGCGCGCGAGGTCTATCTTCAAAGAGAGACGAGAAAACGACGGACCGTCTTGCGGGTGACGATGTGCAGGCGCTTGGTCGGGAGGCGGACCGGTCCCTTGACGCGGAGGTCCTTGTCCTTGGAGCGGTTGACGAGGTCGCCGCAGACCTTCTCGAGGTTCTTGACGTTGCGCGACGTGAGGGTGATGCGGATCTTGTGGTTCTTGGTCGCCGGGACGCTCGAGAGGTCCTTGGCGGTGTCCTTGGCGACTTGCGACATCGTAGGCTGGATCTTACGGTGGGGTGTAGAAGGAGCACGGAGATGCGTACGCAGCGGTGACCAATGGTGGAGGACAAGCCAAGATGGGTTCCGACTCGAAAAAAACTTTGCGCGAGCTCGGCGGAGAACTCCTTTGTCGTCTCCAGGCTCTGCTCTCGTCCACGCCTCTGAGGACCTACTCTGGCCGTCTCAAGGTACAACTACTCCCTGTCTGTCTCTCTCACGCTACTCTGTGCTGCTCTGCTGCGTCGTGTCCGAGCTGGCTGAAGAGGCGGTGCACTTCGCTCGCTCCCTCGGATGGCATCGCAACCCATCGACAGACCAGACTGCTTGTGCTTTACAGTCCGGACGGGAGCTCTGCGCTATCCTATGCTTTTTGCCGATTTAGAAGGAGCGTGAGCGAGTCTTGGGACAGACGCCAGTCTTTGCCAGCTCACGTCGCCTCTTTCGCTGCTGGCCTGCGCATCGGGAGGACCTGCAGCGGCGAACATGTGAGCACGGAAGCGGCTGGCACTCACTCGCGCGCGCGAGAGTCAGATGCGCACGCACCGAAATAGCGCCATCGGGACCGCAGCTGGCCCGCTCGGCGCACTCGACAAACCCGTGCTTGCGGTACAACCCCGTGCCAACTGTTTGACCAGCCGAGTCAGCCTGCCATATACCTCGGTTCCGCAAAACCCAGGGAGGAACTCCCTGAGACGGGTAGGCTAGCTCACCGGCGCTCGCTTCGAGAAAGACGGGCAGGTGGTCGCGATCGGCTTCGGCGAGGACGGCTTCGAGGAGCGCTTTCCCGTATCCGAGCCGTTGCGCCGCTGGGTCGATCGCCAGGATCTCGAGGTCTGTGGCACAGGCACTCGAGTCAAGCAGGCATCTCAAACTGACACCGTGAGGATCACTCACGGATGAAGCGGTCGTCCTGCTCGCGGTATTTGGATCGGACCCGAGCCAGCATGCCCATGAACTCCTTGAACAGCTCGACGTCCGTTCCGGGCTGGTGCTCGTCATCGGGTGGCAGGGGCGGCGCCTCTTTCCCTCGCTCCTTCTCCACCTCAATCTCGTACGCGAGCGTCATCCCGACCGGTTTCGCAAACCCGGGCGCGACCGCTTTCCGGATCTTGAGCTTCTCAGTCTTGAACCACTCGCCGAGGCGCCGCGCGTGCTCCTCGGGGTCGACCTGGCCCCAGATCAAGGGCATGAAGGCGTCGTTGGCAAAGGCGAGATTGTGAACCTCGGCGAGGGCGAGCATGTCGTCCTCTGTGGCTTGCGAGATCGCCGCGTCTCCGCCCTTCGACCTGTTTGAGGGGTCAGTGTTTGCTGGAAACAAGTGGGAATGGGGTTGGCTTGCGACCTACTCCGATTTGGCGGGTCGGCGCATCGGCAAACCCTGTTTGCGGCGATGATTACGCGTCAGCGCGGTCCAAGCGAATCTGAGAACCCGTGAGGCGATGACCATACATACCGAAACGGCAGGATTGGACGCCGCGGCAGCCAACGGACCGCAGGCGACGAACCCGTGCTTGCGGTAGAGCTTCGTCCCAACTGCATTTGAGGTACGAGTCAGCGAGCCGGACGTTTGAACTTGCGAGACAAGCTGTGGCAGACCTTCGCTTGACTCGAGATACACAGGCAAGTCCTGTCGATCCGCGTCGGCGAGGATGTCTTGAAGGAGAACCTTTCCGACGCCGCGACGTTGAGCATCCGGATCGACCGCGAACGTTCGTACGTCTGTAGATACTCCGCAGTAAGCTCTCGCCACCCTCCTCTCGGAAATCAAAATCATAAGCACTCACGGATGAAGCGACTGTCGCGCTCGCGGAACTTGGCGCGGACCTGCGTCAACACCGCATCGACTTCCTTCATGAGCTCGACGTTCGTGCCAGCCTCAAAGTCGTCCTCCTCTTTGGCGCCAGACGTAGAGGCCGACACAGCCCTCTCGAAATCTTTTGCCACATCCACGGTAACGTAGTGAGACATGCCCGCCGGCGCGCCGAAGCCTGGCAACTCGGTCTTGCGGATGCCGGCGTGATCGACGGCGAAGTGTTTTGCCATTCGACGCACGTACGCTTCGTCCGGGACTTGTCCCCAAATGTACTGCATCCAAGGCTCTTCAGCAAAGGCGCGACGGTGCAGCTGGGCGAGTGGGAGCGCGTCCTCCTCGGTAGCCCGAGTGACTGAGACGCCATGGGCGGGCCTACGCATCGGCAAGACCTAGTCGCGGCGACACTCACGAGTCAGCGTCCTGATCGATCGCGAGACAGCAGCGAAAGAAAGACTTGCGGAGACGGCTGGGTTCGACGCGCACGACGCCAACTCGCCGCAGGCAACGAAGCCGAGTTTCCTGTAGAGCTTTGCGCCGACTGACCGCGAGCAGCTGGTCAGCGCCGGAACAGCGGCCTGAACAGAGACTGTGCACAGACCTTCGCTCGCCTCGAGGTAGGTGGGCAAGCCCTGCCGGTCCGCCTCGGCCAAGATCGGTTCAAGCAGCGCCTTGCCGATGCCGCGACGCTGAGCATCCGGAGCGACAGCTAGGATGCGCACGTCTGCGACTTGTAGAGAGTCAGGGCGCATATCTACCGACTTCGGCGGCGAGCAATTCACGCACGCATGAACCGGCTGTCGCGCTGTCGGAATTGGCTGCGGACCTCGGCCAAAAGCGCCATAAACTCTTTGAGCAGCTCGACGTCGGTTCCGGGCTCGTGGTCGTCGCCGGCAGCAAAAGCGGGCGCGGGCCTGTCACGCTCTTGTTCGAAATCGACGACATAGGCGTGCGACATGCCAACGGGCGTCCGGAATCCGGGCGCGTCGGCACGGCGGATGTTGGCCAAATCGGACGCCAGGTATTTCGCCATACGCCGGCAATGCGCGTCGTCGTCAACTTGTCCCCAGATGTACTTCATCCAGGGCTCCTCCGCGAAGGAGCGGCGATGAAGTTCAGCGAGCGGCAGCGCGTCGTGATTGAACGCTCGAGTGACGGAGACGCCGCTCGCGCTACGATGGGATTTGGCGGGCCGGCGCATAGGCAAGACGTTCATGACACCGTCCGGACCACAGTGCGCGCGCTCGCGGCATTGGACGAAACCGTGACGACGGTAGAGCCATTCTCCCTCTGCAATCGCAAAGGCGAGAGTGAGCTTCGGGATGAGGGAACGGGTCCCGCAGGGTTGGGCCTCACTGTCAGAAGCTTCGAGGTAGCAAGGCAGATCGTCTCGGTCGGCATCCTCCAGGAACGCCTTCAACAGCGCCGTGCCGGCTCCACTCCGTTGCGAGGCGGGCGAAACGACAAGGATGGTCAAGTCTGCATGGCAAGTCAGAGTCAGTCCGGTCTCTCCGAGCGCTCGGCTGCAAGAGCTAACGATAGAACCTCGGCTCGGTCTTCTTGTATTCCTCAAGGAGCCCGCCGAGCATGCCGAACCATTCGTCGCGGAGCGCAAGGTTCGTCCCGGGGGTCGGATCCGCTGGGTCCTCGACTTTCTGCGTTCTCGATGCGTCGACCTGCGAGCTAAACGAAGCCGCAATGACTTCGTCGCCGTCTCCCCCGATTGCCTTGCGGAACGTGCGGTACGGCGTTCCGAGCGATTGTCTCAGCTTTGCGACCGAGGCGGCTCGACTCGTCGCCGGATCGCATTGGCCCCAGATCAGCTGGCTAACGACATCCTCGGCGAAGGCGTCCTCGACGATCGCCGAGACGACGGGCGCGTCTTCTGGTGTCACGGGCAAGACCTGGACCTGACTCGATTCGGCGTGTGAGGGAGCGGGCGTCTTCGACATCCTTCCGATGAGGCAGCGATGCGCACAGAGTCTCTATCCGCAGAGTCTCTGGTGAGAGCACGCACGAGTGCCTGTGGATAGGCGTTGCGTGAGCAGAGGATCCCAGGTCGGTGACCGCGTGTTGTGTCTCGTGTGGGCTTTCGCTCCCGAAGTGGGGCAGCAGCGCCAGCAGCTCATCCCGGAGCTCAACTAACGCGACATACTCTCGCTCACACAGCATCGCATCTCGACTTCTCTTTCTATCAAATCTACTTTGCACCTACCTCCGACTTTGCCGGCCTTCGCATGGGCAAGACCGACATCTCCTCGTCGAGGGTGCACCTCGCGACGCCTCGATACGGCACAAAGCCGTATTTGGCGTACAAGCCTTGACCAGCTGCGCATACAAGTTGCAGAGTCAATGCTCATAGTGAGACAAGGAATAGAAGCCAAGGCGGGCGGTTCTACCACCCTCTGGAACGAACCTTCGGTCGATTCGAGGTAGCACGGGAGATTCGCCGCATCGGCCTTGTCGACGAACGCTTGCAGGAGCGCTTTCCCTGCTCCAGAGCGTTGCACTCGTGGAGCGACGGCAAGCACCGTCAGGTCTGTCCGGAATTGAAGGAGCAGATGAGCGTCGGAGATGCGCTGCTTTGAGCGGAGAAGAAAGGAGGAACGCTCACGGTAGAAGCGCCCGTCTCGCTCCTTGGCATACTTGAGGCAATCGTCAAAGATGGGGAAGAACGCCTCGGCGAGTCGGGTGTTTGCGCCCGCGGGCAATTCAGGCTCCGGACCCGGCTCGTCGTTCGCGGCATCGTACAGCGCATCGAGCGCCATAGCGATCGGCTCGTCGTCTTGTCCCCGTATCGCCCGAGTGAGAGACCGGCCGGACCGAGTCAGCATGTCGAGGTTCTGCTTGATCGCGAGCCGCAAGTTGTCGTCGGCGTCTGCGTCGCGAAAGATTTGCCGCCATGCATAGTCGGAGCTCATCGCATCGAGCTGAAGTCGGGACAGCGCCTCGATGTCGTCTCTCGTCGCTGGTTGGATCGAGATGGCCATCGCGGGATGTTTGCGGGCGTTTCGACTGAGGTTGTGCGCAAGTTCCTAGGTCCGATCGGCGACGAGGGATCGCGTGTCCGCGATGGCAGTCACGATCGCGAGCGAAGAGGAGGAATAGAAAAGCAAAGAGCGATAGCAGCGTGTCGCAGCGTGGTCTCGCGAGCCAAGCGAGGTCGGCTCCGGAGCATTAAGATCGACGATGACTCGGAGATAACCTAGCGCAGTTCAGTTGCACTATAGAGAGGGAGCGACCAGGATACCGCTTTGAGTGCAATCATGAAGCGGGGGGTCTGTAGTGAAGTGTCGGGTTCGATCGAAATTGCCGCGCGAAGTCGCCTCCTTGGGCGGATCGCAAAGGTTGATCAGCCACTCTGCAGGCTTGGCACGTCAAAAGCGAGACCACGTACATGGCACCATCTCCACCTAAACCCTGGGAGACTCAGCAAGGCGGCGGGAACGCTGCGTCAGCTGCGGCGGCGAGAAGTCTGACGACGACGACCGCGGTTGGAACTCCGGCTACCTCGTCCGCGGCCGATTCTCACGCGCCTGCGTTGCCCGATCGGCCAGCTGGAATGAGCACAGGTACGTCAAGCGACTCGACTTGACCCGAGCGGACCCGAGAGGGAGACGAAGCCGCGAGATGGGCGCTGTCTTCGTGAGCGGAGAATCCTGACCCCCGCTCCCCGTATTGCTCGCTTGCTCACACTCAGCCACGACGAGTGCATACGGCGCAACAAGCGGATTATCATCGGCCGTCTCACCCGTGAGTCAAGCGTCTACATCCGCGAACAGCGGCGGCGACTCTGGTCCCTGTGACGTCCCACACGCGCCGCCCACGCCTTTTTCTGCGAGAAGATCGCACATCCACGGCATCGAGATCGGGCTCGGAGAGCACCTTCACAGAGACACTCGCTGACACGCGCACTCCCTTCTGCAGTACGGCGCATCTCCATACGGGGCCTCGACGTACGGCTCGGCATACTCGTCCCCTTACTCGCGCATGGGTTCGTACGGGTCTGGATACGGCAGCTATGGCAGCTACGGCGGCGGCTACGGCTCGATGGGCTCGATGTACGGCGGTGGTGGCTACGGCGGCTACGGCGGTGGCATGTACGGAGGCGGAGGGATGTACGGAGGAGGAGGCATGTACGGCGCGGGCGCGGGCATGTTTGGCGGACCGGGCGGCATGCCCGGCGGGCCCGAGATGTCGCTCTCGCAACGGATGGAAGCCGGGACCGCCGCGACGTTCCAGATCCTCCAGTCGCTCGTCGGCGCCGTCGGCGGGTTCGCGCAAATGCTCGAATCGACTTTTATGGCGACGCACTCGTCGTTCTTTGCCATGATTGGCGTCGCCGAACAGTTTGGTCACTTGAGGAACTACCTCGGACAAGTGCTGAGCGTGTTTGCCCTGCTGAGGTGGTGCAAGTCGCTCTTGTACCGACTCGCGGGCAAGACGCCACCTGCCGATGCCATCTCGGCCGACGGGTTCAGGGCGTTCGAAGCGTCCGGAGGCGCCGCGAACTCTGGAGCCAAGGACGGCAAGACGGCCCCCAGAATGTCGAAGCGACCCCTGATCGTCTTTTTCCTGACCGTGATCGGCCTCCCGTGGCTCATGAACCGCCTCGTCCGGATGATCACCGCTCGTCAGGAAGCCGAGGCCGCTCGACTGGGAGCCGCTGGCGGCCTGCAGCAACCTCTCGCGCCCCCTCAATTCGACGCGTTCGGTCGGCCGCTCCCGCCTCAACCGGCCGTCCCCGCCGCCGCCCCTCTCGACCCGAGCCAACTGACGTTCGTCCGCGCGTTGTACACCTACGCACCCCCGCCTGAAGCGGCCGACAAGGAACTCGCGCTCGCGAAAGACGACATTATCGCGATCCTCGCACCGAGCAAGGAGGAACGCGCAAAGGGGACCGGCGAGACTTGGTGGATGGGACGGAAACGCGACGGGACGACCGGGTGGTTCCCGAGTACGTACGTCAAGGAGTTGCCGATGAACGGGACGGCGACGGCGAACAAAGGCGATGCGGTCAAGAAGGTGGTCGACGAGGCGCCGGCCAAGGTGGTCGCATAGGCTGTGGTTCTGGTAGATGGCCTCCCCCTGTTGTTTCCTTTGCACGTCTGTGACTGCTCTCTGTAATCTGTAGTATCGTATAACGCTGCCTCGTTCGAGACAGACGTTGAGCTCCTCTCCCTTCTCCATAGTCCTCGAGAAGGAACTTGTCTCGAGAAAAGTGGCGCCCACCTTTGGCTTCGGCTCGCGGCGCAACTCGAATCTCGCTCTCTGTCGCTCTCTACAACTCTCGGAGCCCTGGCGTCGAGAGCAGACAGCATATTGACAGTCTCGAGCTCTCGCTAGACTTTTGTGCGGGCCATGCTTGCCGAGTTTGGCGTTGCTGCCGAGTCTCCGTTCGTCGCCTTGACGTCGGCAGCACTCGCGCCGCCTCATCGCCCGCACTCGTTGCAGAGCGGCCTCTACTCGCCCTTGCTACGGTCGCACTCTTGGATCAAGCGCTATACGATCCTGCAAGAGCTCGGAGATCCAGAAGTCGCCGCGGCGAGCAGCGGACGAGGAGGGATCCCGCGCGGACATGCCGTCATCAGCGAGGCGTACGGGTCGACAGGATGCGTCAACGCGAGCGCGTGGGAAGATGCTGGCGTCGGAGCGCGATTGGCGACGGCGGGCGATGACACCAAGTGAGCTCGCCCGCCACCTTCGAGTTCCGCACTCATCCTTGGGCGGACCTTACTGACTGGGCTTGCTGCATCTGGACAGGATCTGCATCTGGTCGCCGGGAGTCGAGGCGAGCCTGTACGAGCACGGCGGCGATGCGCAGAGCCCGAGTCTCGCTTACGGATTGACCGAGACGATCGATACCGGTGCGCGATCCCATGCTCTTCGTGCTTCTTCCGCTGAAACGTGCTGACCCATTCGGCGAATGGGGCGACATCTCCAGGCCACCGGGCCAACATTTTCGACGTCGCTTGGGCTCCCAAGACTCCAAACTCGCTCTTTAGCGTTGCAGGCGACCAGACGGTCAGTCTCCGAAGGGCCTTTGGCTTTCCAGATCCGGCGCAAACTCACACCGCTTCCTCTTGATACAGGTCCGGGTGTACGACCTGTCTCTCGCGAGCAACAGCAAACTCTCGTCGACGAACATCACGCCGCCACCGCCACATCGACCGTTCACCCACTATGAGGATGCGAGCGCGTGCACCCAAGTGTACCGTTGCCACTCTGACCGAGTCAAGCGCATCGCGACCGAGGCTTCGCTTTACGTGTTCCTGACGTGCGGTGAAGACGGCGCGGTAAGGTGAGCAGGCCCTTCATGCTCGGGCCGCGCAGTGACGGTGCTCTGTCTTGCCAGGAGGCCTCAGACTGACTCGGTGCCGCATCAACAGACAGCACGACACGCGCCAGCACCACCAGTGCCGCACCTCGCGCTTCCAAGACCCTGCGGATGCAGGATGCCCGCCACCGCTCGCTTCTTACCCTTCGCTTTCGCTGTACTCGCTGTCGCTCTCTCTTCTCCGTCCGCATCTCTTTGTCGTCGCCGGGACGTCTTCGTACGCTTTCCTGCGTGCGTACCTCCTCCTCAGAGAGTCCTCGTCTCGCCCTTTAAACTTACAGGCTTTGAACGGAGGCGCAGACGACCGCCGCATGCTCCGCAAAGCCGCCGCCGACTGGCAGATCTCGCCCTCCGCTGCGGCCTCGAACGACTTGACGACCTGTGTCCGCCGCTTCGGCGTTCCGAACCCTGTCGAACCTTGGAAGGGCGAACTCACGAAACACATCGTCTCGGCGAAACTGTCGCCCGAGCGACCGTCTGACTTGCTCATCTCGTACTCGGACGACGCGATGTACCTGTTTGACACGGACTCCGAGACGTACACAAGGCCGCCGAAACCGAGGCAGCCTCAGGAGGACGAGATGTGGCTTGGTGGCGAGACGATGGCGGACGAGCGTGATGACGACCCGGAATCGGAGCATGGGGAGGACGCGACTGACGTGATGCAGGACCTCGTTGAAAAGGAAGACTCGGATGACTCCGAAGAGGAGGGAGGTCCCGCAACGATGGAGCTTGGAGCAGGTCCAGCAGACACTCTCGACCTCGAGGAGGACGAGAACGGCGTCAGCGACGATGACGAGGAGGATGACGACGATAACGACAGCGAGTTCGGTTTCGACCCTTACGTGCCGGACGCGATCGCTCCCGCCAGCGATGTCCCGATGATCGCGCCGAAACAGAAGTACGAAGGGCACGCCAACTCGCAGGTGAGCTCTTCCAAGCCGTCTACCGATGCGGGCGAGTTGTTCATTCACCCTCTGGTCGTACAGACGGTCAAGGACTGCAACTGGCTGTCGGGAGACCTCGTCGTCTCGGGCAGCGATGACGGGAATTGGTTCGCGTACGACAGGAACAGTGGCGAAGTCCGCGGCATCTTCAAGGGCGACTCGAGCGTGAGTACTGCGCCCCGCAAGCGACATCCGTAAGCTAGTGCTGAGGGATCCTTGTCGCGCAGGTGGTCAACGTCCTCAATCCGCATCCAAGACTTCCGATCGCCGCCATCAGCGGGATCGACGAAGTCGTGAAGCTGTTCGGACCGACGGCGGATTTCGAGTTGGCTAGCCAGTCAAACCTCGCGGGAGAATACGAGACTATTAAACAGAGGAACGCTCGCGGAGAAGGGCGCGCGCACTTTGGGCAAGGAATCGGCGCCGTGAGCCTCGTTTGTCCGCCGGAATGGAATGTCTCCTCCGCCTCAGTCGCTGACTGAACACCGACGCGCACAGGAACGCCTGCTCCAACTCTTGTTCGCGAGAGCCGGAGCCCTCGGGGGCGGTCCAGATGGCGACCAGGACGACGACGAAACTGCGGAAGAAGGTGGAGGCGAGCCGGGCGCCGCACGCCCGCGGCGCCGTTTCCGGATCGTCACGTCTGGCGAGGACGGCGACGAAGTCGCGCAGGATTGCTTGATGATGTGATGCGCATGCTCGACTGGACCCATTGTAGCCTATACCTGTCAATTGTAGCCCTTCGCAACTCGCGCTTCCGATGATGAGGCGGTCCAACGAGAAGCAGCGAGATCGATATGCAAAGTGAATATGCTACAAGCGAGTGTCGAAGGTAGGCGCGCTAACGGAGCGCCGGGTATCGTTTTCAATCCTCAAGATTCAAGCGTATGGGTTACACGCCGTCATGCGAATGACCGGCGGCGAGCGAGTGCAGTCGGCCTGCAGGAAGACGCAAGGTTAACCTAGGGCTCGACTGACCGCAAAGTGAGTAGGATGAGCTTACGGAGATGACAACCGGCACGCGCTGCAGCGTCTTGACGGTCTGCGAGCAGTGGCCGTTCTCGCTCGAGAGGCCTTCAAAGGCGAGCGGAGCGCGCTGCACGGGCAAAAGACGTTAGGCCCCGCCCTTTGGACACGAGAAGAAGGCAGAACTCACGTCGCGCGACTTGCGGTGCTGCTCGGTGTCCAGCACGCGCTTGACAGCCCCGCCGGGTCCGCGACCCGCCTCGTCAGCCTCATCGTCGTCATCGTCGAAGAGGGCGTTCTCGGCGTCACCTTTGCCGCTGTCGGCTTCCATGAGCTTCGCATGGTGTTGAGCATGCGCGCGCAAGCGCTTCAGGTGCTCGTCTTCGTTCGTCTCGGTGAGGTAGGCGAGGACATCGACGCCCCGTTTCCAGAAGATCTGGAGGGCATTCTCACGCTCGTCGTAGACCGTGCTCTGCGGCGAGAAACGTCAGCAACGGAGCCCGAGGACTAAAGCAGAGAATAAGGAGGCTCACCTCGGTCGGGATCTGGTCCATGTGGACGCGCTTCTCGACGCCAAACTCGCTCACCAGGACGTCGAACGCCTGATCGAGAACGCCAATAACGGTACCATAGCGGACGACGGGTCCAAACCGCTTCGTCAAGTCTTCGATGAGGATGCACAGGAAGAGGTGCTGCGACTGCTCCTGAGCGAGACGCGCCGCGTCCTTCTTGGTGTTGCAGGTCGACGCGATCTTCGAGATCATCTCGGTGTCGAGCGAGAAACGCGGCTCCGAAGCTCCTCCGCTCAGAGTGTTTCCGTGGCTTTGCAGGACAGCCTCGAGCTGACGGTGGACGATGACATCGGCGTACCGGCGGATGGGCGAGGTGAAGTGGGTGTACAGCGGGACATTCAAGGCGTAGTGGCCGTAGCGCGAGATGTCGAGCGTGCCCGTGCAGAAGTACTTGGCGCGGTGCATCGCGCGAGTACTGAGGTGCTGCAGCGTCAAGCGCTCCGACGAGTCGGTGACATCGCCGATCGACTTCATGAGCGTGCCCGACGAGCTACCGTCCAGATCGATGCCGAGCTTCTTCATCCGCGTGACAAAGGCGTCGAGGCGGCGGTCAATCGGCGCCTCGTGGCGTCGCAGCAAGGCTTGGTCCGGCAGACCGGACGCGATCTTGCCGGCGACGGCAATGTTCGCCATGAGCATGAACTCTTCGATCAGCTCGTTCGCCTCCTTCCGCACGTACTCGCGGGCGTCGACCGGCAAGCCGAACTCGTCGAGACGGAACGAGACCTTGACGTTGTCGATGCGAAGCGCACCGCTGTCGAAGCGGCGCGCGCGCAACTGCTTTGCGATCGCAGCGAGGGCACGCACGTCGTCCTCGATGCCCTTGCGGAGCTCGGCATCGTCGACCTTGCCCTCGGGCAGAGCATCCTTATCGATGACTTCTTGCGCGTCCGAGTAGGCGAGCTTCGCCTTCGAGCTGCGTGGCGGCCGAGACGTGTCAGCGTCGTCTCTCCCGACGCGATTCTCTACGCAGGAATGCGCAGGGCAAAAAGCCGCTCACTTGATGACGGTCTTGCCGAACCACGTTGAGAGGATTTGCCCCTCTGGGGTCAAGGTGAAGATGACCGAGAACGTGAGCTTGTCCGCGCCGGCGTTGAGCGAGCACAGCTGTTCCGACAAGGTCGGCGGGAGCATCGGGACGGCGCGCTGGACGAGATAGACCGTCGTCGCGCGTTTGCGGGCTTCTCGGTCGAGAGCCGTGTTGGGCTGCGGAGGAGGCAGCAGTCAGCGTCGTTCGACACGCCAGAAAAGCCTGCGCGGACCAACCTTGACGAAATGGGAGACGTCGGCGATGTGGACGCCAACTTCGTACGTGCCGTCGTCGTTCTTGACGATGTGCAGCGCATCGTCCAAGTCCTTGGCCGTCTCCGGGTCGATCGTAAAGACGCGGTGCTGGCGCAAGTCGCGGCGGATGTCGGGTTCAATCTCCCGCTCCGGAATCGACCACGGCGTCGGCGGCAGGCACTTTTGGACCGCTTCCGAAAAGTCCTCGGCCGAAAAGTTGCAGTCTTTGAGCAGGGCGCTCGTCTCGGTCTCGATCTCGCCGATCGCGCCGAGCTCTTCGACGAGCTGACCAAACGGATGCAGTGACGTGATCGGCCACCGCTTGATGCAAGCGACGAACAACCGGTCTTGGTACCGCTCCGAGTGCTGGACGAAATCGGCCGGGGCTTGATCGGTCGGAATCGCGATCAGCGGTACGCGCTTGTCGGTCGGGCGGAACCAGATGATCTTGGGCGCCTGCTGCTGGTACGACGAGTGGCCGTTGCGGTCCCCGTACTGGTGGCCACCACCGCCGCCGCCGCGCAAGTCGACCCCTTCGCGCTCGCGGCGTTCGGCGTCCTGCTTCTGCTGCGTGGCCGCGGACGACGGGCGCAGCACACCGAGAGTACCGCTGAACAGCTGTCCCGGCGCGCGTTCAAGGACAGCGACGACGTGGCCCGCATACTGCGGCTTCTGCTCGTCCGTGACCTCCTCGTCCTCAAACAAGAGCAGGCCCTGCCCTTCGACTTCGACGTCGTCCTTCTTCTTGTCCTGCTTGCGGAGGTCGCGCGTCGCCTTCGGGTCGTACGACGCCATCTCCTCCTTCTTGCGCTTCTTCTCCTCCTTGTCCTTCTTGGTACCCCAGACGTCGTCGACTTCGAGGAGCTCGACGGCGACGACGTCGCCTTCGAGGGCGCGGTTCCGGTCCTTTGATCCGCAGATGTAAATGTCGGTGTCGAGCGCCTCGTTGGCAACGTACGCGTCGGAGCGGTTCCGCTTGTTGACGCGGAGCGTTCCGACGACGAGCTGACCGGCAGCAAGCAGCGGCGGGATACTCGCCTGCGGCAAGTAGGGCGCAAAGAGCGTCTTGCGCATCTGGTTCTGGTTCCCGCCGCCTTGACCGCCCATGCCCATCCCGGGCTGCGGGATCCCGCCACCATAGCCGGCCATTGCGAGCTGACCGGGTCCGCCTTGACCACCCGGACCAATCGCTGACATGCCGAACGAAGGGACGCGACCGTGTCCTGCCGACGCGCGGTAAGCTCCGAGCGCTTGCAAGTGGGCCGACGCCTCGGCGAGGTTGGCGCTACCGGCTTGGTGGAGCGTCTGCTGCCAGCCGCCGAGCGAAGACATGCTGCCGCTCGTGCGACGGTGGTGGCCGAGGACGCGCCCGGTCGACGGACTGTCGTTGCCGCTGTAAAACCCGCCTTCGTCTTCGTTGAAACGCACGCCCTGTTGCTGCGACTGCTGCTGACCGTACGGCGACTGGTTCTGCTGCTGTTGCTGCTGCTGTTGCTGACCGGCCCCGGGTCCGCGAGGCGGGAACTGGAAACCGCCGCCCAGACCGCTAGTAGCGCCTTGAGTCTGAACCGAATGACGACGACCATGACCGAGCGGGACGCCCCCTGACAGCGAGGTCTGCTTCTGGTGACCGTAGGGCGAGCCTCCAGCCTGCGAGCCCGAGGCGATGCCGGCGGACGCGGGCGACTGATAAGGCATGCCGAAGGATCCCATCGCGCCCGTCGGCTGCGGTTGAGCGACCGAAGTCGACGACAAACGACGGTGGTGGGTCTGCTGAGCCGACGTCGGCGCTTGGTACGGCGCTTGCGAGACCTGCGGTTGCGGCTGACCCGGTTGGCCGGTCTGGCCGACGAGCGAAGCCTGCATGTCACCGAAGCGAGCCATGAGGCTCTCCTGCTGGAGACGCAGGTTCTCGAGTTGCTGCTGAATCGCGAGCTGCTCCGCAAGGAGCTCGGTCGTTCCGGCAGCGCTCACGGGCGCGGCAAGACCCGCCATCGGGACTTGCGGGATGGGCGGAGCGGCCGGCGGAGGGAAGACAAAGTTGCGCTGTGGCGCGTGGTGCTGGTACGCCTGCTGCTGCGGCTGGTAGCCGCCTTGCGAACCGGCCGGCATGCCCGTCATGAGGTCGAATCGAGACGCCGTCGGCGTGACGAGTCCTTCGTCGATCATGTCGTGAATGGGGCCGAGCGAGTTGGGGTTGAAACCGCCCGCAGTCGGGTTCAGGCTTGCACCACCGACGGCAGGGATCGAGCCGAGTGGAGCGGGCGGAGGCGCAGCGTTCGCGCTACCTCCGAACGACCCAGATTTGCGGTGCCCTTGCGCAGACGCGTTCCGACCGCTCGCCGGGGACTGGTCGCGCGTTTCGACGGGCGACGAACGACGAGCTCCTTGCTGTTGCTGTTGCGGCTGCTGCTGCTGTTGGCCGCTCTGTCCGCCGCTCGAGCTGCCGCGGCGGGCATGTCCCGCCCCACCGCTCCGACTCGACTTGCGCGAGTGCTGCCCGCCTTGCTGCTGCGGTTGCTGTTGAGGCTTGCGTTCGTCGGTCGGCGACGAAGCTCGGTTGTTTGAAGCGCCGCGACGCTGCTGGCCGCCTCCGCCTCGAGACCGGGTGCGGTTCGGCGACGAGGCGGGCGAGGCCGTGTTGGGGCCTTTCCCCTTGGCCGAGTCGACCGGACCGGGCGCCGAGCTCTGAGTTGGTGGCGTAGATGCCGCAGATGGGTCGCCTGCGGGCGGTGACGCTGGGTTCGCCATCTTTTTGAGTCGTGCAACGGTCGGGCGGTGCTTGTCGCGAGGGAACGGTCGAGGTCCTGATCAAGAAGCGGTTTTTCGAAGAGGGCGGAGTAAAGTGGATGCTCTTATTGCGTATCTGGAGTGGGCTGAGAGCCTACGTGCGCGCCAGAGAGCGAGAGCGAGCCGATAACGACGTGTTCGCCGCGCGCCGGGCGAGAGAGAAGGCGGGGAGGTGCGAGTACAGCGACGAGGGCGATGCGAGACCAGCGGACGGACACAGCGAGTCGAGAGAGGGCGACGTGTCAGTCTCGTACAGTCCTAGGCTGCCTGGATGCCGCGATGGGCGAGAGCGCTGTTGGTCGACAAAGGGGTGACGTACCTCTAGTCACGCTCGGCTCGATGTCGCGCGCCCAGGTATGACAAGGCTAGCAGTGGAATCCGAGAGCTGCGTGCTGGTACAATCGAGCACTGAACTCCGGAAGCACGCGGGCTGGAGCGTAAAGTGAGAGGCAAGTCGAGGTGAGTTCGCCACGCAGGGGCTGCGTTCCTCCCCTTTCTTCCTCTCCACTCGCGAATCGCCAGACTTTAAAGGCAGAGCTGGATACACGCGAATGCTATGCGTCAATACGGCATCGCTGGCATACGCTCCGAGGCCTGTCCTGGCTCTGTCACTCAGGCTTCCCCGCCTTTCTCACCAACTCACTTGAACCGACCGCTCTACTCTAACAGCATCGCCCGTCAACCGAGGGCTTATGTGAACATCGGCGTGTTCTATGCGCGCGTCTCCTGCTGCAACCTGGACATGGCTCCGGTGGCCGTCTTGAAAGACTTTTCTCGGAATCCGCCCGCAGCAGCTGCCCCTCTGAGCTTGCCGGGGGTTAGCGGCACTGCGGCAGCCAGCTTGCTCACCTCTCGTGCTCTCAGACGACTGCTCGCGGGCTTCACAAAACCCGGCCGCTCAAGGCTGGCACCTGCTCGGCTGCATCTGCACTCGTGGACCCTCGGTCGAACGCAAGCCGGCGCCCGGTCGAGGATCGACAAGCGCATATTTCGCAATACTGTATGGACTGCTATTCTGAGTTCCAAGCGGCACTTTTGGAGCGAAAGCCGGCTACACCGCGGCACGGTCACTTTGCGCAGCCGCAGACACCGAGGAAAAACTTGCGCGAGAGAGCCACGGCTTGCCGTGCGGAACGCGACTTCCGGCTTTGTACGAGCTCTCTGGCGCTGTCGCCTCGTTCATTCAGCTCCTTCTCTTCACTAGACTATACGACAGAGTCCCCTCTAGCGGCCTATCCAGCCTGCACGATCGTTCAAGGCGCTCCGAGCTGTTTGTGACCCCCTTCCCCTTCGCGCTCGCTGTTCAGTTCGCGTCCTTCGGCTTGCCGTCGAATCGTCAGCCTCATTAAAAATTCGCACGCGACCTTATCTCGACCATGCCTTCGCCCTATACAACGCCGATACGTCACGACGACGACGAGTGCTATCCAAACAGGCCGCAAACGCCCGGTGACGAGATCGAGTCGGAAGCGCCGACGCGGGTCAACTCGCCTTCGCCTTCGAGCCCGACTTCGACCGTGAACCTGTCCCTCTCTGGTTCGACTCCTGCGCCTTCTCGGCCGTTGTCGTTCATCGATTCGCTCGAATCGCTCGAAGGACCGACCCGCGTCGGAAGTCCCGAAGGGTCCATCTACGAAGGCAAGGAGAAGAACAAGGTGTTCCTCGACGACGTCGCCGCCGCGGTCGTTCTCGGCAAAGGTGCAGACCTCGAGAAGGGGACGTCGACGCTGAGCGAGAAGCAGTATGAAGATACGGCGGACGCGCCGGTGACGGAGGACGAGTTCCCGGAAGGCGGCCTCCGAGCGTGGCTCGCTCTCGTCGGATCAACATCCGTCCTCCTGAGCACGTTCGGCTTCTCCAACTCGTTCGGCAGTCTCCTCCAATACTACAAGGTGCACCAACTGCGCGACTATGCGCCATCGGACATCTCGTGGATCGGCAGCCTGTGAATCCCAGCTCAGCCTTCTCACCGCTTCGGAGCTATCTCGACTGACCTCGATCATCGTACAGTCACCTGTTCTTGACGTTCGCGTCGGCGCTGTACAGCGGCATCCTCTTCGACGCCGGTTGGTTCCGGTACCAGCTCGCCATCGGTTCGATCGGCTGGCTTCTCGGCATCTTCGCGCTCAGCTTTGCGACGACGTTTTGGCAGATCCTCCTCGCCCAATCGGTAACCATGGGCCTCTCCTTGGGGCTCATGTTTTCGCCATGCCTATCTATCCTCGGCACGTACTTTCGACGGAAACGCGGCCTCGTCGTTGGGATCGCCGCAAGTGGGACAGCTGTTGGTGCGGTTCTGTTCCCGGTGCTCCTCGGCCAGCTCTTTGAGAAGAAGGGCTTCGCAACCGCCATCAGGGCCGCTGGCTTCTTGATGCTCGCACTCTTGATCGTCGCCAACTTGACGATCCGCCAACGCGTCGTTCCGAAGAAGGCTCAATCCGCCACCGTCGAGAAGCCGTCGACGTCTACCATCCTGCGCCGTATCGTCAAGGACCCTGCAGCATGGATCGTCATGCTCGGCGTGTTTGGAGTCTACGTCGGGGTACGTCAGCTTGAGTCTTTGTGCTGTGAGGTGGCGCTCGAGCTGACGAATTCGCTCGGATAGTGCTTCATCCCCCTCTTTTACGTCGTGTCGTACGCCAAGCAGTACTCTTCGAACGCGGCGCTCGCAACATATTCTCTCTCGATCATCAACGCGCTCGCCTTCTTCTCGCGGATCGGAAGCGGCATGGTGGCGGACCGCCTCGGCGTCTTCAACACGGCGATTCCGCTTGCCGGCGCGGTCGCCGTCCTCTCGTACGGCATGATCGGCGCTACGAGCACGGCCGGGCTTGCCGTTTTCCTGGTCTTGTTTGGAATCGCACAAGGCGGCTGGATTTCGGTCTCGGCGGCGCTATTCATGTCGTTGACGAACGATGTCAGCGAACTTGGGTGCGTCCTCGCCGCGACTGTCCTGCGCATTCTCGTGTTTACCCTTGGCTGATTTGGCTCCCTCCAGTCTCCGCTCCGGAATCGGCTTCCTCTTCGTCGCCCTCGCCACCTTGATCGGTTCTCCCATCGCGGGCGCCCTCCTCGTTGCTACCGACGGCAGCTACGTCGCTGCCCTCTGCTTCGGAGGAAGCATGGCCCTTCTCGGCTCGCTCTGCCTCGTCATCGGACGAGGGTACCAAGTCCGGAGGAAGTCCTCTCAGCGTGTATAGAATTCCCCTTGCCTTGTTTAGATCCTAGAACTATCGACTAGATCGCATCGCCCTCCCTACCGCATCGCATTGTTGTCACTAGTATTCTCTCCTTGCATGCAACTGTTTCCCGATAACACAGTACGTCGCCAGACGCCGAGAGGTGGATGGTTGTGTACTCGATTTTGGGGGGTTCTTCCGATTGCAGAGCTCGAGTGGGAGGAGAGAGTGAGTAGATGTGTGTACAAACGCGAGGAGGGTGTTAGAGAGAGAGAGGGAGATCTAATAATGAACACGGCGCGAGCTTTCGATGAATCGAGTCGCTTAGAGGACCGAAGTCGAGGGCCAGGTGTAAGGTGCCTCGGACCGCTTGTATCCGACCTTCTTCGCGATAAAGTCGTCGAGAGCCGCCGGGCCGCGCGAGCCGTACTCGTACGATTCCGGCTTCGGCTTGTCGTCTGCGAGCACGGCGCGTAAGTGTCAGTACACGAGCGGGCTTCCGTTCTCGATCAGGCATCAGCGGGCGACTCACTCTCGATCTCGTGCAGGATGGGCTGAGGAAGAGCGGCGAGATGTGTCAGTGTCATGACGGATGCAGCCGTTCCGGCGGCCACGAGCAGAGACTCACGGTGAAGAGTTTCCAGGCGATGTCGAGCTCGTCGTCGCGGACAAAGTTCGAGTGGTCGCCCTTGAACGCGTCGAGAATGAGGGCCCTGTCACGTACGATCGATGCGCGCAATCAGTCACCGCAAGGTCATCCGGGACAGCATTCGCAGCCTTTGACGCCGGCGACTCACTCGTACGCCTCGGGGATCTTGAGGTCGGAGAAACGCCGCTTGTAAGTCAAGTCCATCTCGGTCGGAACGGTCCGCATCGCGAGTCCGGGCGCCTTCGAGTTCATCTTGAGGTAGACGGCCTCGTTCGGCTGGACGCGGATGACGAGTTCGTTCCTCGTAATGTCGCTAAAGATGCCCGACGTCGTGTCCTTGTACTGGATCCGGACTTCGGCCTTTTGTTCGTTGAGGGCCTTGCCGGCCTTGAGGATGAACGGGACGCCCTCCCACCGCGGCGAGTTGATGTGGACGACGCAGGCGGCAAAAGTCGGGCAGATCGAACCCTTCGGGACGGTCTCGTCGTCGAGATAGCCCGGCTTGTCACCGTTGCCGACGTACTGGCCGAGGAGGACGTCGTCCATCTTGATCTCGGGGATGTAGCGGAGCACCTTGACCTGCGCAGGGCGAAGCGTCCGTGTCAGACGCGGTGCGCCTCGTCTCGCTGCGCAACTCTTCAGGGACGTACCTTCTCATCACGGATGTCCTCCGACGAGAACGACACGGGCCGTTCCATCGTCAGGATCGACAGGACCTGCAGCAAATCTGGGCGGCGGCGACGGCGTTCCGGGTCAGCCTCTTTCTGTCCTTCAACCGGACGGCTTGCAGACTCACGGTTCTGCATCACGTCGCGGATGATGCCAAACTCGTCAAAGTAGCCGCCGCGGCCCTCGGTGCCGAACGGCTCCTTGAACGTGATTTGAACGTTGGAGATGAGGTTCTTGTTGAACGACGCGTCGAGCATGACGTTGGCGAACCGGAGGACGAGCAAGTTCTTGACCATCTCCTTGCCGAGGTAGTGGTCGATACGGAAGATCTGCGAATAGGCGCCGAGATTTCAGTTACCGAGTTGAGGGGGATCGCTGCCAGTCTGCGCGCAACGGCCCGCCTCACCTCCTCCTCCTTCCACTCCTTCTTGAGGCCCTCCTGCATCTCGCGCGACGACTCGAGGTCCTTTCCGAACGGCTTCTCGACGATGATGCGGTTGATGCCGTCCTTCGAGTAGTTGTGCTTCTTAAAGTTGGCCGCGACGACGGTAAAGACGGACGGCGGCAGCGCCATGTAGAACACGCGGTTGTTCGGGCTCTTCTTGTCCTCGAACGTCTCTTCGCACCGCTTCAACTCCTTCTCGAGCTCGACAAAGCCGTCGTCCTGGTCGTACTGGCCCGAGATGTAGGTGCACCGCTCGAGGAACTCCTTCAACTTCTCCTTCAACGCCGGGATCGGCGTCTTGATGTATTGCGACACGCGCGAGTGAAAGTCCTGGAGCAACGGCCGAGCGGTAAAGCCCGCGCGAGGGTCATCAGTGACACACTCTCGTCGCGTCATTTTGACATGGGGCTCCGACGTTGCTTCCCACCCCTTCCCCCCGGCTCCGACCGCGCGCCGGCATCTTGATGGTGGAGTTGCGTTTGTCCATCTCTTGTCTTCCCGCGTCTGTCCCGAGGGGGGAACAGGGTGACCGTCGTCCCCGCCTTTCGAACCGAGCCGGCGATCACCTCTCCCCGGGTCGTCCTACGTTCTCCTCGCCTCTGCACATCCCGAGTACCTTCTAGAGGGGTAGAATAGTCGACTCACGTCCTTGTCCATCTTTGATCGGGCATATCCGATGATGCGGATCCCTTCGGGGAGGAATCCGTTCTGGTACAACCCGAACAAGGCCGGGAAAGTCTGCAGGCATGCCGAGGCGTCGTAGGGGCAATGTGGTCAGCTTACAGGACCCCTTGTAGATCAGAGCGGGATTGAGGAGGTGGTCCGCGGTCCTCCCTGTGGCCATACGAGGCTTATCGAAATCGACTTTGTCCCTCGGATGCGTCATCCTCCCCGCTCGTCGGGGGATCTTCCCCCCCTTGACCCCGTAGACCAGCCGAGATCCAACGGGATCCAGAGCCAGTTTCTTGAGCCTACGAATCTGGAGGGGACTGACCTTTTTCTTTGCGAGGTCGCCGGACGCTCCGCCGATGACGATGCAAGTGTTGGTCGTGAGCGCGTGAAGGCCGCCGGACGACGCGCTGCGGATCTCGCCCGTCTTTTCGCTCGAAGGGACTGCAGCCATTGCGAGTTTGGAGGAAATCGGGGTTCGTATAGAGAGGAATGCTCAAAGGAAGAGGGGGAGCTTCTTGGAAAGCGAGAGCAGGCCGCCAAAGTCGACTCGTTTCCCGACTTTGGTCATCCACGGCGGTCGCTCCAGTGGAGGCACGCCATTCTCGGCCACCTGATAATTCCTAATCCCCCAATCCTTATGCACTACTATGGATCGCATTTCCCAAAACTCTGAAAGGTCGCACCATAACTGCCTGCATGGAGCGCTACTGACGGTATATGGCAACGCGGGCCCAGGCTGCGGGAACAACAATTTTCCTGCCTTGTATCTTGTTCGGACCCCGAAGTCCGAGGTTTCGATGACCAATCCAACCTAAATCACACTTGATAATTGCGCACTCGACAATGACCGCGGCAGACGAGACGTCGATCTGGATCCCTCCACCTCTGCGGTGCACGAGACCGCGTTTGGCAAAAGGGTCGGTCGGTGCGTGCAACCGGTTGTTGGAACGCTTTCGCCCGGACGCCAGCTCTGTCGAATGCTGCTGCGTGTCTATGGCTGCGGGCCAGCTAAAGGCGAGCTCCTTGCACAAGCGCCTTTGTCCGAGCAGTAGCGAAAACGCCTTACGTCCGAGCACCGGAAGCATAACCGCCCTAATGATCCCACGAGATGCCCGCCTGCGCTCGGTTTCTGCGTCAGACTCTACAGCTCCCGCCAAACAGCACAGGACATGAGCTCACATAACACATTAGAGGGCAGAGTCGAAGCGCCGTCAACTCAATTCGACGTCCTTGAACTCTTTGCCGTCGAGTTTCGAGATGGCCTCTTTCGAGTACCCGCTCGGGCAGTCGACAAACTCCCTGCAAGAGACAATCAGCGCAAGTGAGTTCCTCTGCTTTGGAGGTCAGGGGTAAGCCTCCGACTGAAAAGGGCTCACCACGCCACTGTGACTACTCCACTGTTGACCGTGCCGCCGAGCGCAAAGTATGCCCGCTGCTCGAGGTCGATGTGCGCAAACTCGCACGCTTCACACGAGTCGGCGACGATCGCCGTGATGGTTTTCGAAGGGTCCGCGACGGACTCGAGGGCGACGCAAGTCCAGCAATGGGGGGAAGGGCCGGGCGACCCCATCCAGTGGTACAGGCTCATTGCGGCGAAATAGATTGATTGACCGTCGCTGCGGGATGAGAGTTACGTGAGTGAGTACAAGAGACCAGATTGGGTCGTAGAGACGGACAAAGGACGCCCAGCCTGTCTCCAGGAAAACCTACTACAGTTTCTCGCCGCACGACCCATAGCCGCCGTTGCCCGCCGCGTACCAAGTCGAGTCCCCGACGTAAATCACCGCCTGCGTCGCTTTCGCCGGGGTTGCAGCCGTGGTCAATCCGTCGAGCGCGATCGTCGACGAAGGACCAGGGACGTTGGGGAGGGTCCCGGTCGCGACAGTGTAGGCATCGGTCGGGGCAAACTTGCCGGCGAGGGTGATATCCTTGAACACAGCGTCGGGAGCGGCTTGCTCAGTTGCTGTTGAAGTAGCCCGAGAAGCAGACGACGAGCCCAGGGTCGAGGGCTTTGAGCTGGTTCTGGCGGTCGTCTCGCTCGAAGGCGTGGCCGTCTCGCTGTCCTGCATCGAAGCGCTCGACTCGGCCTGTGACTCGACCGCCGAAGGTCCCGGAGTCGCTTGGCTAGCAGCGACCTTTGGCTCGACCGTCGAAGAGGCCGCAGCAGGCGCCGAAGTCCCGTCGGCATTCGCAGTGGTGGCCGGATCTCGGTGCGACCACACGAAGGCACCAGCCCCGAGACATAGGAGGAGAACACACAAAAGAGCTGTGGAATAGGGAGAGCGCTGAGTCAGCGGTCTGTTGACTGGCGATCCAGAAACAAAGGAGGATCTAGGGAGATTGCCCCCTCTGGTAGGACTCGCCGATCTCGATCACGACTGTGCCCGGACGATGGCTGGCTCCCGTACGGAATGACTCATGTGCCTCGTTTCCGTCTCGCGACAAGTCCGAGTCGTTGTCTTTGCTGCTGCTGTTCGACTCGTCTCCGACTCGATGGCTCTGCCGCAGGCAACCGAGAGGAGTCAGTCGTCGCGCCAGTGGGCGCAAGGCGTCGTGAGCCCGAGTCCCCTCACCCGCTCCTTTTCGAGCGAGTCGTAAGCGACCCGGCGCCGCTCGAGGTCTCGACTGGGGTTCGTAAGCGGCATTGCCGAGTTGCGTAGCGAAGCAAAGTGACAGCAAAGGCAGCCAGCCCGCGGGTTGATGCTCCCGCGCGTTGAGCTACTCGCGGAATCTGGCATGCAGAGATACGGCGATTGGCTCTACAGCGCATGCCCTTGATCTGAGCGCGGTTGCCCATGTCCGCGGACAACCCGGCAATTCGCAGGAGTTCCAGGTCCGAGCGAAGCTGATCTCGCGCTCGCCGCTAGTATGAGGGACAGTTGTCGGTTCTCAAAAGCTGCGTAGCGAGAGAGGCCGAGTCCCGACGGAGTAGACGGAGGCTGAGGCCGGCAGCAAGCGAATGCAATGGAGGCGCGAGTCAAGTCGGACGGAGAGCAAGCGAGAGGAGCCGGTCTAAGGGAGTGTACTCGAGCCTACCGATAGCGCGCGGTCGACTGCAGTCTTTGAGACCTCTCGAGAGGAGTGGGGCGTCGCAATGTGAAGAGGCCGGGAAACGAGTGGCGCCGCACTTCAGTACTCCCTCGACTTCTTCACCGCCATCCCTACCATGTTCTCCCACGCCCTGCGCCGACCGGCTACCGCCCGGACTTCTCAGCGATGCTTCTCGGCGTCGTCCAGGCGGTCAGCTGACGCCAACGTGCTGTGCTTTATCGAGACCAAAGTGACCGACAAGAGCGACATGGTCCCGGGCACGCTCAACGCCATCACGGCCGCCAAGAAGATTGGAGGCAAGGTGACGGGCATCTTGATCGGCAAGGACGAGGCGTCGATGCAACCCGCTATCGACAAGGCGAAAAAGTCAGTCCCCCCGCTCCGGTCTCGCTCTCTCGCCGGTTCCCCTCATCGGCTCGCTTTCCCGTTGCCGCGCGCTCGAGCGAGCAAGACCCGAGACCAAGGAGGGCTGCCGCTTGGGCTCGAGCAGCCGAGGTCCTCGCGGGCGCGTATGCCGAGCAGCGATCACTGGATCCCTCATTCCCGCCTCGTCGGCTTTTTCGGCAACCCGACGACGCGCGAACACGACCCTCTTTTCGCTTCGGCGACGAGTTTGGACGACGGTGCTGGCTTTCTTGAAGCAGGGCGACTTGGCCGGAGTACGGATTGGGACGTGCCTTGAACAACTCGAAGGCCGCGGGAGAGGGGAATGTGTGCGGCGACGAGACCGGGTCGGGAATCGCCTCGTCAATCGCGCCCGCCGCGCACCCCGCCTTTGGGAATCAGGCGAGATTGAAAGAGGACAGGAGCAACTGTTCTGCCGCAGAGAACCAGCCCGCTGACGTGAAAAGACGCACGCCCGCAGGCTCGGACTCGACTCGCTCCTCGTCCGGTATGCGCCCGCGCTCGAGCACGTCCTCGCCGAACCGACCGCGCCCGTCCTCGCCGAACTCGTCAAGAAGGGCGGGTACACCCACTTTGCCGGCCCGCACTCGGCGCTCGGCAAGAACATCTTCCCGCGCGTCGCCGGATTGCTTGATGTGCAGCAGGTGCGTCGACACCGCGCGAGGTCATGTCTCGTCAGGAACGGCGCGAGATCTGTTTCACGTGCTGACTAGAAAGGCATCGTTTTTGGCGCGCACAGATCTCGGACGTCATGTCGATCTCGGCGCCCGATACGTTCACCCGCCCCGTCTACGCCGGTAACGCCATCTCGACCGTCCGCTCCAAGGACGCCATCAAGTTGTTCACCGTCCGTGCGTCGACGTGGGAGCCGGCGCAGGAGGGAGACAAGGAGGCGCCGGTGGACGTCAAGGAGGCAGAGAACGTCGGTCCGGGTGCGTGTCCGCCCTTCGTGCCAGCTCTTTTCCGCGATCGCGCGTTCCGACTCGGACCGTACTGGAGAGCTTATCCGTTCGGAAAACTCGCACAGAGCAAGCGACGTGGATCTCGGAGGAGATTGTCAAGTCGGAGCGACCCGACCTGTCTTCCGCCCCGATCGTCGTCTCGGGCGGTCGCGGCGTCAAGTCCAAGGACGCGTTCGACTCGACCATCATTCCCCTCGCCGACGCTCTCGGAGCTGCGATCGGTGCCTCGCGCGCGGCGGTCGATTCCGGCTACGCGGACAACTCGCTCCAGGTCGGTCAGACCGGCAAGGTGATCGCGCCCGAGTTGTACGTCGCGGTCGGGATCTCGGGAGCGATCCAGCACTTGGCGGGTATGAAGGATTCCAAGACGATCGTCGCGATCAACAAGGTGCGTTCCCTTTCAAGGGCCGCGGTAACGGCATCGCTGCGGCGGGTACCCTCCTAGGACCCGTCCCGTGTGTACCCTGTATCCGTGTCCTGCGCTGACGCATTGCCCATGCCTGAGCAGGACCCGGACGCGCCCATCTTCCAGGTCGCCGACGTTGGTCTCGTCGCCGGTAAGTTCTCGCTTGCCGCGCCGTTCCCGTCAAGAAGTACCCAACAACTGACCTTTGCCGGCCTTGCGTTTTCAGACCTCTTTGAGGCCGTCCCGGACTTGGTCAAGAAGATTGAAGCGGCCAAGCAGTAGACTGATGAGACGAGGTCGCTTCATCACTTCCCCCCTAAGTAGTACCCCCCCCCTCCTCCTCATGGTTCCTTGTACTGTTTTTTGGGGATTCTCGTGCGTCTCGCTTCCCCTCGTCTGATCGAGCTCTCGAGCCCCGTCCTGGCTGTGAGTCAAGTGAGGCTCAGCTACTACTTCCAGCACACGTTTCCGGGCAGCGCAGGTCATAGCGCGCCCGCGCATCGGCGACCGACAGCGAAGCGGCTCCCGCTACAAAGGGGCAGATGGCTCAAGTGTCTGTACAGATAGAAAGTATTGGCTACTGCTTGCAGCGCCCCGTCTGGGAACTCGGCAAACCGAAGAAGCACGCGCGTTCGAGGAGTGCCGAGTATCATGATTAGTAGCGCTGCTGGGCGGGACGTTCCATCGACTGCACAATTCTCGGATCAGCTGGCTCGAACAGCTCAACCAGACCATCCCGGGGATGACATACCTGTCGGATCGCTTCATACGGGTCAGGGATCGCTTGATACGCCACGTTCCCCCGTCCATCCCCGTCCGACTGCTCAGGGTCTTCGAACGGGTCCCGCACGCCATAACCCGGCGCGTGCCCGGCAAACAGGCGCTCTCCGTCGTTTGAAAAGGCGTGACCCGGGCGATAGCCTGCCGGCGCGGTAGCCGATCCGGATCCTCGGGCAGGGACGGCGTCGTAAGAAGGTCGACCGGTCCAGGTGGCGTCGTCCGCATCCTGTGGGAAGTGCCCCCCGGGTGCTGCGACTCCGGTCGGCGGGACGAAGGCGCTCGAAGTGGGAGCGCGGCGGACCCGGGCGAACGTGACGAGGCAGAACGCGAGTGTCGCTGAGCAGGCAAAGAACGCCAACCAGAAGAAGGCGGCCGAGGCGCGCTTGTTCCGGCAGAACGACGGCAGAGCGTCTGTGTAGCCTTCTTTGTCCGCATGAGGGTCCTTGGAAGGGTCTTTGCAGCCTGCCGAGGAGGCCGATGCGGTCGTGACGATGGCGAGGAGGAGATTGAGCGCGACCTGCGACGAGTCGAGGACGATCGAGCTCCGAATTTGCTTGAAGAAACGCTCTGGACCTCGAAGGAATCGCAGAGTGTCGGCGAGCAGGAAGGAGGCGACTGCGGCGGGTCGCAGCGTTCAGCGTCTCGCGAGCTTGACCGCGCGACAAGGGTGGCGACAGAGACGCACGGACAAAGCCCGAATACAGCAGGCCCTGTAGACAGCTGAGCAGCGACACGACGACCCTAGCACTAATGCCCACTCCCCATCGACGTTGGAAGCTCGCCTGCCCGACGAGGATGCAGAGGTTCACGAAGGGAAAGAACACCTCGAAGCCGCGGACAATTTTGGGTACGGTCGAGTCGGCTTCCTGCGCGACAGATCTTCGGTCACATTCAAAATCGGAGATAGAGGCCCACGTCCGAGTTGAACGCAGACGCCGACTTACAAACTGACGAGATGAGAGTTTGCCGAGAGCGGGAGGTGCGCGACCTTCCGAGGTGGGCACGCCGCCATATCCGGCTCGCTCGCCTGCGAGTACTTCGCCATTCGTCTTGCCTTCGATCCCGGCCGGACTGAAAGGGATCGGTACCTTGGATCGGGTCGGCAGTCGCGCTGCGGCGTGGAGAAAGGGTTTTCATCAGCACGGCATGGCTATGGATGGGTTCCTCGAGGGCTGCGCCTGGGCTCGGCTGACTCCGGTACGACGTGCGGTCTCCTTAGCGCTCGTCTTGCATGCACTCGAGGCGAAGCGCAGGCTATCGCGACTCGACAAACGGTACGAACGAGGCGGTGCACTCCTGCGGCGTCCGCGAGGTGCGTGCTGCCTCGTCGACACCTCGGAGGAGATTACTGGGAGCTCGTGAAGGCCTGGAGCTCACACTTGATGGTATCGAGAAGCCCCATGAGTCGAAAGATGGTGTTGGCGAAGACGTGAGACGTCGCGAACGCCGAGAGAGCGATATTGTCGACGACGGGTCTGCTCCAGCTCGCTGCTCTCGTCCGAGGAGCCTCTCGTTTTCACAGTATTCTCAAGACTTGTCGCAGCCCATACGAGGGACCTCAGTCAGCGACGAGTCTCTGCACGCCAGACGCCTAGCTCGCCGAAACGACTTTTCCATCCGCGCGGTCTGCGAGGGTCACCTACCGCTCATGGCTCTCGACGTGCTTACTCTCCGACTACTTTGGGCACTCAATATCGTGCATTACCGTCCGAGGTGACCTGTCCGGTACCAATCGAGAGCGATGTCCGGTCGACCTCAGCTTGATCTATTCGCTTCCCGCCAAGCTCGCTCTCAGCTTTCGCCCGCTTGGCACGCTGTACAGCCAAACAGACGCCAAGCTGGCACGTACTCGTACAACAGGGTGTTCAGCCCGGGACCACAACTAGAACGCGTGCGGCTCAACCATGGCAGACGACAAGGAACAGTACGTCCATCGCCCGAACACGAAAGGGGGGTCCCCTACGCGTGCTTACCCCGCCTTTTCCAGCGATGAGGTCCTGATCAGTCGGCTAAGAGCTCTAGGCTACTCGATCGCCCTGCCAGAAGTGGCTGATGCGGGCGAGACGAGCGAGGAAGAGGATCGGACCGAAGCGTGGATTCGAACTCAAGCCAATCGCGGGCAGCCGGATTCCCGCACGACGCTTCTGGACCGCTTCTTGGCGTCGACAAGAGATGAAATTGTGAGCGAGTCTCTCGAATGACCGTGAGCGCCTCCGCCTCCTGCTGACGTGCTGTGCACGAGCAGGACTCCGTCGAGACGACCAATTCACCATCTGCTACCGCCGACCCAGCGCCAGCATCTGCTTTAACGCCGGACGACTCGCTAGCAGGCTTACTGCGACTGATCGACGAGCACAGGGAAGCCGCCCTGGCGGGCAAGCAGGCAAAGGCGCAGCAGAAATGGGCGTCGCGGTCCCTCGCCGCAGGAATCCTTCTTTCACGTTCGTCCCCCAGCGTCGAAGTTCTCACAGGACCCAAGTACTAACACTTGAAGCGACCAGCCACCAAAAGAGTCCGACAGCGGCCGCCGTCTGTCCCGGCCTCTTCGTCCTCATTGTCCGCCGCTTCCGAGTCGGGGTCCGAGTCCTCGAGTCCAGCCACTCCTTGCCCTTCCGAGCGACCGCCTGGAAACAATTCGCGCCCGAAGCCCCCTTCCTCACCGACACCGCGCAAGCCGAGGTTGGGGTCGGGCAGATTGGCCGGCGTGGCGGCGCTCGCGATCGTTACGCCACGATCCTTCGCCGCCGCGACGCCCTCGTCCCATTTCGCTCTCGCAGCCGGACACATAGGCGAGCTCCTACCGGACGCCAGTCTCGTCGATGTCTTGCAGCTCGGTCGCGCGCTCGAGCAGAACCGCGCCTTGCTCTCGCTCGCTCAGCAGCAGGCCGACTCGGGAGGCCGCAGGTTCGGCTCGAACCTGAGCTTCCTCGGCTCGCACGTTTTCTCGAGCTCGCCTCTGACTCCGAGTGATGCGGGGCACGCGGCCTTACGGCTCGCGAAAGCGCTGCGTCTCGATCTGCCGGACGACCCGACCAGTTCGGCGACAAACGATTCGGCCGTACAGGTCTTGACAACCCCTGCGGCGGCTTGCGTACAATGCGACTCGGCGCTCACTCTTCGGCGACGGCCGACCGAGCCGGTCTGGCTGGTCCGTCCGGCACAGCCCGCCGAGAAGGTCCTCATCGCGATTCACGCGTGTACCAACCCGGCTTGCTCCGCCATCCACGCTCCCGATCACGTCGAAATCAGTCACCAGAAGAGGACGGCTTGGCTATGGCACGAACAGCCCGTCGCTTTCAAGGTCGGCGAGCGTGCCTGGATCACTACGGAGGGAGCGAACCACGTCCGGTCGCTGGTCCTAGAACAGGCGGTCAGTCCGGGCGGCTTCGCCTCAATGTGGAATCGCCTCTACGCCGAGGAGAGCCACGAGCCGTCTGCGTCCGGTGACGAAGACGAAAGCGATATCGACGACGAAGACTCGTCGGAGCGAATGCCAGACCGCAGCCCCAGAAAGTCTGCCAGCGCAGGCCCGAGTCCGCGCAAGCGGCCTCGGCACAGCACATTCCAACTACGAGCGGCGCATGTCTGGCGCGCATTTGTGCTTACGACTTGTCTCTACGAAGGCCACCGGGCATCGACAAACCGGTTCGCCACCACCTGTCGACCCCCGACTCGCGTTCTCGTCGACTTTGCCAACACCTGGCTCTTCCCTCACGTTCTCTCCGAGCACACGTGCTCGACCTGCACTCGACCTCGCCAGCGATGGCTCGGTGGACCGGCAACCGCAGCTGAACGTCGCGGTGGATTGCTGTGGGCAGGTACGCGCCTCTACGAGGGCCTTCCCCTCGTCGAAGACGTCGAGTCGACCGAGGGTCCCCCGGTACAAATGGCAGTCTGCGACGGTGTGGCGATGGGTTACTCCGTGCGTGTCTCCTCCAAGCGGCTTCAAGAGGCAGATTGACCCGGAGCTCTGCTGATTCGACATCGTTACAGCTCTGCGCCAGTCCCAATTGCGACAACTCGCCTCGGCGCAATCGACGAAGCGATCGCTTCTGCGAAGACCACCTGTATCTACACGGGCGGTGCGGTGTCGTCGGTTGCGATTCGAAGAGGACGACTCACGATTCTGCTTCGGGCTCGAGCGAGGCCTGCGACGAACCGCGCCATCAGGAGCTCTGGCACGATTTCTTGCGTCGGAGTGACGTACGCCGAAATCGTGGTCGGGGTCGCCGCGCGGGTGAGCACCGATTGGTTGTCGACGACGTCGAAGCGGTATCCGCGGCCGACGGCAGCGGAGACGCGACCGAAGCGGACAGCGAATACGACGATTCAGGCGATGCAAAGACGCGGCGAACAGCTCAGACCATGTGGGCGATGCGACGGACCAGCAACTTGCAGCTTCTCGTCGCCGCGTGCGGTGCGCCGCTCGCTTGGACCTCCTTTGTCGACGGCGAGGACCCTGCCGCCGTCCTCGAATTTCTCGGTGCGGTCCACGCTGATTATGCCGCAAGGGGGGCGTCGATGCCGTCCTATATCGCCTACGACCGAGCGTGCCAGATCTTGCGCCAAGTCCTCGGGGACCTGGTCGACGACGACGATGCGCCGTCACTTCCGCCACTTCTCGATCGCACGCGACTCATCGTCGATGCCTTCCACCACCGTTGTCACGGCCGCGACGACTCTTTTTGCGCGACTTTTTGTCACCCCGCACCTCTGGACGGCTCCGCTCCAGACCTTGTCATCCCGCTTCGGACCGACGGGGTCCCTTCCAACCGGCGAAAAGATCGCCATCGTACAGTTCCAGCTGCTGGTGCTACAGCTGTCAGAGTTGAGCGCCAGGGTGGACGGATGTTCGAGCGCGCGTTCAACACGTCCGCAGCGGAGCAGCTCAACTCGCACCTCTCGAGATTCTCGGTCCTCCTCGGCGGGATGCGCGCGGCCAATCTTGACTTTCTCGTGCACGCTCTCCTCCGCAATCGCCGAGATCTTTTGCGATCCATGTAGACCAGTGCAGGCTCGTCTATGATCGTACATTGCTCTTCGGAACGATGGCGAAAGGGCCGTCAAGAGAGGAGGGAAAGTCAACGCAGTGCATATGGAGGGCTCGAGTGCGTGCATCTCGCCAGCTGATCGTGTCTGCGGAAGCTCGGTATTACAGGCAAGTCGGGTAGCGCGCGACGTCAAGCTGAGACCGCAAAGTCGTTCGGTCGGGCAAGAGAATGACGGAAGCCAAGCGAGCAGTATCCGCAGCAGTCCAATGACCAGGAAATGGAGGGAAGGGAGGTGCCATAGCTCATGAGTCATGCAGCTGCAGACGGCAGGACCGCGCTTTCATGAAGCTTAGAGATAGGCTAGATTAGACCCCTGCAGCTCTCCAGTCCGAACGCGCAGGGCGGCGGACGTGCGCGTCGGCGCGCAGGCGGGGGATCGCCAAGCGGTCGACGGCCGCGGGCGGTGGCAAGCAGGCCCTGCAGCTGGCTGCTGTCTCTCCGTCCGGCACCGGCAAGACGGCCGCCCCCAAAAGTCCGATTGTCTCGTCGGCGATGCATCCACAGACGAGCATTCTCGAAGCGGGCTATAGGCCAGCTTGTGTACATACTGCATTCAGGAAGACAGCCAGCGTCATTATTGGGTATTGTTTAAGGCCTAGACCCTCGGCAGACCGCCTGAGCGAAATGCGGCGAGTGCGAGCCAGGGAAGTGAACGCAGCTGAAAGCAAGAGAGGGAACCAGGAAGAGCGCGCGTTTCCTTAACCGTGCTTGTACTGCACTGTAGCTCGAAGGCGGCGGCGAGACCGTCCCCCCGGTCCGCCGATCAAACAACTCGAAAACGGGTACTGCGGCAGGTTCGGACTTTGCGTCATCGTGGCGACTCGAATCCCTTCCCTATACACGCGGAAGGTATAAGAGCCCGCGAAAGACTGTAGACGATCATACACGTACGTCCGTCCAACTCCGAGTCGGATCGGCTGGCTGATCGAAGAGTTGCATTCATAGGCATCGGATTCCGCGCTTCGGTTTTCTAGCCGTCCCCCCGTATACACACACCCACACGCCATAGAAGCGTACACACACACGAACATACGTCGTGAACGGGTTGTCGGACAGGGATGGCGAGCACGGCGGCGGGTGCGGGCGGTATCGCCCAGGTGGCACTGCATGCCCTCGCCCTGCCTCACTTCATCTTTGACGCCGACGCCAGGCTCGTCTCGCTCAACCGCGCCGCGACGAAACTCGTGCCGTCGGCGCAACTGACAAAGACGCGGGCAGAAGACCTCTTCAGGCGGGCGGGACCGGGGAGGCTGCAGGCCACCTACGAGGATGAGGAAAGATCGCCGGGTGGCCGAGCAGGGACGCACAGCGGAGGAGACGGCGGCGCGGGCTTGCTTCAGTCGCTCGCGCGCGGGCCCGCAATCTGGGGTCAGAACAGCGTCGTCGATTTCGCGAGTTCGTCGGCTGCGCCTCGACCCGTCGAAGTCGCCGTCTCGCAATTCGTTCCGATCGGAAGTACGAAACCGGCCGGCCGCGACCACATGTACTCGGTCCTGCTCGTCCGCCCCGCCGGAGACCTTGCGGCTGCGACACCTGTTGCGCCGAAAGCGAGGAGTCGTCAGGCGTCGGTCGAAACGCTCGTCGGACACGCCGATTTCGCAGTTCCCGCCCTCCGTCGTGCCGAGTCCGACCCGGTTTCGGACTCGACGCCGACACTCGGGTCGTCTCCCTTTGTCGACCCGTTCAACAAGTCGGCGATTGCACGACGACGAGCGAGCGAAGCGTCGCAATCGCCCGCCTCAGCGGGTCTCCTCAAGACGCGACGGAGCGGTCACCTCGACTCGGCGACTCTCATTCCACACGACCCGGCGCATTTGACGATCGCAGAGCGACGACAGAGCTCAAGCTCGACCGCCTCGTACGCGACGGCGACCCCGGACGCGCCTCACATCGCCGCGTCGGCGATGGCTGCCGCGAACAGCGTCGTCGACTCGCCGACGTCCACCAAGGGTTCGTCCAGCGCCGGAGGTCGCACCAGCAACGGTTCGGCGTACTCATCCGCTTCGACTGCAGCCACGACTCCGCCGTCGTCCCGTTCCGCTTCGAGCGGTCGATCCGACCCGCCTCCACCGGTGCCCGAGGTGCCGAAGGAGTACCGCGGTGTCGGCGTCTCGGTCAGCTCGGCCGGCATCCAGCTCGGACACTCGGTGGAAGCATACACTGGCGCCACTTCGCCTCTGAGGTCGGCCGGGCCAGCGACGACCGACTGGTCCACGAACGCGGGCGGTCTCAAGCTGGCCCCGAACGAGGGTGGCCCGAGACCGACTTATAATCCCCGACCGACCGCTGTACAGCGCGGCAACAGCTCGCTGCAGGTGCATGCGGTCGAAGACCAGAGCGCTTCGATGTTCGCGCCGGCGTCGCCTCCCACGACTGCCGGCGCCCCTCCGTCCCCGCGCCCGAACGCACTCCCGCCTCTACCGGTGCAAAAACCGCGCGCCACACCCGACACATCCGAGCTACTCCGCTTCGCGGCGTTGGCCAACTTGCCTCACACCGGCGTCATCGTTAGCGATCCCGACCTCGCGAGCGGCTACGCCAACGCTCTCGCTCGAGAGCTCCTCATGGGAGTCCCGAGCACGGACGGGATCTCGAAAGTCGACGACTCTGGGACCAACGATGCTCGGTCTGCCTTCGAATGGTGGGAAAACGGCTGCTGGGATTCCGCCGAGGAACCGTGGTCGTCCGCGTCAACGGGCACTCAAGGCACCAACTCCTCGTCCTCGCAGCCGTTCTTCACGCCGGCGACCGAGACTCGCGATCCTCTCGACGCGCGGGAGATCATCAAGGCCGGCGAGGCGAACACGGTCGAGCGCGGCACCGGCACAGCCGGGTCGAGCTTGAAGATCTCGAAGCCATCCGGGCAGTCTCGGCACAAGATGAACATCTCGGGCATCCTGGCGCGCAGTCTCGTCTCGGAGGAGAAGCGGAAAGCTGCGCTCGGCAAGGTTCCCGCCAGTGACCCGACAGCTGCGCCTCCACCGCCGTCAGCCACACGTCCGGCTCTAGCCGACCTCAGCAAGTCCGCCCTCCCATCCGGCCTGACCTCTCCGGCCAGTTCCAGCAGTCGCTCGAGCTCCAACTACTCGCGGCAGACGCCCCAGTTCGTTTCGGCCGGAGGCGCCTCCTCGCGAAAAAGCTATCGCGTGTTCGACGCCAGCTTTTCGCAACGGACGATCGATCCCTTCGGACCGCTGCTCGAGATGGTCGCTCGACGGGGCGAGATTCCACCAGCCGCCGTTTCGAGCGAGGAAGAGTCGGACGACGACGACGACTTTGTCAGCTCCGGCCGCGTCACGAACGGCATGCTCGTCGGCGTCGAGATCGAAGTCTGGACTTCAGGTGAAGCAGAGGATGCCGACGCCGGAGCGGCGACAGCACACAACGCTTCTGCCCTCAAGGCCGCATCGTTCGTGACGGCGAATCCGTTTGCGAACCGCAAAAAGCGAGTCCGGCGACGAGTGGTCGAAGTCACCGCCGCACCGCTCCGAGTTCCGCTTCCCGACGGCACAATGCAGCACCTCGGCGGTATCTTGCTGCTCCGTGACCGAACAGACGAGCGGAAACGGTGGGAGCTGTCCAAGCCGTCCTCGAACCGGAAACGCGGCAAGCAAGGCGGCGGCGCCTCCTATCACAAGCAGATTCTTGATAACTTGCCGCAAATGGTCTGGACGACTTCGCCGCTCGGCAGCCACACGTACTACAACCAAACGTGGTACACGTATACCGGCTTGGAACCCGAGGAGTCGCTCGGAGTCGGATGGCAATCACCCTTCCATCCCGGTGCGTTGATCCCGTGTTCGTAGCGTGTATGTGGATTGTCTTACTGACGACTCGATGCAGACGACATGGAATCCTGTCTCAAGGCGTGGAGTCACTCTCTCGAGACTGGCGATCCGTACTCGGTCGAATACCGCTGCCGCCGATTCGACGGCGAATGGCGGTGGTTCCTCGGCCGTGCCCTGCCGTTCCGCGATTCGGACGGTGCCATCAAGGGCTGGAGCGGCACCTGCACCGACTTCGAAGACTTGTACAGAGTGAGTCTGCCTATGATCTTCCGTTCGTGGTGCCGCCGAGGCTGACCCGGCGACCAAACAGACCCGTGAGCAATTGCGCGGCTTGCTGCAGCAGAACGCCGCTGTCGTACAAGGCGCTGGCTGTCTGCTCATCGCCACCGACTGCGATGGCCGGATCACCTTTTTCGAAGGCGCTCAGAAGGAGGCGGTTCTCGCGGACGCTCGCTTTGGTGGGGTCATCGAGGGCCGCTTCCTTTCCGAACTCGACTCGTCACCGGAGCTCGTCAAAGCGCTCACGGAGGTCATCGGCGGCGATGCGCCGAGCGCAGAGGTCGCATGGTCTCGTAACGAGCGCTCCTTCCGCTGCTCGCTCACCCCGCTGACCGAAGCGCGGAACGACCGGTCTGTCACGGTCGGCTGCATCGTCGTCGCTCACGACATTACCGACCTCGTCTCAACGCAAATACGCCTCAAGCAGTCTCGGGACAAGGCGACGCAGCTCGAGGCCGCCGAGGTCGCCGCGAAAGAGGCTAGTCGCCTCAAGTCAGAGTTCCTCGCGCTCACGTCGCACGAGCTCCGAACACCCATCGCCCACATGCTCGGCCTCTCGGAGCTCCTTCTCTCCGAAGAGCTCACCGAGTCGCAACGCGCCTTGGTGACGCAACTCCTACGATCTGGCGACGTATTGCTCGAACTCGTCGGCCAAGTTCTCGTGAGTTTGACTATTGCGCTGTGGCTTGGACGAGTACGAGTTGCTGACGATTTGATCGCCGCGCAGGACATGGGCAAGGTCGAGGCGGGCAAGCTGGAACTCGAGATCCGGCCATTCTGTTTGAATGAGCTTTCAACGGACGTCGGTCTGTATGCCATGGCCGCCAAGAAGAAAGGCCTAGCGTTTGAGGAAGACTTCGACAAGTTCGGCACGCGCGTGCTCGGCGACATGCCCCGGATCCGACAAGTCATGGTCAACCTGCTCGGCAACGCGATCAAGTTTACGACGCACGGCAAGATCACTCTCCGGATCAAGAAGGCCGACGAGGACGATTCGAGCGTCCTCGTGCGGTGGCAGGTCCAGGACACCGGCATTGGCATCTCGAAAGAAGCCGTCCCGGCCCTGTTCCAGCCGTTCCAGTGAGGCATTGCAGTGTCCCGCGACCGCTTGACAGAGCTGACTCCAAAGTCCTCCGTAGCCAAGCCGACGTATCGACCTCGCGACGTTTCGGTGGCACCGGTCTCGGCTTGTCCATTTCGAAAAAGGTCAGTCCGATCGCATCGGAGGCCGACTCGCAGATAGCTGATACCGAGTGTGCGAACAGCTCATCGAGTTGATGGGTGGTACGATTAACCTCGAGTCAGAGTATGGCGTCGGCACGACCATGACGGTCCAGGTGCGCCTGAACAAGGTGGCGCCGAATGCAACCTCTCCGTCCACCGCCGCTGCTCCGCACTTCATGGACGTCCTCAAGAAGGAGAACTTGCACATCTTGGTCGTCGACGACAACGAGTTGAACCGCTCGATCTGCACCCGCCTCCTGTCCAAAGCCGGCTTCCTCGTCGACTCGGTCGCCAACGGGTTCGAGGCGCTCGAGGCGCTCGAGCGCCAAAAGTACGATCTCGCTCTGATGGACAACCAGATGGAAGGCCTCGATGGCTTGCAGACAACCATCCGGATCCGACAGTCCAACAACCCGCAGGTCTCGCAGGTCAAGATCATCGCCCTGACGGCTTCGGCGCTCAAGGGCGACCGGGACGCCTTCCTCGCGAGCGGCGCCGACGGCTATCTGTCCAAGGTGAGCTGCGCCCGGGAAGCGACTCCTGGTACGCGATGAAACCTCGCTGACCACGCCACATCTACAGCCCGTCCGTGCCGCAGTCCTTGAGAGCACCATCCTGCGCACGCTCTCGCCTCGCGGTTCCGCTTCGGCCGCGGCCGCCGTTGCTTCCCTGGGTCTCGCCGGGACGGCTCTCGTCGGGACGCCGCCGACCGAGTCTGCCATCAAGACTGGCTTCGACTTTGACGGGACCGGCGCGCGCGAGGACCGCTCGGCGTCGTACCCGTGACCCTGAACGCCGTCGCCCGTTTTCGACTGTAACACTCACTCGCCAATGGCTGGAGACTCGCGTCTACATCGCCGCCATTTCTGCATCACCCTCCACTTCCTGTCCAAGCTTCGCCCGCCCATCCCCTCTCCTGTCCATGCTCCGACTCGACTTCCTACCAAAACGACTCACTGTGCTCCTCTTCTCTCTCTCTCTATTTCCTCTCTCTCTTTGGGTGTTGAGATCACTCTCCGTCTATACAGCATCCCTGTCTCCCTTGTTCTGTAGACTATCCCACAGCATCTTGCAGACTGCGTGACACTCTCTCTCTCTCTCGGCTCATGGCTCGCGGTCTCTGACTTCGCTTCCGGCTCCTCTGCACCAGCGAAGGTCATGCCTGTATGGACGCCCGCGAGATGTGGACTCGTTCCGAGAATGGTCGATTCTCATGGGAGCGGTCGGGCTACCGATTCGCCCTGCCCTTGGTCCCCTTCATCTTGTTGTCGAGCTTCTTCTTGACCTTTTTCGGACCCGTCGCGCGATCCTTCTTCTCCTTCCTCGTCAACTTTGGCCTCGCCTGCGGCGCGTTCTTGACCCGCTTCTTGTGCACCGACCCTTGCTGCTGCTGCTGCGCCGCTGCCGAGGAACGAATCGGTCGATCTGACTCGTCCAAAGCGGGTAGAGGTTCCGGAGTCGGAGAGCGGGACAAGGAGAGAGGTTCGACGGTGACGGTCGTCAGGGCGTCCTGCGTCTCGTAAGCGATTTCGGAACAGTGCTCGGCGTCCGAGTCGTCGCTGTCGGAACCTCCGCCAGACATGTCTTCGTCGTCGTCGTCTTCATCTCCCGAGCCGGCGTCTGTGAGCGCGAGCAGACAAGTCAGCATATCGCGCCCAAAAGCTTCAGGGGCAAGCTGCGCTAAACGGAAGTGACGCCCCGGACTCACCTCCATACATCTCCTTGGCCATCTTGACATTCTGCGCTGCCCGTTCTTTCCGCTCGTCTCGAATCTGTTTCATGCGCAAGTGGTGTCAGCCGCGGGTCGGTCACTGAATAGCAGACGTTTCTCCTCCAGCACGCGGTGCGTGACGAAGGTCCGCCTCTCGGAATCACGCTGCGGTCCTTTCCGACCCGACCGAACCGGGGCGAAACTCACCTGCTTGCGCATCTGGTTCAACGCCGTCTTTTCACGCTCGATCGCCTTGTTCCGGCGGATCGTCTGCTTGGCCTTTTTCCGCTTTGAGAACCCGGTCAAGTACTCCCTGCAAGATGCGCGTCGTCAGTCCTGTCCGTTTTCCAAGCAACAGCTCCAGCGTGCGAAGAGCCAGGGGCCACGCTCCACGGGGCAAAGAAAGCAAGTAGAGTACGGACGGCGGCAAGGGACTGACTTTCGTGCGTCGGCGTCAAAGACGACTTCCTTGACGCGCTTGATCTTTGGCGGCCGGCCGTTCGCGTCGAGTTCGTTCGTCGCGCGGCCTTTGCCCTTCTTGTTGGATTTCGTCGGGGCCATCTCTGACGGCTCTGCTCTGCTCTAGAGCGGGGTGGGGAAACGGGCGCGAGAACGAGTTTGAAGAGAGAGTCGACAGCTCAAAACTTCAGCGGTCGGTGGAGCTGGTCCAGAGGTACAGAGAGCAGGCGCAGCGGGTACTGTCAGATACTCGGAGTGTAGCTAGACTCGTGCACGAGCGTCCGCGTGCGTGTAGAGAGTGGACACGCAGTTGTTTCGAGTTTCGCCGGACTTTGACATTTCGCCGACTTGCATACACTCTTGCGCTCGTCTCTCTCCCTGTGACGATATTCCAACGGCCATGCTCAAGCGAGCGTTGCGATGAAAGTCACGATCAATCACTACCACGCCGTCGCGACGTGGAAATGGAACTTGAAACCGAACCATGACAGCATGACCGACGACGGCGCTGCTCCGAGCGGAGGCCGTACAGAGGGAGCAGAGGGACAAGAGGACGACGACGATGACGACGACGACGACGACGACGTGTGCGGGATCTGCCGCGTCGCGTTCGATGGGTGCTGTCCCGACTGCAAAATCCCAGGCGACGGGTGTCCTCCCGGTGCGATTTCTGGCTCGACAGCAACCGCCGGCCAAGACAGTCTTGAACTGACTCTCTGGTCCGATCCGGTACACGCGCGCAGTCTGGGGCGAATGCACGCACGTCTTCCACTTGCACTGCCTGACGAAATGGCTCGCGACCGAGAGCTCAAAGGGCCAATGCCCCATGGACCGCCGGCAGTGGAGTGCGTTTCCCTTCTCTCGCCCATGTGGCCCACGCCCGAAGAAGGAGATCCTGACCACCGACGTCCTCGCACGCAGTCACCGCTGGAAGTCCGGGCGGGGTCGTCCAGATCGGACAGCCGTTGCCGCAGACCATCATTGCCGCCACCACCTGAGCTTTCCGGACACTCTCCCCTCCTTGCCGTGCATGCTTGTTGTACCACACTCTCGCAACTTCTGTACCCCCGATCTGTCACGAAGAGCGCTCTTGAGAGACGGGGGAGGAGCAAATTCGCGTTTTCGTCCGGGGCTGCATCGGTGCCGTTCACAGTTCCTGCAAGAAGTCCATCAACCCTCCGGCACCTTTCGCCGCACTCGTGCTCGCCAATTCCCGTTCCTTCTTCTGCGCGAGCAAGCCGGCCAACCCGGAAGGTTGTTTCGGCCGTTTGCGCTTCTTGGTGGCGGTGGCGGTGGTGGCGGCGGCAATCGCGCTCGAGGTGGACGATTCGGAACCTGTTCGTGGGCCCGGGGAAGGGGAGGCGCTCATGGAACCAGGTGGCACGGCCGGGGACTCGGTTCGAGATGGAGGCCGTGATGAGGCGGCGTTGAGAGTCGGTGGTCGGACTGACGAGGCTCGTGAGAAGAGTCCGCTCGAGCCGAGCAGAGGAGACGCTCGAGCCGAATCGATCGGCGCGGCAGCGCCGTCCGGATTGGAGCGCTTGGACAAGCTGCCGGAAGAGGTGTTTGTCGCCGAGGTCGAGCCAGGTCGGATCGTTCCAACTCTGGGGGCAGTCTCCGCCCGCGTCGAGCTAGGAGACGGCCCCGGAGTCTCCGAATGCGAGTGCGCGCGGGAGGAGACCTTCGAGGACGGCAGCGACCCGGCTGCGCGCCTGTTGGCGAGAAGGAGCGCGGTCGGATGAAGGATCTCGTCTTGGATCTCGCGACGATAGTCGAGCGTCGGCGCCGCCCTCCTCCTTCGTTTTTTGACTCGTTCAAACGCCACCTTGCCCTCGTTGGCCGTCGTCGTCGTCGTGTGGGATGCGTGAACTCGCTCGCGGCGGAGAGTCGAGCGGCGGCAACCTGAACAGTGACCGACCAGTCGACCGTTCTCGACCCAGTACGACCCGCTCACTCCTCCGATCGTTTCGGCGCCGCAGTATGAGCAGCAAGTGCAGTGTCTTGGATCCTTCGCGCCGGTTCCCCCAGTGCTCGTGGGTGCTGGACGAGTCTGAGCGAGCTGTGAAGAGAGCCGAGGGAAACTGGCCAACACGAGCGGCAACTGGCCAGCGTACCGCACCGTGAGCAGGTCGGCAGCGTCCAGGGCATTCATTTCGCTGTTTCACGGCGCGGGGCTGCGCTATTGAGCGTGCGAGGTGAGGACAGCGGGTCCTCCACTCGACTCGGTCGCGCCAAGTTGTCACAACTTTGGCTTGTCTTCTCGCTCGCCGCGTGTCCTACTCAATGAAGCGTATGTACGGACATTTGCTGCCGTCGAAAGCTCCGAACGCCGCCGGCGAACCTGCTCTCCCTCTCACGCTGCTTCCTTGCAACGTCGCCGATGACCGACCGGCGAACCGTGCACCGTCTTGCCGTCCGTCCGTTCGTGACTCCTATCTAGAACCACGTGCTCCGAAGGGGGACTAGCTAAGACTGCGGGACTGGCGGGCCGGCGAGAGTCTTTTCGATCGACCCTTAGCTCAGAGAGCGTCCCTCCCTCCTCACGCGGGAAAAGGAGCTTCTCTCGCCGGAAGAGGGAGGGGGGCCCACTTGATTTGCTACGGTCGCTTCTCCTCGATCTCGCTACGAGGTCCCTTTTGCTCCCCTTCCTTTGCGCCTCCGCTCCCTGCTTCCGGTTCGTGGAAAGGGTCTTCTAGTTCACTCGACCTCTCGCCGACAGCCGACTTTGCCGCATTGCAAAACCCAGCGACCCCCCACCCCGCTGAAGCACCCGGACAAGAATCAGGAGTAACGAAACACCAGACTATGGGCAAGGCGTCCTACACCCATTACGCCAGTGCGAGGCACCTCTCTTGCGAAGGCGTGAGTTTCCACCCACCTGTCCCACCTCGCTAACGCGTCACCCGACTCAAGCCGCCCAGCTGTGGACCCCGCCTTCAATCTCGCTGACTGCAAACGGCACGGGTCCCGCCACATAGTGCCGCACACGCAAGGCCAAGTGCTCGAGGACGTTTCCTTGCGTCTCGTGCGCGGTCAGGGGGATCGAATGCGTCTGGCATGACACGGCCCCCGCGTGAGTCGCGTCATCACACTTTGCTTGGGAGGGCGCAAGGACAGTCCCGCGCCCCCGCTCGCGCTTTCAGCGCTGACGCGGTCACTTGGGGAGCGAGCATCAGACACGGCATCGTTCAAGCGAGTCTCGCAGAGAATTTCGCCGAGATCGAACGGCTCAACAAGGTGATCCGGCAACTATCAACGCTGCTGTATGAACGCGACCCGTCTTTCGACGCCGGTTTCATGGGCGGTAGCGCCGTCGCTGCCTCGACGAACGGAATGTATCCGATGGTGTTGCCGCCCACCCCGCCGGGTCTCGACTACCTCCCCGACCCGAGCGCATTCGCCGATTACGGCCGGATGCAGCAAATACTCCCGCCACCGCCGCCGCCGCCACTACCGCCTCATTTCGCCCCACCGACGCACTCGGGACGACAGCAGGAGACTCGGTCGCATGCTCGAGTCTACACGGCGCCGGCGATGCAGCGTACCCAATCGGATTACGGCTATACATTTGGCACGGCGTCGAGGCCGCCGAGTCTCCTGCCACCGCTCCCCGAGCTCGCCACCCAGCCAGCTTCCGCCGACCCTCAGTATCCTGACCTCGAGATGCACCGGCACGTCACTTTGGTCTCACCGACTGCCGTGAGCCCGACTTTGGCTGCCGCGAGCCGCTCCCGGTCGACAACCTGGCCATCGTCGCTGCTCGCTCCGCCCCCGCCACTCTCGCACACGCTCCCGTATGTTCGCCTCGTGACGGAACCGGCTCGTCAGTACTCGCCGCACGAGCCGTTCTTGCCCGATTCGACCACTCTCGCGGGCAACCGACCCCCGCCGGCGTCGTCAGCGTCGCCACACTCGCACAAATTTGACGCGGCGGTCACGCTCGCGAGTGGCCTCACCGCGAACGCGACCCTCGACGAAAGTCCCGCAAAGGCAGACGAAGGCGATTACTTTGCTTCAGCCGAACTGGACCGCGGTCTTTCGCCCGCCACCGACCCGGTCATCGACAGAGAGCCAACCCCGGCCGAGTTGATGGCGGCGGCGGACCTCGCGCAACTCGCTACCACTTCGCTCGCTTATCGTCGAGCTTCGACCATTGTCGCGAGGTACGAAGACGACGACGACGACCTCGACGAGAGGCGTGCCGACCCTTCGGCGATCCCTGGTCATGGCGACGGCGAGAGGTCTCGACTGAACGGCGCCGCAGCAGACGACGACTGGTTCTTCCCGCTGCCCGTCCACTGAGCGGCGTCCCTCCTCCGAAAGTCTATTCCTCTCTCTGAGCTAGCAGGTCCAGTCTGGTCGTTCTCCTCTCCGTTTATACCCATTCGTGCCGCAGTCCTTGGGTCAGAAAAATGTTGATGTTTCACGTGACAATCGAGTTCGAGTGGTTCCGAGAGAGCTGATCGTTGAGAGCTACGACGTGTGACAACTGCAGGCGAAGTGGCTGTCATTCCGACGAAGGCGACCGAGGGTGGACTGTAAGTTTGTCCGACTCGCGTAGAGCGAAGTGGTGGTCGTCGCTCTCTCTTCGTGTCACGCCGCGACCCGCTTCGGTCTCGTCCAGGCTCAACAGGACTTGCAAGCTATGCCACCGCAGCGTACAACTGCACGGACCATACGCAGCGGCTCCAGCAAGAGCGCTACGCCGTCGACCGCCTCTCAACACGCGCGCAATCCGACCGCTCGCCAAGTCCACTGGGGCGCCGACCAGATCCACACGGATGAGCAAGGCTACACCGACGCCGACGAGGAAGAGAATGCGCGTCTCGATCGGGAACGAGCGGAAGTCGAGCTGAACGCGGATGTTCTGCCTCTGAACGTCCTCGCGATCACGGCGAGCAGGGGTAAAGTCGGCTGCTGCTACCTCGACGTCGCTACAAACTCGCTCTACTTCCTCGAAGACCAAAAGGACTCGGCCGAGTGGGATCTCTGCGGGTTGAGTAGGTCGATTGCGATCTCTACATCCGACCTCCGAATCTCTCGCGAAGTTTCGTTTGCCTCGGGGGGATTCGCACGCTGAACGTTCGCATTCCCTTTCTGCAGTCGTCGAACAGCTGTTGCCGACCTTCGTTCTGACCTCGACCAACGCAGACGATGCGTTCCTCCAGTCTCTCGAGGACAAGCTGGCAACGCTCCCACTGCCTCCCGCGGCGAGCCTCGCTTCGACCGCCTCGACCTCGGACTACGCAGACAGGGACAAAGTGCGTATCGAGTACCGACCGGCGAGGGATTTCTATTCGACGGCGGGCAAGTATGCTCTCAGCCGCGTCAAGATCACCCACCCCCCGACCAGTTTCGCTGCTTCAGACAGCTCGGAAGCTGACGCGGAACGGGACGCTGCCATCTTTGACGATCGTGAGACGCGCTACCGCGAGCTCCGCCTCGAATCGCTGCTGAACAGCCTGACCGCGAACCCGCTCACTGTGCGTCCCGTCTCCAACGCCTCTGCGGGCGAGACCGACGCTGACCTGGCTGTAATCCGGCTAGCTCGGCTGCGCGGGCGCTCTTCTCGACCACCTGTCGAGCGCTCGGTCGAGGGCCGGTGACCTCGAAGGTCATGTCATCGAGCTGAACGGAATCGAGCTGCTCAAGCTGTGCGTTCCTGCACCGCTGACACGAAACGCATGAGCCGCTGACACTCTACGACGCGATCAGCGACAAGATCATGCTCATCAATTGGGATGCTCTGATGTGCGACCGAGACTAAGACTCCGAATGTCGAGCACGCTTTCATACTGTGTTGCTCCTCAGGTCTCTGCAGATCTTCCGGGACGAGGCGCATGCTTCCGCCCAGTCACGCGCGACGAAGGAGGGTTTGTCTCTTTTTGGTAAGCTCCCTTGCTTGCGTCAGGTCGACCGTATTTGACGTCCTGATCGTCATCCCATCTTCAGGTATCGCTGGCATCGCCAAGACTCCGCTCGGCAAGGCAAAGATGCGCGATTGGTTCTTGCGCCCGGCGCTCGAGCTCGAAGTTATCGAAGAGAGGCATGATGCGGTCGAATGCTTCCTCCGCGAAGACAACCGTGAGCCTGAAAACCTTCACGCCGCGAGTCAGTCGCTCATTGTCCCACTGCGCTGCCGAGCAGAGCACGTCGTCGACACGGTCAAGACGAACCTCAAGATGGTCAAGAACACGCCAGTCATGCTCAAGAGACTGATGTCCGGCAGCCTGAACTTGGTAGACTGGCAAGCGATCTGGCAGGTATGACTCGCTCCTCTTAGGCCGACAGACGGCAGGATCGACTGACCGCATACATCCCGCGCGCCCGGCAAGCTTTTGTACGCGACAATCATGATCCGTGACGCTCTGCTCAGCCTGACTCGCGCGCACCCGATTGTCGCCGCCGAAAAGGTGCGCTCGCTTGCCCTTGGCACGGGCCGCTCGCGCTGATGATCCTTGCAGTTCGCCCAAGCATTCGATGCCACTGCCTTTCGCAACCTAGCGTCAATGCTCAACGACGTCGTGCGTTCCATTGCATCCTTCCGCGCCTGGGCCACGAGAGACTTAGAGCTCTCCTGCAGATCGACTGGGACGAGGCGAAGCTCCAGCACGGCCGGTTCTGCGTCCGCTCGGGGGTCGACGAGGCGCTCGACGAGCTGCGCCGCAAGTACGGCGGACTCAGCAGCTTTCTCGTAAGAAAAACCGATCGTCATGACTGCTACCTGCTCTCGAGCTCACCTGTTCCGCCGAACGCAGTCCAATGTCGCCGCCGAGATCTCGACCGACTTGACAGCAGGTCTCCCGTCTTCTCTCTCGACAGTATACTTCCCACAGCTAGGCTACCTCGTCGCCATCTCGCAAGAGGAGCACGAAGGAGATCCCGCTCGGTTCGCAGTGCTGGGCTGGGAGTTTCAGGTGCGCCATCACAGTCGGTCGTCTGCCAGCTGTCCGCCATACACCTCTGTATACTGACACCAGACGTCTGCAGTTCCTGAGCAATGCGCAAGCGTACTACAAAGACGACAAGTGTCGGGACCTCGACCGCTACATCGGCGACCTACAGAGCTTCATCACAGGTGCGTGCGAATCGCTGCGAACGAATCGCAAGGTCTTTGTCGGCTCCATGTGCTGACGTTGAAGACCGCAGACAAGGAGATCGAGATCGGTGAGGACGAAAAGCATCGCAGAGCGCCCTTCGCGAGCTATACTTGACGCGCTCTCTTCAGCGCACGCCCTGCTCGAACACGTCGCTGCGCTGCGAGGCGAGTTGCTCGACGTGACAGACAAGCTGGCTGAGATCGACTGGTACGCGCTGCCCGACTCGGCGAGCGGGGTTCTGACTGATCGGTGATCCTTTCGCAGCTTGTTGGCCTTCGCACAAGCGGCGCGCTTGTACAACTGGAAGCGCCCGGTCATGACAGAGGAACCCATCTGCCAGATCGTCGAGTACGTTCTCGCCGTAGTTTGTGTCCTATAGTCACGCTCTGACGCTCATCGGACCTTTCAGAGGACGTCACCCGCTCGCTGAGTTGTGCGCAGAGCACTTTGTGCCGAACAACACCTCCTTGGTGCGTGACCGGGGATCTCATCGTCGGCGACTGGCTTCCTGACGAGGAAACCATCGCCCAGATCAAGAACGAGGAGGAGGCGGAAGTCAAGCTTGCTGGACCTGACGATCCGAATGTCCGAAACTCGAGCATGATCATCCTCACGGTCAGACTGCTTGCTATTCGGACGACTATCCGCGCAACGCTGACGAACGGTGTTCTCCCAGGGCGCAAACTTCAGTGGCAAGAGCATTTACTTGAAACAGGTCGCCCTCATCGTCTTCATGTCCCACATCGGTGAGCTTTCAAGTCGTTGAGCGCTTCGAAAAGTTGCTGAAGCTGACAGAAGCGCATACTTAGGGTGCTTCGTACCGGCTTCTGACGCCCTGATTGGCTTGACGGACCGGATCATGACGAGGGTCTCGACGCGCGAGTCGATCACGAGGGTATGTCGGCCGCGCGCGACGGCAAGCGTTCATCTACTCACTCGCCCACCCTCGCTTCTGCAGGGCTCTTCAGCTTTCATGATCGATCTGCAGCAGATCTCGTCTGCTCGAACTCGATCGCACCGCTGAATAGTCCGACTCACTGACCCGGTTCGTGCGCAGGTTTGCCTTGCGCAACTGCACGCCGCGCTCCCTGCTCATTGTCGACGAATTCGGCAAAGGTACTGAAGCGGACGACGGCGCCGGCCTGTTCTGCGGTCTAATCGAATACCTGCTCAAGCTCGGGGCGAAAGCTGTTCGGGCCTTCCCCGCTCCGACCGGTCTCATCGGGCGCTGACTGGCCTTGACCATCTTCACAGCCTCGGAGTCTACTAGCTACTCACTTCCAGCGTGAGTGAGCCGACGAGAAAACCCGCACCTCTGGCACTGACCACCCGCCTTTACGTTCACGCCTGCAGACGTCTTCCTGAATGGGGTACTTTCGCGACAGCTGCCTTTCATCCTCGCTCACATGGAGGTCTTTGTCAACGACGCACAATCGAAGGGCTCTGAAACTGCAACAGTCAGCTCGGCTACTGCAGGTGCCGTCGACCAGCTCACCTACCTTTACCGGTGCGTCCTCCTTGATGACCTCGTTGAGAGAACGTGCGTCTTGACGGACGGCCGTGTCGCGCAGTCTCGCGCCTGGACTGGCAGTGTCTTCCAACGCACTCTCGTGCGCAAGCGTGTTCGGCATCCCGCCAGAAGTCCTCTCTCGCGCAGCTTTTGTAACCGACTGCCTTTCGACTTTCCAGCTCGACAAGCTCATGCCCAACGATGCTACCGAGCTCGAAGAGAACGAGCAGCGTGAGCTTGCAGAAGCCGAAGAGATTGCGCGTCGGTTCCTCGAGTGGGACCTCGGCGGTGACGACGATTTGGACAACTCCCGCGCAAACGGCGCGCCTACGGACACAGTCGACGAGCTTCGGCAACACGTGGCCGCTCTCCTCGATTTGAAGGATGCTTGAAGCGCTGCGTGCAGCTTCGTACGCTTGATGAGATTGCCTTTCGCGATTTTTCCTTTGCAACTGTTCGACCTGTCTCAAGAGAGGGCTTCCTTGCATGCGTGCTCCCTCTACGGTCTCTACACGGTAGGACAGAGTAATGCACGGGAGTTCCGTGCGGGAGTACTGAGGTCCGCGCAAAGTCCGCGTCTGCGCTCAGGCCTCCTTCGCACGTGAGTCTACCCTGTAGCGCAACGGCCGTACGTCCGCTCACCGGCGCCGCGCTCTGCCCCGAAGCTGGTCTCGTCCGTCAGCCCGCGCGGTGTCCGAGACCTTGATGACGAGAGAGAACCGCCTCCTGTCGCGAGCGTCCGTCGACTCCTTTTCCTCCCGGGCTTGTCCCCGAGTTCCTCGGTCGCTCCGTGGTCTCTCTCGGCGGCACTCTCGATCCGGAACCCCTGTCTTCTCCTAGTCCTCGGTTGCTCTGCTCTTGACCGATTCTGATCAGCAAAGAGGAAAGAGCTCGCGATGCCAGCTACCTCGAAAAGTCGCGCTTCGCCCCGAGGACAAGGCTCGTCGTCGTCGTCCGGTTCGCGGAGTCATCCTTATCAGCCAGGGCCGGCCCGACGCGGTCAGTCGTCCGCCTCGTCAAGTAACAATGCGAACCGTCGAGATGAGGATACGACAAAGGAGGCCCAGGAGGTCTTTTGGAGGGAGCGGTCGAGCACGAGCGAGTCGGGCGGGACGACGGGCGGCGCCGGTGCCTCGGGCGCCGGGGGGAAACGTCACCTCAGTTGCGAGAAGTGAGTCCCTCCTCTGTGCTCGAGAACATGATGGTATCGAGGGTATCGAGGGAACTGAAAACCGAGTTGGCAGCTGCCGGATGCGCAAGATGCGATGCTCGCGGCAGAGTCCGTGCCTTTCGTGCCGGATGCGCGGCGACGAATGCGTCTGGGTCGGTACTCCCCCCGGTGGAGTCGCCGAAGAGGACGAGCTCAAGTCGACGAACGACGAGATCGAGCGGTTGAAGAAGCTCGTCGACCTGCTCCTCGAGCGGCTGGAGGAGCAGAATGAGGCCGAGGAACAGCAAAATCTGCACGAGCAGGCGCGGCTAGTTGAATCGGGCGCAGGAGGCGGCACGGTGCTTCCGAACGTCGGCGGCCTGCCATCGATGAGCGGGCTAGCGAACCCCTACCAGGCTCATTTCGGTCAGTCGCTCGCTCGCACTCAAACCTGCGCGTCCCTGCACGGCTGACCGGGAACATTCTTTGCTATAGCCCTCTCTCAGCCTCAGCAGCAGCAGCAGCAATCGGCCGCTCACGTGTATGGAGCGCAGTCAACGAGCGACATCCGCGTCTACTCGCCTCACGGAGCGATCGGCGGCGGTGGTGGCGGCGGCGGCGGCGGCGGGCCTTCGTTTCCCGGTTCAGCGAACGGCTTCCCTGCGCACCTGATGTCGGGTGGACCATCGGGATCGACAGGAGAGCGCGCGGGCAATACGAATGAGTAGACTACGCCGTTCGGAGGCGAGGGTGGCCGCCAGATTTCTTGGGCAGTCGACGCTTTCCCCTACTTAGTAGCAAAGTGCGGGGTGTCTGCTAGCAAAGTCTATAGCTGTACTCTCATCACATGTGCGCGAGCAAAGCAAGGGCCTCCTTTCGGAGGGGACGGAGCAAGATGATTTCGAGACTCCCGAGCTGGGACGCGCATCACGTGCAGTGGGGAGATGAGCATAGACTGAGAGCACCGCGGTAGGTGGACGGGTCGACAGCGGGTGACTCGTCGTATCATAAGCTTTTGGACGAGTACAAGAGCTAGTCAGCGTAGGAGAGACGGTCGCTGTGCGGAGCGACGGCGCGGGACCGTGTGAGCATCGCCTCGTCGGCGGGCGGCCGCTTCGTCGCGACTGCCGAGTCTCGCCTTGTTCCCGCCGGCTCTCTCTCGATCCCGCTTCGTACACAAATGGCTGCTGGAAAGGGTCAGTCCTACATTGCTGGTCCAGTCTGACCTGCCCGGGTCTGTAACGAGACGGCTGACCCTAAAAGTTGTTGCCCGAAACTCTTCGTCGCCGTCCGACTCGTGCTCGACCGAATCCTCAAACTCCCCGTCTCGGACTCTCCCCGCCCTCTTGACCGCCTTCTGGACGTCTTACGGATCTCCTTGAACGATATGTCGACCCGACCTACAGCTACCACGAAGCCGCAGGACGCGCAGGCGAAGGTACATCTCTCGCCAGTTTTTCCCGCCGCCGACTTTCGTTCAGTTTTCGCCCAGCTCGCTCAATGGGAAACTGGCCCATGCCACGGCAACCGCGCGTCCTATTGGCGTTCTCGCGCTCGTAACAGGACGGTGCAAGGATGGAGAATTGCACTGGGCAGACGGGAACGAGGCGCGAGGGAACGGGATGGGCAGCGGCGCAGAGGAGCAGCTGGAAGGAAACATCAGGAGACGGACATAGAGGGGTACAGAGGTGCTGACTCTCGGGGAATTGCGTACTTAAACAGGCCGCCAAGAAGGCTGCCCTCAAGGGCACCAACGGCACGGCCCTGAAGAAGATCCGCACGTCGGCCACCTTCCACCGGTGCGTCTCGCACCCTCCTGGACCGGGAAATCCGCTTTCCATAGAGCTGACGGATGGATGGTATTCTTGCTCTCCCCCCTCTCTATTCTCTCGTATCCATCGGTTTCCGCTCTCAAAAACGCCTCGACACGACGGCTGCCACTCACTCTCGGCCAACCGATGACCGCCTGCCCGCGAACCGCCCTCTCGCCTCCCGCATCGATTGCGACCCCGCGATCACGGACGATGGTCGTCTCGCGGACAAATGTTGGATGGATGTTCACTGGCGCTCTCGCGGTGGTGGTGACGACGGTGACCATGACGGGACGACAGCCCCAAGACCCTTGCGCTCCCGCGCAAGCCGACGTACCAGCGCAAGGCTGTCGCGAGCCTCCCGCGCATGGACGCGTTCCGCACCATCGTCCACCCTCTCAACACCGAGTCGGCGATGAAGAAGATTGAGGACCACAACACGCTCGTCTTTATTGTCGACACCAAGTCGAACAAGCGCCAGATCAAGGACGCCGTCAAGAAGTTGTACGACGTCAAGGCGCTCAAGATCAACACCCTCATCCGCCCGGACGGCCGGAAGAAGGCGTTTGTCCGCCTCGAGGCTGACGTCGATGCCCTCGACATTGCCAACAAGGTCCGTCTTGGGTTTCTTTTCCGCGCGCGCGCTCATTGTGCAGGAATCCCCCTCTCGCTTGCGCAGCGATGCTGACTCTGTGCTTTCTTGACGTCGCGCGCGCGCAGATCGGCTTCATCTAAACGGCTCTTGTTTGGAGGAGTGGGGGATCTCGGTGGAATGACAACAGTCTGTTTGCACACGGAGCGCGCGCCCGATTCCGTTCGGTCCCGCGGACATGCAGCATGTTCGTGCGTCGCCCGCAGTGTTGGAGAGGTGGATTCAGGGCGATCGTGGATCTGGTTTCGTTGGAGCTGCCCGGCGCTTGCTGCTCGACTCGGTCCGGCGCAGGGCATCGCCTTCTTCGGCTTCGGCCGGGCTCGGTGCTTCTTTCGGCGCATAGCTCAGCAGTCAGACTTGGTTTAACAGCGCCTCCAGCTGGACGGGATGCTGGAAAGACGGATCGAGAACTCTCGCGGCGCGCCCCAGTCCTGCTTCTGCTGGACTGTCCTTCCTGGAATTCGGGGGCTCAATTTTCTGTACGGTACTGTGATAGCTCGATCGAGACGTAAAAAGAAGCGGCGGGTGGTTTGTACACGAGGTCGCTGCTGGCTGCTGAGGTGATCGAGGCGGAAACACCGCAGAGCCGCGAAAAAGACGGGCGACCTTTCGAAAAACGAGAGTCCGAGTCGGCTGTCTCGCTACAGCCAGCCCTCGCTCGGCTTCTTGATACGAGTCTCGCGTGCCTCTGTTGATCAGGTCAGTCTCGCTCGAGTTTGCGCTCGCTCTCTCTGTGGCTTCCGCGAGATCGTCACCCGTTGTCCCGGTTTCATCGCCAGAGTCGCGTCAGCCCTCGCCAAACTCAGGAATCTCCCCAGGGCGAGACTCTGCAGAGTACAGACTCTCTCGAGATCCGACCAAGAACCCCACGAGTGCAACCGTCACTGTCAACAGAGGCGGGCGGCGCGCGGTTTGAACGGGGGCTTGAGACGCATCTCCCCCTCGTCGGAACCGACACCGAGAAACTCGCCGCACGCTTAGAACGGACGAACTCGAACGCGGCGAGTCGTTTACTCGAAGGCCGAGGCGGAACAGAGACAATGGTCACGTGGTACTGTGGCAGTCGGAACGCTGACTTTGATCCGGAATGACTTCGCGCCCTCGGGGGCAAACCTTGGCTCGCGCCCTTGCCCCAACTCTCCTCCTTCATCCTTCCTCTGCCCCACGAACCCGTCGACACGGCTCTCCCTCTCCCTCTCTCTCCGCACCAGATCCGCAGATTCCTACGAATCCGTGCGCCCTTGCCTTCGCCTGAATCCCCTCGGCCCGTCTTTGCAATCCCCCGAGTCTCCCAGTCCGACCTTGGCAACCTCGGCTTGACGCACCCCACCGCGAATCGGAAAAGATTAGGTTCACACGCCAGACACGCCCTTCTCCCTTCCATCTCCGCCGACGTCGACTGCCATGTCTTCAGACGCAAACACCGCGCAAACGGCGTCGCCGTCCGAAACTCCGAGCGGCACCGCCGCCGCCGCTGCTCCCGCCTCGAGCGACATACCGCCGGATAGCAGCGTCGGTAGCCAAGGTGGCGAACAGGCTGCCGCCGCCGCCGCCGCGACCGTCAAGCAGCAAACGTACCTCGGCAACGCGTTCCCGCATTTCCCGTCCGAGCAGGCTTCGCGCCCCGCTCCGCCCGACGCGCACGCTTCGTACGCGTATTCGCCGTTTGGCGCCCATACGCCTTCTGCCGGCCAGATGACCCCGGCGCTCTCCTCCGGTCATTACGACTCGTCGGTCCCTGGGACGCCGTCTGAGTACGCGGGCAGCGCGACTCAGTTTGTCCCGAATCCGGCGCTCGCGCTCGGAACTCCGCTCCGAGAGATGGGGCACTTGTCGCTCGCCGACTCGCCGAGCGTGAGCGGGGCATCGTCCGTCTCGCTCGCCGCAGCGGGCGGCTCGGTCTCGCCCGCCGGGGAAGTGACGGGCGTCGGATCCGAAGTCCACCACGCCGCCTCGCCCGCTGCTGCTGCCGCCGTTTCAGGGTCTGTCTCGCCGTCGAGTGGAGCGAACGCTTCGTCGGCAGCGATCGAGCAAGTTCTCGCGAGGACTTCGGCGGGTCAGCAAGCCCTCCGAGAAGGGTCGTTGCCGCACCCGAAGAACCTTGCGATCCCGATGCCGGGCCCCATGCCCGGTGCGGGGACTCCGGCGTCGCCTTCGCTGAACGGCGCGGTCGGAACCCCCGGCGGCGGGCAGTCGAACGTCGCGACGCCAGGGAGTACTCGGGCGGGAACGCCGGCCGACTTGATGCCGCCGCCTTCGTCTTTGCCGTCGACCGCCCCGCAGAGCAAGAAGGAAGGTAGCAGCGGTGCTCTTGCGCCGAAACGACCGAGCAACGGACCCGTCGAAAGCGGCCGGACGATGAGCACCGCGACGACGTCTTCGACCGAGGCAGCGGCGAACCACGCGCAGTCGTCGCACGCGCACCACCCCGTTCCGCCGCCGCTCAAGGAGAAGAAGAGCGTCTTTGGCAAGCTGTTTGACCGGGATCGGACCGCTTCGAGCAGTACGGTCAACAGCGACGCCGGATCGCAAGACGGGCACGCCTCTGCCGAAATCCAACGCCGCGCGAGCTCAAGCGGCGCGCACGGAGGTGGAGGTCAGCTCGAACCTCCCTCCCTCGCGCGTCGCGTCAGCGGCGGGTCGAGTATGACGCGCAAGGAGGACCAGAAGCGCGAGGAGAAGGAGCGCAAGGAGCGCGAAAAGTCGGAGAAGAAGGAGCGCGAGCGGCGCGAGAAGGAGGAGCAGCGCGAGCAGAAGGAGCGGCTCCGGGCGCAGCGGACGCCGAGTCAGACGGGCCGGTCCCGTTCGGGTTCGCACGGGCACAAAGAGCGCGATTCGAGCGTCGCGCCATCTGCTGGCGGTCGCGAGAAGGAGAGTGGCGGCGGCGGCGGCATGATGGACTTTATGCGCGGCAAGGTTCAACGCAAGACGAGCGTCACGAGTCGGAAATCGGACGACGCGCGGAGCGAAAAGTCGCACCACTACGGCGACAGCCAGTACGGCGGCAGCGAGACCAAGTCGCGCGGAGGTCAGAGCAACGCGAGCTTGAACAAGAAGTACGGCGTGTGCGACAAGGTCATCGTCGGTAAGGGCGCGACGGCCGTCGTCCGCCTCGCGCACAAGTGGGACCGGAGTACCGAGAAGCTCTACGCGGTCAAGGTCCGGCCTTTTCCTTCTGCTTCCTCCTCCTTTCCTCGATCGTGCGGGAGGCTGACTGTTCTGCTGCACGTGCAGGAGTTCCGCAAACGTCGCAAGAACGAGACGGAGAAGGAGTACGTCAAGAAGCTGACGTCCGAGTTCTGCATCTCGTCGACCCTTCATCAGTGAGTGGCCCGCACCTCCTGACCGCGCCGCTCTGTCCGTGGGTTGTTGCTGACACGCTTGCACGCTGCAGCCACAACATTGTCGAGACCGTCGACCTGGTCCAGGACGAGCAGCAGCATTGGTGCGAAGTCATGGAGTACTGCCCCGGCGGCGACCTGTACGCCGTCATCAAGAAGGGCGACCTCGGGTCCGCCGAGATCAACTCGTACTTCAAGCAGATCATTGCCGGCGTCGCGTACCTCCATTCGATGGGCGTCGCGCACCGCGACATCAAGCCCGAGAACTTGCTCCTGGACGGCAAGGGCCACGTGAAGATCACCGACTTTGGCGTGTCGGATGTGTTCCGGATGTGCTGGGAAAAGACGACGCACTTGAGCAAAGGGCTGTGCGGTTCCGAGCCGTACATCGCGCCCGAGCAGTTTGAGCAGAAGGGTGCGTTGGACCTCGGACGTTCACTTCCAGACCCAGTTCGGCCAGCTGACTTTGTTTTTGCGCGCGGGCAACCAGAGTATGACGCTCGCCTCGTCGACATCTGGGCCGTCGCCGTCGTGTACTACTGCATGACGTACCAAGAGCTGCCGTGGCGGGTCGCGAAGCAGAACGACCCGTCGTTCGGCTCGTACGCGCAACTGTACAAGACGTCGTCGTCGACGCCGCCGCCCGTGTCCAACATTGTCCCGCGCGAGTGCCGGTCCGTGATCCGGAGGATGTTGAACCCGGATCCCAAGTACCGGTTGACGACGGACGAGGTGATCGCCGACCCGTGGTTCGCCAGCATCGAGGTGATCCCGCCTATAACGGGGATCCTCCCCCCGAAACCGACCATGCCTTGATTCTCCTCCCCGCTTCTTTTCCCCTTTTGTGTCACGAACATCTGCTTGTACCGCATATACCAAACGTCTCTCGCTGTCTCTCGCCTCAGGAACGGTTTGTAGTCTCTCGCTCTGGCTCATGACGGCCTTATCTGTTGTCAAACCTCGTCTTTCCAGCCATCCTGATCCGGTTCTCGTCCATCCTGCGAGTTACAGAAGAGAGTCTCTTCGAGTCTGTATCAGGATTCCCTCGCAGCACATTGTTTCGCAGACGGGGTGAGCCGACAGCGGCGGTGACGACTGGTCGTGTGCCGGCTCGTCTTGGCGAAAAGTCGTCGATCCTCTCGCTCTCGCTACAGTTGAAGCTAGACTCGCCCGAGCTGCATATCTACGCTCTCTCTCTCGCTATCCACAGGGCTCCTGTTGCTCCCCTGGATCGCCAGTGCAACCGCCCGCCAATACAGCCTTTCCTCGTCGTCCACTTGCCTCGCTTGGCAGTCGCGACTTTTGAAGCCCGAGTCCTCGCCATTTACACCTCGTCACTCGTCGTCCTCAAGCGTTGCGACTGCGATCCGAATCCGTTTTCGAGGAGCACGGCTAGACTGAGCGATTTGCAAGTGGGGGGAAAGAACTGTCATCAGACGCGCGACGGATGGAATCGTCGTCGAGGCCCAACAGCGCACCGGGCAGTCCCAACTTGAACTTGCAAGGGATCCTGAAACGTCACCCCGCCGATGCCTTTCAACGCGACCGGATCGCGTCCCCCGTCGACGGTGACTTTTCAACCTTGAACCTCGGAGGTCCGGTCGCAGCCGTCCCGACGTTCGCGGCCGATGGTTCGAGTATCACGACGGGAACGAGGACACCAGCGTTATCGATCGATACGGGCACCTCGAGCGAAGTGACGACGCTGACAGGAGGCGAGACCGGCTCGTCGTCCACTCGGGCGAGGCGGCACAGCGGCAACTTCCAACGCCGAGTCGGGTTCAACACGTTCAACTCGGGAGTCGCCCTCGAAGGCCGGCCCACCGTAACAGGAGGCGGTACAGGCGAGTCGGTCCGTGCAGGTGAAGACCCGCGGGAGCTGATGTGCTGACTCGCCGGTCTGGACATTCTGCAGGTGTCGCCTATTCGTTCACGCTCTCGGCCAAGTCGGCAGAGTATAAGCGCAGCAGGTGGAGCCGGACCTTCCTGGTTGCGACTGATCTCAACGGTGAGGATTCTCTCTCCCCATCCAAATCTTGCCTTTTGTCCGCCGGCGACTGACATGCTCTTTGGACAGAGTACTCGGTCAACGCGACTGACTGGCTCCTCGACTACTTTCTGGAAGATTGCGACGAGGTGGTCGTCTTACGCGTGATCGAACCATCGAGTTCGGCGCAGACGGCCGGGTTCGAGACGATCATGCGCGACGCGCGGCAAGAGGCGGAGGGCGTGCTGGACTACCTCATGAAGAAGAACGGCGACGAGAGGCAGGTGAGCCCTTTCGCTGGGCCAGACCATGCGCAGACCTTCTTGATGGCCTGATGCGCTGCTCGGCCTGCAGATCTCGCTCATCGTCGAGTTTGCTATCGGACCTATCGAAGAGACTATCCATCGGTGCGGTCTCTCCTTCTCCGTCATTGCGTGAATACAAGTCACTGACGTCGTTGAACGCGCTTACAGCATGATTGAGATTTACAAGCCCGATTCGCTGATTGTCGGAACCCGGGGACGGCCGGACTCGCTCTTCAAGTCGGCGTTCATGGGCTCCATATCCCGGTGCGTATTTCGCTGCCCCGGGCGCAGGATTGGCAGACTGAGGCAGGCTCGCCACGCAGATGGGCTGTCGCGCGGTCTCCGGTTCCGGTCGTTGTCGTCCGACCCGACGACAAGGTTCGAGAAGGGCTCGAGCGCCGCCTCGGCGACTCGAAGCGCGGTCGGTCCTACGTCGCCCTCTTGACCGAGGAGGAGCGCAAGCGCCTCCTTCCTCCGAGCGAGACGAGCATCTCGTCGTTGCTGTCCCCGCTGAGTCCGGCCGTGACGAGGCAACTCCCACCAGCGCCGACGTCAAAGACTGGTGCGAACGGAGCGCCGCTCGAACGGATCGTGACGGCTCCCGAAGCGAGCGAACGGTCCAGCGTCCGAGGCGGTGACGAATCGGATTCGGAGGACGAGGACGCGCAGCGGCGGCGGGTCCAATTCGCCGAGGCGAAGAAATGGTCCAACGCCGCCGGTGGCGGGAGCAGCAGTACGGGCGGCGGGCTGATGGCGGCGCTCGGGTTCGGCAAGAAGAAGAAGGACAAGGGGAAGCAGTTCAAGAAGTTTGGCACGTTCTCGTGATCCCCCCTCCGCGATCGGCTAGCTCGCCAGCCCTACTCTCCCTCCGTGCGCTCCGATGTAGCCAATATTTGTTCGACTTTTTTGCTATTTCCCTCTGCTCGTAGCTCCGTTGGAGGGCGTCGTCGGCGCGCTCGCGCGCGGTCTAGACTCCCGGCGCGGTGCTATCCGCAGCCTCGCCATTCTGACCGTCTACGACGGCACAATTCGACTTTGATGATCTGTGCTCTCGTAAAACAATAGCTGCAAGTCGGAAATCCGACAGGCGGAGAAGAACGATAATAGAGCCACGAGTGTCTCAGATGACGATTTTGTCGATCACGAGCGCAAATTGGCGAGAAGACTCGGTTCCAGCGTTCCGGCCGCCGGCAGCGCCGCCGGCCAAACTCGACGGCTTTCCAGCTGCAGCAAGGCGCTGCACTGGCCACACGCGCTCTCAGTTCTCAGCAAGCGCTATACCATAGACCCTCCTACGCACGCTTCCGCCCTTCCTGCTCCCCCTCCCTTCGCCGTCCACCGCGATTTGCACCGGCGGTCTGTCGATCGACTCAGGAACCGCCAGAACGCGTTGTCGCTGACCGAGCGAGCGACATTTCGGCACAGCGAGTATAGCAGACGCGCCCCTTCTCGTGCTGGCCCTTTGCTGCATTGACCTTCACCAGTCATACGAATCGGCCCGTCCATCGAGCCCACCAACGACAAGCGCGCGCGGTGGCGGCAGGCCAGCCCGAACCACTTCACACGCGTAACCGAGGCGGACTTCCGTAAGCAGCCACACCCGCGGTCCCTGGCGCTTCCGCCGACACGACTAGAGGCAACAGATGCCGCCATTTCGGAACGGTATACCATCGCCAGGGGACGACGACGAGGTCGACAGCGTCGATGACGGCGGATTAGGCAGCCGGTTCGTGGGGCTGGAACTAGGTCGCTCACGTCAGGACGAGCGGAGAACCAAAGACGGGTCGCCGATTGCGTCTCTACCGCCAATCGTGACGTCTAACAGTCCAAGTCAGTTGACGAGGAGCGTCCGCGGGATCGACCTCTTGCCGAACGCCACAAGCGGCGGTTCTGCTCCGTTGCGATCCACCTCCCGGCCGCATTCGTCCGACACGTACTCGTCGCACTCGTCCGGCGGGCGGTCTTGGGTGCTCGATAGCGACGCGTCGAGCGTGTGCAGCAGCAGCCCGGGGACGTCGATGGTCATAGGCAAACCGACCGACGAGCCGCAGACGGTCGTCTTTGACGACGGTACGGAAGAGGTTCTTGTTGAAGGCGGCGAGGTGTACAGACCAGAAGGTGGCGAGATCGAATGTGCGTGTCTTCTGTCCGGCCGAGCGAGGTTAGCTCAAACTGACTCGGCGCCTCCCTCGCAGTTCTCGACCAACGCTCCGAGCCAGCCGAGACTTCGCTGCAGGTCGACCGGTCTGATCCTTCCCAGATCATCCTGCGCGTTAACCTGCCCGGGTTCTCTCTCGACAACATCACCGTCGCGATGCGCCGCGGTCGCAAAGTCCACATCGTCGCCGATGCATATGGCGCCAAGGGCGGCCACTATGAGCGCCTCGTCTTCCTCGGGTCAGACGTGTCGAGCTCGGCACCGCGTGCCGAGTTTGACGGCAGCTTACTGCAGATCTACGTTCAGCGGAGACCGTCAAGACCGAGCAGTTCAGCGGGTCGCCAGCCGGGCTCGTTGAGTCGCTCCTCCTACGCCTTCTCGCCACCCGACCTGGAGCCCCTCTTCCACGTACCGGACGCGCGGCAGTCCATCACTTCGCTGTGGTCGTCCGCCTCGCTGGCGTCGCTTTCGCCAACGCCGTCAGCCGCGTTCTCGCCCCCGACATCGCTCGCATTCTCCACTTCGCCATCCGGCATGGCGTTCTCGCCTCCTTCCGGCTCGATGCATTCGTTTGAAGCGCCCTTGTCCCCTGCGTCTGCGTCTGCGGTGGAACCTTTCGGACGACTCTCTTTCGACGGGCCTTCTCCGGACGTGGCCCCCGTCGACCTGGACGAGTCGGAGCTGCCACCTCCTTGCACAGCCCGAGCGAGTCCGCCACCAGATGGTGTCCGCCGGGTCGCCTGCGTCACGGGGCCGGAAGGCGCTCGACGTGCCGCTCGCGCAGCTCGGGAAGCGGCGAATCGGAGAGCCAAGGAGGAGGCGAAGCGACTCAATCTGGCGTGCGGGTGTTCGTCCGGTCGCGTCCGCGATCCGTTCAAGAGCCGACATCCCAGTTCGGGCGCCGAGAGCGATCTCGGCGGGAGCGCGACGAGCAGCAGTGGCGAAGGGACTTGGCCGCCTGTCTCGCCGACGACGTCCAATTCGACCGACGTCTCGACGCGGGTCTCCATCGATGACCGCGATTCGTCTCTCGTGTCCGTCGATCGGAACAAGACGATCCGCGGAAGTCCGTTCTCGGCGCGGGATCCGGCGACCGGTCAGCCGGCTTCTTTACGCCCTTCCAACGTCTCTCGCACGCTCGACTCGGCTGCGGCGCAGTTGACCGACGAGATCGCCGCCGGTTCGGACCTCAAGTCGGCCTCTTCCGCCGAACAAGCGTCCGGTTCCAAGGTGGTCTCGGCGTCTCGACCCAAGATGCCCGACAGCAGCCCGACAATCCGGGCGGACGACCGCTCTTCATCCTTTGCGCAGGCTGTCGCCGCGCAGAGCCGGACGTCGAGCAGGTCTGCTCCAGCTTCGAGCGACGGCGGTAACCAAACGCCGCGCGAAGAAGTCACCGCTCTCGACTTTTTCGAGGCGCCTCGTGTATAATCCTGCCTCGTCTCTCTCCCTCGCATCCTACTTCGCATGCTCTTCTTCCCGAACGATAACCCGTCACTGGATCGCTCCCGTTCCGCTCACCTCTGTTTGTTGTCTCGAATCTCGCGTCGTCTCCTGCACATTCTCGCGTTGTTGCAATTCTGCACATAGACCCTTGTTATTGTCGCGCTTCTCTCGGTTGGATTGCGACGCTATATGTGGGTGGTGGCATGCAGGATCGCTGGCAGGCAAACGCAGTTGAAAGCGAGTAGGTTCCGAAGCGTGTTCCTCTTTGGGAGGGAGAGTTGACGGTCTGTTCTGAATGTCGCTAGCTTGTACACGCAGCACAACACCTGGTGTCCCGCAATTGAAGGTGAGAAGCGACGAGTTGTGTAAGGCGAGCAAGAGAGAAATTGCGGGGACGAGCCACGCCTTCGGCTGCGCTCTCTGATCAGGGCAATCTGGATGCCTCGCCGGCTTTTGAAGCGGCGGTGGAGCAGGAGCCATTTGCTTCACCTCGGCATCTATATGCTCCGGCTCAGCGGTGAGGCGCGGGTGCGAGAGGAGGCAATTGCGAAGGGATAAGGCAGTCAAGTTGCTTTTCGGCATCGCTTCTCCCGGTACCAGCCGCCGTATCTCGTAGAGAGTGGCAAACGCAATGCTTTTGAGCACTGGATCAGAGCAGGAAGGGGCTTTTCCGCTCAGTAGAGTGAGGAGAAATCTTTGCAAAGGCGAAAAGGCGAAAGAGGTTGCTTCGGCTTGAGGGTCGCTTGTGCCCGTTCGGCGTCGTGCAATCTTCTTGTCCTGACCGCCGCCGAGTATATTAGAGTATGTCAAGTGTACCGTCGTGATTTGAGCGAAATCCATCGAGCTCCGAGGCGTCGAACCGCGGGAAGAGCTCGAGTTGCCAGAGGAGGACCCTTCTCGTCGCAGCAGCGCGCAAAAGGGCAAGCGTCGCGTGCGGCAGCAAGAGAGTAAGGGAGCAGCAAGGCAGAAAAGGGAAAAGCGTGGCGACCGGCAGCAAAAGAGTAGGGGGTTGCCCGACAGCGCCGACCAGGAGTGGAGTGGAAGGGCCATCTTGGCGACCGGGAGGGCAAGCCCAAGAACCAGCCGCGCCGGCGTCCAAAGATAATTATGAATATAGTCCCCCCGATGGGGGGATATGATTATTCACAATCATAAGAACAGATACTGTGAGTGGCGCACGGCGGTTAGGACGCGGTCGCAATCGAGGCCGGCTGTGGTGTGGAATCGTAGACTCGCCTACACTTGATCCTGTGATTAGGGATAGATCGTCAGCAATCTGCTGTCAAGCCGAGTAGGACGAGAGAACACGTACAAAGCCAAAAGGCCAGAAAGGTTACTGAAGATGGATAAAACAGTCGGGCAGTCGGGCTC
>PJQD01000016.1:0-84493 GCA_002922495.1 Rhodotorula taiwanensis
GACCCAGAGCATGCGCGAGAAGGCGTCGACAAAGGTGACGACGTAACGTCGACCGCCGTACGAAGGGACGTTGATAGAGAGAACGTCCGAGTGTACAAGCTCGAGGATGGCGCCAGTCTGACAATCGGAGCGTGGGAACGGCAAACGCGATGCATGCGAAAGGTGGCACGTTTTGCACGGACGGAGATCCGACTTCCGCTCGGAGGCTACTTCCAAACCCTTCACGTGTTCCGACCTGGCAAGCGACTTCAGCGACCTGAGGGAGAGGTGCGCGAATCGACAGTGCCAGGTGGTCAGTTCGGGCTTGGAAGCAGACGATGCGGCGAGGAGAGCGGTCGCACCTTGCGCCAAGCTCGGCGGAACAAGTTCGCCGTCGAGCTGGTAAAGGTGCTTCCGGAGGCGAGTGCCGGTTGCGATGACCACGCCATCGCGCTCCAGGATGGCGTTCTGCCCGAAGGACGTCGTGACACCGTGATTGTCGAAGAGTTGCGACGTCGAAAGGAGGTTGGCGGCGATTCCCGGCACGAGAAGCGCCTGGCGAACGACGACGATGCGACCGCTGGCGTCTTGACCAGGAGGGACCCGACTCCGGTGACGACGAGGCCGTCTTTTGCGCCCGAGACGCCGCCAACCGGCGAGGGACGGCACGCGCGAAGTCGGTGGAACAGGGACGAGTCACCGCACATGGAGTGGGTGGCACTGCTGTCGATCGTCGGCTTGAGGCTGTTTGCAGAGGCATAGACGCTCGATGCGAGCCAGACCTCGACGCCATGGTTCTCGTCAAGTATCGTCGCAAGCTGCGCGTTCGCCTCGTCTGCCTGCGCAAGTTGAGCCTTCGCTTTGAGTCGCTTCGAGTTGTGGCGCTCCTTGCGTTTGGCACGGAGCGTGTCGGCTTCGGCGCTGACGCAGTCGCGGAGCCAGTAATTAGCTCCGCAAGCTGGGCACGGCAACGGTGGCGGCGGAGCTGAGGTGGCGGCCAGTGCAACTGCGGACGACGACGACGATGCCGATACGCGAAGGATCTCGTTCCGGACCATCTCCAGGATTCGCTCGGGGCTCGGGAGCTCAGACGACAAGTTGGTGATAGCGAGGCTCGTCTGGAAGGCGCCAAGACTCGGCGGCAACGCGTTGAGGAGGTGCGAGGAGAAGACGGTCTCGAGCTTGATGTCGGCGGCCTTGATGGCGGCAAGGGCGGCCTTGTACTCCTTCGAGAAGGTTTCGAACGCCTCGGGCGATGCGGTCGGAAGCGAGAGGTCCCAGAACCGTGTGAGGAGACGCTGAGCGCCCTGGGCTTCCGTTGGACGATAGACGTTGCGGAGGGCGAGCCAGTACGCGTGTGCGGAACGGTCGCTGTTGGCAATGTGATGGATGACGCTCTGGTCGGCCGAGATCACGATAGTCGAGATGACAAACTCGTTCAGACGGTCCCAGAGGTTCGGATAGAAGGGGCCTCCCTCGCGTGATGCGCCGTCGATGACCTTGCATGCGTCGATGCCCACGAGCGCCCGGAGCTGAATGGTCCAGACGTCGTAGTTCTCGGATCTGCGAAGGTGCGAGGCGACAGGAAGAGGTGTCGGTTTGCTCGGCACGTGTAGAGCCATAGCTGCAAGCGCGCTGGAGGCGTCGAGCTTCTGGTCGTCGCTGGGAGCCATCGCGAACTCGCTTCAACTTGAGCTAGAGAGAGCGCTAGTTGGGGCTCATAACCTGTTCAAGGCTGCTCTCCAGGCAGTGAGAGTGAACTGCTGGTAAGTATGACAGTGTGGAGTGAAAGTAGAGAGGGAGAGGCTACGGACCTGCTCTCCAGGCAGTGAGAGTGAACTGCTGGAGAGCAAGCGAGGTGACCGGCCGAGGGCTCGGGTTTTCTGCCACTCACCGTGGGTGCACCCATGGTGAACGGCAACTCAGGGGAGGCTTCCACCGGACCAAAAGACTTAGCCCGCTGAGAGTGCATCTGCAGCAACAAACCCAGCTAACGTTGGGGCCTACCGCAATGAAGACATCAAGCCCAAGATCAGGGCCGTCCCTGAGCAGTCAATCCATGGCAACATAGAGGCAAGCAGCCAAGCTGCAGGCCATGGAAGGATGCGCTATGGTGACGCTGACACTTGGCTGCTGTGTCACCATGGGGCCCAAGACACTGCAGATGGTGGAGCCTATCTGCCGGCTTTTCTGTCAAGGATGTCAAAGGTTGCCTTCCTGACCCTCACAAGCAGAATCTACCTGTTGCAAAATTGCTCTTGAGAAGCTCTGGTTCTGAGTACGCATCAACTGACCTGTGCAAGCCTGGTCTACAGATTCTCAATGCGGTCCAGCACGTCCTGCCTGCTAGTCTGCACAGGCACAGGCTGTATCTCTACGGTCTTGCCGTTGTTGACTTTGTCCACGTATCAATGTACAACGCAAAACAGCTCAGCCTCCCCAATGACGTCCTGACACAAAGCTGAAGTCACGCGGAAGGTGAAGCTGAATATTTTGTTGCGTGGCAATCTCCTTTGTAGGATGGCACTGTAGCGCCAGTAACTGCATTGACTACCTTTTCATTGATCACTGTGACCTCATCAAGCTTCCCTTCTGCAAAGAAGAAGGACATTGTCAGAAGCAGCAGTCAACCAGGGCTAGCGGGCCTTTTGTGCCAGAGGTTTGTTTGGTGCCAGGTCCTTGTCTGATGGGGGGACTGTGCACTGCTGGCAACTTTCCTCTGGTGGCCCCTATAACTCACAGAGTTCTCAGCTGGGTGTGCTTGGTCCTCACCAGCAGGGGCTGCATCCTGCACCTGAACCCTAAAGTGCTCTTTCATGGGACTTGTGCTTACACCAGAGCACAAGCTACAGTACACTATGCCTACACCTACCTAAAGGGCCCTACATGAATGTATTGAGAGCAGTATACCCCCATGTCTTACAGTGTCTGCTTTCCCTCGCTCTTTGTGACCCTGCCAAGGGAGTGCGCGTACGTAGGAAGGAGTGTGGAAGCCTCTCGCAACAAACAAAAGCGAGTGCTCCCTTGGCTTTGAGCCATCTCATTCACTATCTTGTGACACGCCACAGCGACCCAGGGATCTCAGTGTGCCCTCTATGGTGTCATTCTGACTGATCCCGGCTCGCGTAATCCGCACTTCATTGCTTCCTCTCGCTGCGTTCATCCAGCGCCTAGTCTTTGCTAAGCGCTGCACAGCATAGCGACCAGTACGGCGCACCCGCCCAATTTGACTTATGATGCTCCCAATACTCCGCTCGCATTGGATGGCGCGTCGAGAACTCCCCGTGCAGCCTTGACCGCTACTCGCCTCAGAGCTGCTCCGCCCGCATATCAAGGCTCAAATGCCAGTGATGCACAGACGCTACATTGCGGAGTATCAGTCAAGCGGACGTGGCAGAAAATGCTGGCCTTCGGTCTCCAGACACGCTCAGCAGGTTCAACTTACCTGAAAGTTGCTCTCGCCCTGCGGCGTGCCCGAGGGTACCGGTGAGGCCACCCTATGTGCGCTCTCTTCCAATTGCAACGCAAGCAGCGCTGCGTGGCACTCATCACATGCTCGCTTGGCGCAGAAGAACGCTGGATGCCCGCTTTGTGATTATGGGGAGAATGAATGCCTTGCACCGATTGCTTCATCAAGGGACCGCGTGCTGCACGCATTGACGGCATGTGGACTTAACGCTGCGGATGAACGCATACGTTGCCTGGTGAAGGACGGCGCAGATGCTTCGGACTCGCGTCGCATTTCGGAAATCTGTTCGATCCATAGACCGCGTCGTCCTCGAAGGGGCATCTTCGCGCACCTTCCTGTCTTTTGGGACAACGAGGACAACTTTCAAGAGTCCAGGGAGCAGAACAAAGGTATAAGGGCCGAGGAGAATTCCGCGTAGAGCTAAGGCAAGAAACAAAAACAGGCTTACAGCTGCTCCTCCTCCCCTTCACTCTCGGCTGGAGTGCATTGTTTGCCGCAGCGCCTCAGATACGGCACACTGCCAGCCCAGCCAGGCAGGTACAGTCACCTGCTTCTCCTGTGTTTGCTGCATGCCAATCTTGTTATACAGCTCAAACAACTGACGATGATACATTGAGCGCTCTTCCCATGAGTGCCATCTCATAAGCCTCTTGTGCATATCACTCAAAGAAGAACACTGCCCAGGTCCAGACCAGTGAGGTGGCACTTGGAGGTGCCGCAAAGGGTGCACTCCGGCACTCTGGGAAGACGCCCCCAGCGTCTCGATGTGCGGTGTCAGCATCACATCTGCGCTTGCAGATCACGTCCGATTGCAGAGAACGTGTGCAAAGGAAGCCAGAAAATGTGTGAAGAGAGCATTTGCTGCCAACCATCCCGCAGCAAAGTTGCACCTTTCTGTCAAACCCTCAAGACTGCCTCCTCTTGTCGCACCTTGCTTTCCTGCGTTGACCTGGCAAAGCAAGTGATCTGGGTGTATCAATAGACACTCCGATCAGGCTCTACCTCCACGCTCAGACAAGCTTGTTGTGCAGGCTGCGATGCACACCCTTCTGTCCTGCACCAGACCCGCCCGCATCAGTTGCCCGCAGTGCCATTGGCATGGCCCCTTCTGCACGCTCAGAACGTGCCTCTCGATCGCGTTGCCAAGGTTTTCTGGTGTCAAAGACTCAGCCCGTCTGCTGCGGTTCCAGCTTCAGCAGCGCTCATCACGCTGTCCGGTTCGGCTTCTTCCAAATCACAAGTGCAAAACCTTTCCAGAATGTTGCGCTGCGGCAGCCCAAAGCCATGGAGCAGCTCAACTCACCCCAGAAGATCGAGCTGCGCAACAAGGACGGCGATTACCTCCATATTGTCCGATCGTTCAGCGGTATCTGCAAGACGCGAAGTGCATTACTGTGGGCGAAGCTCATGCGCGGACACTGGCACGTCCCGGCGGTACTTGAGCTCTGCCGGACGCGCTTACCCTTGAGGCCTCGTGCCCAATCTGACCGCCTGCTTGAGCCCTTCAGTAAACAGAAGCGGTCTCTTGATTATGCGACAACCGTTTCTGCCTGCATCCAATAACCCCCGCGCCCCCGGAGCTGTTTCGCCTGCCAATTGCAGCATAATTGAACCGCGGTTCGCCGAGCACGATGACCGGGCGTCAATGAGATGCGTACCATTGGCAGGAGGTGCTGTACCTATGGCTACGAGATGCCAGCGAGAGACATCAGAAGCAAATTGTACTCGTGCACACGCCAACTTACAGCCCGCATATCCTCCCGCCGCGCTATGAATGTTTATACCTTCGACAGGGTGTCGCCTTCTCGCAATTTGATTCCCTGATCGCAAAGCGCCTGCCGAAAGCGTTGTCATTCTCCACAAGAATGATAAGCGCGCGTACAGCACCGACGTTGACATATACCTCTGTGACGCACCCAACCGTCTGTTCTTGGCAAAGCACCGCCTCTTGTTCAGTCTGGAGGAGGAATGGTGTATTGGGCCGCTGGGCAATCCCCAACAATGCACTGGGGTACAACCGCAACAGGTACTACTTGCTTGCACCAGGCGCCAACTGAGTGAAGGGAAAGATGTTCTCCGCTGCCTTGGCGGAGAGACGCAGCCTGTCTACCACAAAGCGTCAGCGGGATCAGTATTGTTTAGCAAGTGCGTGGGATCACCCTCTGGAGCTCCGTAAGCTCGTCAAGCCACGACATTCATGCGCAGAATCCCATCGCAGTACGGTTCCTAGGAGCAAGTGTACTGTTAGCTCGTGCGTAGAGACAGGCGCCAAACAAAGGAGTTTACCAAGCAGATATTGAGGAGGAGAGCCTGTCATGTCTGGACACACGCTGCCGAGAAGAACGCGCTTTGAGATTTGAGCTGGAGCCCTCGGGCCGGAAGAGACCGCACGGAAGCTTCTGCTCTGCAGCCTCCATTTCTACATGCCACATGGGTTAGGTTAGTGGAAGTGGCATTGCGCTTTGAAAGGGAAATCTTTGTCACAGGTCACAGGTGAAACAGGGTAGAGCGCGCCTCCCACTTTACCGCAAAGCCCTTCTGCCTGTGCTCTAAGCTTGCCGTAAGCGTAGTGGCTGAGCTCTTGAGCTTCCCCGGTGCCCGGGCGCGAGTTGTTGCCTTCGGCTAAGCTCGGGCCAATACAGATCCGCCTGCAACCTCCACACGCTTCCGCATACGCCAACCTTTGTTGTCCCGGCAGCTACCACTACGCTTGCTTTCTGGCAGCTTCACACCCCAGTTGTCCGCTGCTCACTCATTGCAGATTGAAGAATCACAGCCAGTTCCCTGGCGAGATCTTCAGCCTGTGCTGGCAATTTGCTTCTGTAACTCTGACTATACAAGTGGCCACAATCTTACCCACTCAGGTTATGACCTTTTGTTCCTCTTCCCCAGCTTACTAGGGGTTGTACAGTTGACAGCTCAATCTCACTTGAGTTGAGTGTGTGCAGCTGCTTTCATGCAAGTCTCTGACGCTTAAAGTTGTACCAGATTGTGCGGCAACCAGAAGAGTGAAATGCAAGGGCATCTGGACAACTCTGACCAGCTTTTGTCACCAAGGAGGTGTGAGAGCAGCCGAGATTGAGCACCCGCGTCTCGCCGCGCAGGTTGTGCTGCGAGACAATCTGGTGGATACCACTGGCGTGTGAAAGTTGACCTTGACACCTAAGTCATTGACTGCTTGCACGCAACACAAGTCCACTCCTCTGCCCCAGACTTGGCTTGATCCCGGGTTAGACCAAGTTGGACGTCTTTGACGCTCTGCAGATTCTTTACAATCTGTGAGTGGCACAGACTGAAGGCATAGGACAGGAGCTGATCTGGGTGTGCCTTTCTGCAGCGCCTGAAAAGATCCTTTGGTGCTGAGCCCGCATGGCGGGTTGCACTATACAACCAACTTACCTCAGCTTGCAAAGAGCTTGACAGATCGTTCATGGCAGAAGGCCGGTGGTTTAACCCACGCCGCAAAAACTTGGTTGTGGAGGTGCTTACATGCCGCTATACTACTCAAAGATGTTGTCCACGTCATACAGGGGCAATATTTGGACAGCCTCAAAGAACACAAAACACCCACTGTCGCAGCAGCTATCACAAGGCCTTCCTGAGATGGGCACAGTGATGCGGGCCTGGACTGAAAAGCGTGATGGCAGTACTTCCGCAGACAGGCTGCCAGCCCAGCATTGGTCCCGTGTGGACCGCCTGGGCACAATCTCAAATGTGAATTGAGGCCACGCCATCCAGTTCCTGCAGGAAGCCTGCTGCCTGGTCTTCCCAATTCTGAAAAAGCAGCGAAGGGTTACAACAATCCCTTTGCAGAGGGTGTCCGCACAAACTTTGCCGCCTTGCCTGCCGGTGAGACCTAGCCGGATTGGCTCAACAGGATCTCTCACCACCTGCACCCGCATCTTTGAGCTCCCTGGCCTCAAAGGGTCCCAGCGGCACCTTGTCACTCTGTGGAACCCGTCTGCCCTTTTCAGTGAGGAATACGCTACCACCCCTGTGTGCCTTGTCTTGCTCCCTGCCCAGCGCGGCCTTGGAGCGGAAGAGGCACTTGATCACACCTGCCAACTTGTACTGCTGTTTGTGGCGGCAGCTGGTGTGGTACATTGACACATTGGAAGCGAGCATTTATGACGTTCCCAAAGTCCATGCGATTTCCGAACTGCGTTTGCTCATTAGTCACCACTGCACCTATATTGTGCCTATTCCAACCATGTCAGTTCTGAGACTTTGCAGATTTCTCACGCAACTCGCTCCAAAGCAGAGGCGGTTGAAGAACCCCGCATGTACAATTGGGCAGACTCTGCACCCGGTCTATAAGCCAATGCTGAGGGTCTAGCAGAAGCACAGCTCTTGTGGCGGTACTGTTGCTCTCACCAAAGGAGCAAGACCGAGCAGGCCTGTCCACCAGTGGTTGCGGCGCTGTGGTGCTCACCAGACAGCCGTTGCACACGGAAGCGTACACATTTTGGCCTAGGATGGACAGGCAGTCAATGCCTGTGTTCTTGCAGGCTTGCTGCAGACTGTCTCACCCATGTTGTTATGGTGTACCGGGCAGGGTCCAGTTGAGCTGCATGTATGCAAGGACAGGTAGAGGGGAACCTGCCCGGAGTCAACCCCTTGTAAAGGGGGTCAAAGAGCTTGTTCCAGCCAGGCGGGCTAGCGGGCGGAAATCACGCTAGGTCAGAGCACGGCATGCGTGACGGAAGGAGCAGACCAACGGACCGGACATTGGTCTCTGCATTGCTGTACACTGCGAGCACCTTGACAATGTCGGGCTGCTTCGCAGTGTCTGTGACAAGGGACACGCCGTCAGTGGGAGACCTTGCACAAACTTGCATATGGAATTCCATGAGCGTACCGTGATGGTAGACATAGGTAAAGACCAATGCCATTGTCACATCAGCCTTCTCTCAGTCCTCCTCCTCAGGCGCTCCCTGCTTGACCCATGCACGTGGAAGTGGCAGATCATTTTGAGCCGTCCTTGTCCGGCAAGGAGGAGGACAATTGGCACAGGCGTGATTGCCTGAAGCTGCTGCGGCATGCAGTCTGCGGACCATGGCTTGGCGGGTTCCATCTTGTAGCCATGACACACGCAAGGAGGTTCATTGCCTCCTTCTCTGGGATGGCGATATACCCCTCCAACCCCTCCTGGCATTTGAAGCCAAAGCGCTGCCAACATCGCTTGATCGACTATTGGTGTTGCCGGGAGCGACGGAGCGTTGTCGTTGGGAGCAACAAAGCAACCATTGCAGGGATGCGTTGCCAGGTCAAATACCATGCAGAGGCCAGCCTGCTCTGGATCCTTGCCTGCCTTGAATCAGCTCACGGCCTTGGCATTGCACAGGCTGTTGGGGAAAGGATGGAGGGAAGGGGGTCAGCCAAGATTCTGAGTAGGGCAGAAGAGGAGCAAGGGAATGCTCACATGTAGCCGCGCATCTGCTTGAGGATTTGCCCTTGGTGCAGATAGCCGGTGACAGCTTGCCAGTTTGCCTCATGTACTGGAGGGACTGCGGATTCTTGGGTGCGACACTGACAAAATGCTCTGGGTTCTGTAGGGAAGGAAAGGGGTGGGTCAGTGTTGAGAAGGGGGCTGGAGAGCTGCAGGGCAGAGCAGGGATGACGAGCACACCCAGAAAGGCGCATCCGACATGCAGTCCTTTGCCATGTTTGTTGCGGGCGCCGTGGCCACGGTCTTGAGGATGCCCGTACGGGTGTTGGCACTGCCGCTTGTGGTACACTATATTGGGGTATTTCTAGATGTCACTGCCAGCTGTGCCGGGGTCGCAAGTGATGGGTGGGTAGTAGGCTTTGGCAGAGTCTGGTGAAAGGCCTACCCGCCTGGCATGATGCTTCACAGCATTTGTCTTGTTGTCAAGGAGGTCAATATTGTCAAGCTTGGGGTGCTTCTTACATATACTTGGCCTTGCACTTCCAACTTTGTGTTGTCAAGACTGCCCAAGGGTCACTGAGTTGTCTCACATTGCAATTCAGTCATGCCCTCTCGCATGTTGTGGCACACGTACTCTACCTTGTCCATTTGGCAATTCCTTCATGGTCTGGCTGACTTCCTTCCTGGAGATTAACAAGCGGAATCACCAAGTTCTGTCACTTAAGGTACCCTAGTTCGGCTGACAGAACTCTGGTCTTTTGGCGTTCCCTCCTGCCTGGTCTGCAGCCCCAGCATACCAAAGGTGGTGACAGAAGGCCATTTCTATAAACTCTGGAAGGGTGCTACTCCTGCTTCAGCACAAGTGGCAGGAATGACCAGCGGAGGAAAGACCTTGCTGAGACACAGACATTTTTGACCATTTCCCTTACCCGGTCAAATGAACGAATTCTTCAGCTACATGGCCAAAGTGTGCTGGAACGTGTGTACTTTGCCCCGAGGATCCCCCCACCTTTTCCCCTCAGGTCAGACTGCCGGACTACAATGTATACAACCTGGATTTTTTTTTTTTCAGTGACCCCATCTTGGTTGTCAAGGGACTATCCTACAGGCACATCCAGCGCAATACGCTGTTTGAACGTGTGCAAGAAGCCTGTAGAGCAAGCGTCGCGAAAATCTCGCTCCGGCCCGATCGACGCGTCTCCGGGGCCGATCGAACCGGACCGCAGCACGCGAAGATCCGGCGCTCACGCGGCCCGATTCGGCCAACCTCCGTTTCTTTTGATCCCGCCGCGGCCTCCCTGCAATCGCTACCCGCCATGTCCAGACCATCGCGATGGCCAGCGGCCGCAATCGGACTTGCACTCGGCATCCTAGCCCTCGTCTACGTCGTAGTGCGCCCCGTCCCGCCTCGACTGATCGTTGTGACCCCGGTGCGTTAGTTCGCTTTTGCTCGTCTGTCACCGAAGACTGACGCGGGTTTCCGTCCACGCAGACGCGCGACACGCTGAGCCGATATGCTCACATGACGACACTGGCGCAGGCGCTCGCTCGCCCCGGCCTCTACGGCAAGGTCCTGTGGGTCGTTGTCGAGGATGCAGCAGAGCCGGACTTTGCCATCAACGACCTGCTCGATACGACCGAAGTCGACTATCACTACCTCGCTGCTCAATCGCCGTCCGACTCGGAGCACCGCGGCCTCGCTCAACGGAACGCGGCTCTCGACTGGATCGCATCGTCGGGAATCGAAGGGGTGATCTACTTTGCCGACGACGACAATGCGTACCGGCCGTCGCTCTGGCGAGGGCTCCGGCGTCTTCCCATCAGCTCGTACACCATACTACCGGTCGGGAACGTCGGCTACTTCGGCTGGGAGGGACCGATCTGGAGCGAGCCCGTAGGAGGCAAATCGCGGATCGAGCAGTGGACCTGCGACTTCTGTCCGCGGCGATGGAACGTCGACATGAGCGGTTTCGCTTTCGGGACCGAGGTGCTCCGGCAAAGCCCAAGTCTACGGTTCAACGCTTCGTCGCGGTCCGGTTTCCTCGAGACGGACCTCCTCCAACGGATCGAAGGGACGCGCGCCGACTTGAAGCTCCTACCGGAGCTGACAGAGGCGGTGCAAGTCTGGCACAACCTCGGTACGCCCTTTCGCGGCGCCGCGTTCTACGATGCGAGCTGGACGACCGTGGGGACCGTCGGGAGGAAGATGCAGAATGCGTCCGATATTGTTCTCGGGTTTTCGTGGTCAGATCCGGATCTTCCCCTCGCGACGAGAATATAGACATAGACGCATATATAGACGTGTACAAATAGAACAACATGATCGCTATCCTACTGGTCCTCGCCATGTCCGATTCCAATGAGGGCCCACGCATCCTGCAGCAGCCGCTGGTTCGACCACAACCATGCGAGTCCAAAGACGACGGCCGAGAGCGTCTGGTTGAGGACGACAAAGAGATCGGGTAGATGTGAGGGAGGAAGCGACGTCGCTTCGAGCGCGTGCAATGAAGCCGCAGCTCCGTAGAATGCCTGGGCGCTCGCGAAAGTCAGCTCGTGCGCAGCGATGAGTTCAAAGGACGTCTGGAGGGCGAGGACGTACGCAGCTCGACGCGCGGAGGGACTGCCGAGATGCTCGTAGCGGGTTGTAGCCGATTGCGAGATTCCATCCGAGCAGGATCACCCAGTATTGGACCGCCAGGCCGTCGCGGCGCAGGAGCGGCCACATGCTATAGGGTGAGCGGACCGGGTCAGCCAGAATCTGGATGTCTCATCGCGTCGGCGTACCTGAAAGTCGCGATGTTGTTGACGAGGACGGCCAGTTCCCAATCGAAGGTCCCGCGGGCCGAGTCGCGATCGACCATCAGCAGCGTGAGAGGCATGAGTGGAAGCAGAATGCTCTTCTCATGCACCTGGAAAGAGAAGAGGAAGAACGCCATCGCAGACTGGAAGAGCGCTTGAGGTAGGAGCGCCAGAATTGGCGGTACCCTCCGCTCGGCGCCGCCTCCGCCCGTGGTCGATCTTCGCCTACCGAGTGCGTACCCGGTCCCGGTCAAGATAGCCATCATCGGTAGCACGGCAACGACCGTCAGCGCCATGGCGAGACGCGCCAAGCCCGCTGTGCTGAGCACGGCACGGAGCTTGACGACCGTGTTGAGCGTGCACCAGAAGTTGGCGACTTTATCCTCAAAGATGCCGCGCGAAAAGGGGAAGACGCGATGGGCGACCTGCAGCAAGACCTCGGTCGAGCCGCAGAACGGTAGGAGGACCGCAAGGAAGGTCGCGACGACGGCGAAACCGAGATTGACGAAGAGCGCAAACCTGTCAGACAATGACGGTCAGCCAATCAGCCATGCCCCGTACGCCTCGCGCGGCCACAGCGTACCCTGCCGACCCGCCGAGCCAGAAGCATTTGCCGAGGAGGTACGCGAAGCTGTTCGAAACCGACCAGGTGTCAGCGTCATTCGGTACGAGCACGACGCCTTTTCGCAAGCATCAACCCGAATAGCGGAACGTACACAGCTGGTGCGTAGTACAATGCCATTTGTTTGAAACTGAGCGCGAGGACGAAGCAGATGCCGCCGAGGACGTCTCGACCCTGCTGGAAGCAGTTGACAGCCCATAGCGTCCAGCCGAGCATGATGGAGTTGTATCTGAACAGCCAGGCAAGTCAGTATACCGCTCCGAGGCCTGCTCGTCTCGAAGTGTCCGCAATCTAGCGCACTGGAAATGGCCATTGTCAATCAGTAAAAGCGAAGGTTGCAGACCAATCGAGGCGACGACGACGAGCTGTAGCACAAGTATGTCAGACACGTAGCAAAGTGAGCGACGAGGGGCGCATTGGAATCCGACACTCACGGCATTCCTCAAATGACGGGCGTGGCCTTTCGAGCCATGGCTGTTCCTTCGAGCAAATACGACTACGGCAGAGAGCCAAACGAGCAAGTCGCCGACTATCACCGTTGTCCGCATCCACAGCTGAAGTCCGCCTTCGAGTTCGAGCGCCCGCATGGAATCGTTCCAAGCCTGCAGGCTTTCCTCCGTGGCGCTCGCGCTCGCGGGTCGCAAAGTGACGAAGCGCGCCGTCGCGCCAGAAAGCCGCGCGATGACGCCCATGAGCATCGAGTGGTAGGCGGTGAGAGGAGGGTAGTCGAGGCCCCAGTACGCCGTGTCGTGGAAGTACCACCGAGACGGAGGGACCCGGATCGGGCTCGAAGGCGGAGAGACCGGCCGCACGAGCCTGGGCCATGTCGACAGGTACGACGAAGTCAGAGCGATCCAATGACGTTGCGCCTCCAAGTCGCCTCGCATGGGCGGCTCGCCCCGGCCTATACCGCAAAGCCTGGTCAGATGGGCTGCTGACCGCGAAAAGGCCAGACGAACGGGACGCACCTGAATAGCCACCCAGACCGATGCACCACTTCACCAAGACAATGCAAGTGAGGACGAGTGCGAGCGCGTATGGACGCAAGGCGGTCGATTTTACGACGGCGGACGTCCACCGGCGCGCGGGCGAATCTTGCTCTGACCGGCTCGGAGCGTCTCCGCCTCGACGAGCTCTCTCCGCCGAAACGCCATGAGGATCGAACGTCTGTCTCGTGCCGTCTCGATCCCGGGATGACGGCGCATGGGAGGAGACGAGGCTGGCGCCAGATTCGCTGGCACTGTCGGCGGGCTTCTTTGCCGTCCGACGGTACGACACGCGCGAGTCTTGCGTCCTGAGCGAGCGCACACTCTGCGCTGACGGGACGCGCGCCTCGTTGCGCGCTCGGAGCAGTGACTCGGAGATGGACGCCCACGGGTCCTGCCGTTGCCGGTCGCCGTCTATTTCGCCGGCACGCGTCTTTCGCTCACGCATGATGGGTCGGACCGATGCGCCTTCGCGTGTGTCGTGGATTTCAGCCCCGCCGATCCTGGACACAACTTGCGCGCGCAGCTGAAGGCAGCGGTTCCGTGAGCGGACGAGTCGACAAGCCCAGGTGGGGTTCGCACGACGCGGCGATTTCGGCAACTCTGATCAAAAGTCGACGACGAGTAGCACGTGCGGTGTGTATTGGGAACGAATGGGATTCATCTGAGATGATGAACAATCCGGACAGTAAACGCTACATGCACAGCGAAGGAAGGAGCGCGCGCGCGCGCGCCGTGCCGTGCCCGGCGCGAGAAAGACGAAAGAGGAGGGCAATCCTCGAGGCTAGGCTAGGCGTAAAATCTGCGCGACAGCTCGGGGACGTCAGCTCCGAGGACGTCAACGTACTCTCCGTGGGACTTCAAGGTGACGCACTTGCGGTTGATCAGCTCCAAGAGGAGGTTCAGATTGCAGCGAGCCACATCGCCGAGGGAAATGGCTTGGCGACCAACCTGCAAGCGGTCCGGGAGCACGGTCAGCGTCGGCCACTCGCGACAGCCTCAGAGACAAGTTCCAGCTCACAAACTGTGCTTCGAGAATGTCGGCAAGTCGCATTTTGACCGGCGCCGCATTCGTGCCGCCCAGGGCGAGGCTGAACTCGAACTCGCCGACATCGTCCGAGCTGATGGTGAGCGTGACCTTGTCAAACTGTCGGGGCGAGTAGCTGTCGACGGAGAGGAGGATGCCGCGGTCGTAGAGAGTTTGAGCGCTGTACTTGTAGGAGCCGAACCTGTACGATTTGCCCTCGCGCTCGAGCTGGCGTTCGTGCGACCCTTGCATCGTCCAGGGCAGCACGATGCGCTTTTTGCTGAATTTTCGCGTCAGCTGTCGAAAGATCAGAAGCAGGGAGATGCGGTCTGTCCGTACCTCTTCTTCTGGATACCGGCCATGGACTGATCGATGTACAGGTGGTACGACTCGATCTGTTCGGTGTAGTACTGCTTCTTCTCGCGAAGGGACAGTAAAGTCGTATGGAGCGAAGCGAGCTCGTTCTGCCTTCGCAGCCGCCTCTGGTCTACAAAGAGCACGAGAATCAGCGTTGACGGTTCCAAGGGAAGGAAAAGATACAATCATCTCACGCTTTGAACGGATGTCTTGCGCGATCCCGTTGAGAATGCCCTGGTACTTGTCACTCTTGCTCACGAGGCCGAGCTGGCGCAGCCGAAGGATGTCGCCGAGGGTCGCTATCTTGACTTGGTGGAAGGACATCCTGAGGAAGCGCGGGTCAGAGAATCCGAACGGCAAGATGGTCGACGATCATCGCTCGAGCTCACTCGTAGAGGTCGTCTGCCCGCTGGATCAGAGGGCGATTCTGCGCCTGATCCTGCGCGGCACGACGAGCGTGCATTTCGGCGATCTCGGCCCACTCGTCTTCGTCCGCTTCAGTCACCTCGCGCGCGAGTACCGTCTCGAGATCTGAGCCAGGGTGGACCTTCAAGACGGCGAGAACGCGCCTCTTGGTCTGTTCGAGGAGCTTTCTGGACGTGGAGGCGGGTCCTGCGGGCAGGCCTCGTCAGCTTCGAAGCTCGGACCGTTGTATCGCTGCAAGTAAGCTGACGCGCACCTTCTTCGGGGCCCGTGTGCGTCACGAGTGACAGCGATACAGCGGACGTCGGATCGTGAGCTGCGTCCGCACTGGCCGAGTCTGCCGGCACGCTCCCGAGCTCGTGGATGATGGCGCGAACCGGGTCGCTCTCCCGTGGAGCCTGCGAAAGTACATGAGGTCAGTATCCCGAATTTGTCGCTCAGACAGCTCATGTAATCGTACGATGGCGTGGAGCTGGTCGGCTAGGATACAGTGCAGAGCATAGATGTCGACGGGCGAGATGTAAATGACCGGAACGCGCCCTGACGCTGCTTCCTGATGAGCGTCGACGCCGTAGTAGGCCTCAGCATCTGCAACGTCGATGACTGACCGCCGCAAGAGGTGGTCAGCTCCTACACCCTCGATCACGTACAGGATCAGATATTGACTCGTACCTTGGCGGACCCAGGTCTGATACTCATCGGCACTCGCTTCGATGTACGTGTTCATCGGAACAAGATACCGCTGCTCTTGTCCGAAGAGGCGGCCGACCGAGATCTGGTTGAGCAGCTTGCAAATCTGGGCCAAGTTCTGCCGCTGCAGCGGCGGTATCGCGCCCTCGACGATGCCGTACGTCTCGGGCGCGCTGTTTGTTCGAACGTCAGCACAGCGGACGCAGGCAATGCTCCTCGAGCAGAGGAAAGGCGGTTGCGCACAGGATGGCCGGCTGCAACAGCCGATAGTACAGGAGGTTGCCGACGACTCGGAGGCATTCCTGCTCGGCAGCGTCGGGAAATCGGGCTTGGAGCGCGCGATAGAGTTCTCGCGCCATGAAACGAGTACCGAAGGGCATCCACTCCAAGGAGTCCAAGATGGCGCGGAGGAAAGCGCTCGTCGCCTTCCGAAGCGAGATGAGGTCTGCGATTGAGGTCGGGACCGCGAGTGAGCATCTCCAGGCGAAAAATTGTGCCCACAAAAAAGAAGTAGGACTCACGCTGAATGAAGACTCCATTCGTGACTTGGTCCGCGAGCGCACGCTCGTAGTCCACCTCTTTCGGGCGACGTGATGGGGTGCCGGAGCTCGCCTCCTCGCGAGAGAGTTCCTGCCGATAGATCTGTATGTGGCTCGTCAGCCGGTCGTGTCCGCACCCTAGTGAACATTCTCATCGAGCTTACAGCGACCGGATCGGTATTCAAGTCGACGTCCGCGCGGCTCGCAACGGTCCTGATTGCCGATGCTAGGCAGCGATCAAAGTATGCGCGCAGCGCGGGACCGCGGGCGTAATGCGCGAGAACCCGAAGGAAGGTGAAGTTGCCTGTGGCAAAGCTGGCGAGATCCTGCGTGTGTCGGAGCTCCTCGGCTGCGGCCGCCTGAGCGAGCAAGGCAGAGTAGGTCAGTCCGCCGTGAGCTGTATCAGCCACGCACTTCGCTCTCGCCGAGAGACTCACACGCAGGAATTGTAGCCAAAGGTATTCCTCGCGACTGCCCTGGGCGTACCCGAAGATGACAAAGATCGTCGCCTCCAGTTGACGCTGCATCTTCTCTCGCAAAGAGAGCTGAGGCAGGATCGACGAGAGGCGCGCCAAATACGCCGGCTGCGTCTGGAGGTGCCAGAAGAGCTGTTGGTAGAGCTCGAGCTTCCTCCGCGTGTGGTGGTCGAGCACGTCGCCCGCAAATGGATCATCTGGACCGGCAGTCGGACTTCCTCGCTTCGCCAAGTGACTCGGTCCGGCTTTGCTCCGCTGAGCGCGCGCGACCTCGTGCGTAATTTTGTTCTTGACGAGGAGCGCAATCTTGATGTCGAGGTCCTTGACATCCTCCTCGAGCTCGTGCAGCTCGCGGATGCAGGCGATGACCTCCTTTCGCATCGATTCGACCTGCAGGTCGCCAAGGTAGTCGTGATGCGAATCGTCGAGCAAGTGCATAAAGCTTCGAATGGTATCAACGGAGACGTTTGTGCCGATGCGCAACTCGTTGTAGCGTGCTTGTTGGCGACGAGACCGGATCAGCGCTTGCAGAGCGGCCATCGGAGTCGCGTTCGCCGAGAGGTGGTAGCGTAAGGACCAGTCACGCTGTCGGGCGAGCAGTCCTCGCAGGAGGCTCTGAAGAAGGACGAGATTTCCGTCGTGCATCTGCACGTGCTCGAGACGAACGAGGAGCTTCCTCCGCGCGAGCCACATGCGAAGGTGCGCTTGGATCCCAACGACGTCCGGCTTGACAAAGTCGAGCGCCTGTCGCTGCGACTGGACCTGGCGTCGTGCGAGTGCTGCCCGCGCGATAGACTGAAGCCCGCCGACCGAGCGTACCGTAGCGGTCTTGCGGAGGTGGAGCGTCTTGCTACGATAGCTCTGGCGCGCGAGAGCACCCCGCAGCTGGGCTTGAAGACGGACGACCGCCGGCGCTGCTTCCCCCAGCTTGCACACGTCGCCGGCAAGTTGCCTCCGGGCCAGAGCGCCGCGAATAGCGGCCTGTATCCCGACGATCGCACCCTGGCGGCTGTCCAGGCAGACGAGCTTCGACGACAAAGCGAGCCGGGACAGATGGCCTCGCGCGACCGCCTGAAAAGCCAAGAAGGCGGGCTCTTGCGCGTCCACACGGTCAACGTGATCGAAGTAGCGCTGACGCTGCTGCGCTCCGCGGACGATGGCTTGAAAGGCCGGAAGCACGCGCGTCGCCTCCTCCAACGCCGCTTGTCGGCGCTGCTCTTCCGCGGCGGCAGCGGCTGCCGCAGCTCGCTTCGCTTCGTCCGCTGCGGCTTGTCGCCGCCTCTCTTCTTCGGCGGCTGCTGCCAACTCGCGCTCGCGCTCTGCCGCCCGTTGCCGCGCCGCTTCGGCGGCAGCGGCTTCTGCTTCGGCCCTCAGTCGCTCCTCTTCCGCTGCGGCCGCTTCGGCGGCGGCCCGCTCGCGCTCCTGTTCTGCTGCTCGCCTTGCCGCTTCCGCGCGTTCCTGCTCCTCGGGCGACGGCGCCGTCGGACCGCCTTCGTGCCGGTCGAGAGCCCTTCCGATACCGCGGAAGTTCGGCATACGCACGCCGGCGTCATTGAGCCCCTTTTGCGCTGCGCCCACCTCGGCGTCTGCGAAATCAAATTAGATCAGCGGCTAGAGCGGAACCCAGAGAAAGCGTAATGACCGCACCGGTAAAGTCGATCTGACCGGCGAGGTCGTCGATGCTTTCAGCGAGTCCACGACGAGCGAGCAGATGCGAGAGCGCGTGGATGCAGTAGATGACCTTCGGAATGTTCTTGCCGTCGTAAAGGTCGACCGACTCGAACCGAAAGATCTGCAGAAGCGCGGTCGGTCAGCTCGGCGCCTCTCATGTCGGATGGGGAGACCAAGGTCACCTCGGGCAGGCCAGTCTCGCTCAGGAGGTTGAAAAAGATGTTGATGTTGCCGATGTGCCGAATATCCCGCGAAGGCTCCTATAGTCCGGCGGAAATTCACGTTCGTCAGATCCGCGAACAACGCCGTCGGGTGGGAAGTTCCGAACGCACGCTGTAAATCGGACCCTGACAAGACGGGCCTCCGAGACTTCGAGCGAGGTGAGCGAGCGCATAGCCGTCCCGCAAGCTCTTCTCGAAGTCGGTGATCGAATCCCCCCAGAGCGGCTGCGACGGATCCGCTCGGGTCGTGATGTGCGCCTCGAGCCAGCTTCGCGCCCTGCGGAATATCAAAGTCAGAGGTCAGTCTCGCTCTTGCTGTTCGGATGGGAGACCCAGAGAGCTGGGGAACGCACTCGGCGAGATGGCACAGGTATTCGTACGCGACGAGGTCACGCCTTTGCCGGTCAATCGCCTTGACCGCCTGGCTCGGCAAGAGCATGGTCCGGCTCCTCGGCGGAGTCGGCGGCATACTGCCCGGACTGTGAGAGCCATAGCTGCCGTGCGAAGACTGGAACACTGCCGAAGGCGCGTATGGCGAAGCGCTGTCGGCCGGCCGGGCGAGTCGGGCGCGTCCCGGAAGGCCTGTGAGTGATCGCTTCCACGTTAGCGCACCAACTCACCCGCGCGCAGAATCCGCAACACAGGGGGCTCGAGGGCGCACCTGGGACGTAAGCTTCGGCTGTCGCAAAGTCTGACCCGTCCGGCTTCGGACTGCCAGAACGGTCCACGCCGTCGAATCCGAGCTGTGGCAGCGTCATCGCCCTCCGGTGGCCCATGCTGCGCCCGACTGATGCGCTCAGAGTCCGGTCTCGACCAGGCGATTGCGGAAAAGGCGTGGGTAGGGTTGGACTCTCGTTGCCGTATAGGGAAAGCGGACGGTCGCGGGACGACATGATGGAGGAAGAGAGAGCGCGAGAAGACGGCCGCTCGGGACTACTCTTGTCGTGGGAGCTGCTGGTGCCCTGCGAGTCGACTCGGGCCTGAGAGCGAGACAAGGGTCAACTGCTGCTGCGGCTCGGCGTGAACGGACATGGAGAAGTACTCACCCGGAGCGGAGATCCGGCTTGGTGATTCGAAGCGTCGGCGAACGGTGTCGAATCTGCTCGCCATCTCGTTGACGGGCTGTAGCTGACAGAAGCTGGTCGACCGCTGAGCGACTTGTCGGGAGATGCAGCGCGCTCTGAAGGACCTCGGACCGGCGACTCGGGCGGCCACGGCCGACTCGACACGGACCGCTGCATGCGCTAGTCCGGTGTCGGTAGATGGTGGTTGGGTGTGAGCGAGTCCTGCTGTCTGGCTCGAAACCTCGGATGACGGTCTGTCCGCGGGGGCGAGGAGATGTTCGGCGAGCGAGGTGCGTGCAGCGTCGTGGGTCCGGCTCAGTCGACTCGAGATGGGTCGGAGGCTTACGAGTCACAGAGACTATAGCTACCAAGCGGGTCGGCGGTGCGTTGGCTGTCGAAATGACGGGTCGACCGTTATGAGGGGTTGGTTGAATGAAAGCGGGCGGGCGCGTCGACACAGCCTGTTCGGAATCGACCTGCTCGCGTGTCGGCCGGCCGAGGAGAGTCTGTCGACTGTGCTGTGACTGATCGAGTCGGGTCAGCGGCTGGCAGGACCGAGCGTGAGGCGAGCTGCTGGTCACTCTGGCCGTCGAGGATTCTTTGCGCGGTCACGTGATGCGACCCGATGACAGCTTCTCGGAGCTCTCCACGCTCTCTCTGCAGCGTGGACTGTACAAAAGAGGCTCTCGAATTCGGTGCTCAGACTATCTACAAAGAAGCGATCGACGACTGCCACGACTTCCAGCGCCGCTCTCACGCCATCGTACGCGCACCAGCGTCGATCTTGATCGGCTCGACTCCACTCTGGCCATGCTGCCACTTGAGCTGCGCCGGCTCGATGAATGACTTGCCCTGGAGAGTCTCGACGACCTTGTCGTGGAACTTGGTCTGCAGCCCGAGCGCCTTTTGCAGGACCCCGCCCGACTGAGGCGCAAGAGGGTGAGGGCGGGACGGGACCATCGTGCGTTTCTGCACGTGAGCACCACGGATGGCGAAGGTCAGCTATCAATCGCGAAGGCGAGTCGCGGTATCGCAGAACGGCGGACGCGATCACGACCGGTGGCTGCACGAAACGCACCTGGACAAAATCGCTCGCCAGCTCCGAATTCTCCTCGGATGACAGCTGGCTCTTGAGCGACCTCAGGACGTCGTCTTCTTCGCGGTCAGAGTGCTTGATGAACAAGTCGATCGCCGTCTCGAACTCTGTACCGGCGGTCGAGAAGGCCGGTCAAAGATCAGTGGTACTGTTCGCTTCCGGCCCGCTCGCTGCACAAGGGTCGCAGAACTCACTCGGACCGAACTCGGGATCGTCCATCTTGGTCCAATCGACCGAATACAGCACCTTCTCGAGCTGCTCATGCTCGTCGCGGAACTCTTTCGACTCCTTGGCGAAGCCTTTTTGCTCGAGTACGTTGTACACGCCGACCTCCTCGGCTTCGCTGTGCAGCGCGATCTCGCGGATGACTTTGGGCGCAACGAGCGAGTCAGCCTTGCGCATTGAGAAAAGCTCGTACGTCGAGAACAGACAAAATTGCGGAGACGACGCACTGGTGTTGACAAGCGTCGCACGCTGATCCTTGTCGGAGGCCGCTTTGTACTGGTGGTACAGGTCCTTGACATTGTTGTGATCGATAATGATCTCGGACTGCGCAGGTCCGGGCGTCGTACGAGTCAGCCAAACCGTCATCGTCGCGTTTCGACAACTGCGGATCCCGATCAAGGCTGACTGCCAGCCGACTCACGTAAACGTCGGTGTACGAAGCGGTCATCTTTGGAGCTTTGTGGGTCGCACGGGCGTCTGCTCTGACGGGGCCGGCAGTCGAGAAGGCGGCCAGGGCGTGGATCCGGCGAGGACGGACGAGACGAGCGGCATGGTGGCGTACGGTAGAGATGAGCATCTCTTGTCTCGGGCGGTAAAGAGGGTCTCTACGATTTGCACTCACGGAGCTGTGATGGAGAGACAGGCTCGAGTGAGGGATGGAGGACGAACGCTGGCGAGTTGCTTGGCCTCGTCGCGGTGACTCTCGCGGCGAGCCGCGCTCGCGAGATGCGCATGTCATCGCCACTCGGCTCAACTGGGCGGCCCGATTGAAAATGCAATGACGCACCTGCGCACGGACCTCGCGGGCCCTTGTACAGCGCTGATAGGTTTGCTCGCTCTTCGTGTAGACTCGTGACAGCGGAGCTGCGAGCAGTCGCGACTTCATTCAAAGAAGGCAGGCGGAAGGCAGTGGCGAGTCGCACAGGGAGTTGGGCGCAGGCACTCGCTTGCTGCGTCGCTGCGCCCCCGGAAAGGATTCGCAACAATGCCGCACAAGCGTGTCCGTAACCGCCGAGACCTCAAGTTGGGTGGCACTGACATTGGGGAGAGCTCGCTACACGAAACCCCTCTTGCCCTAAAGGTTGGCGCTGACGAGAGAACCGCCATCAAGCGCGATAGTAGCGCTGTCGACAGGAAAGACCGTGACTGTCAGCTCAAACACTTCGTGCGCCAGGTCGACGAAGCCGAGCAAAGGCCGACGCACCCGTTCACGTAGGAACCGGCCTGGCTCGAGAGGAAGATGCAAGCACCGGCAACGTCGTCCGGCTCACCGATGCGGCCGAGAGGCACGCGGCCGACGATGGCGTCGCGACCAGCCTCAAGGGTGGCAGCCATCACTGCGAGCGAGATGGCGTTAGACGCTAGCAGCAAAAGTAGGACTCAAGCGCCGGATTCTCGCAAAGCGCTGCTCTGCTCTGCTAATCTCTCTTGAGCAGACTTGTACTCACTCTTCGACTGGAACGGTCCTGCGCAGAGAGAGGTGTCAAGTCAGCGCAGGGTCACGAATCGGCCATCGGGCCACACGAGCCGATATGGCTTACCGCAGGCGAGAGTGTTGCAAGTGATTCCCCGCTTGCCAAGCTGTCCGGCGAGCACACGACTCATCTGGTGCAACGCCGCCTTCGAGGCCGAGTACGCATAGGTCTCGAGTGCCGGAACGCGGATGCCGTCGACCGAACCGATCATGATGACACGGGCTGTGAAGGGCGCGCAAGCGGCTTTCAGCTGTCGTTTCACGGAACCTATACGCGACAGACAGTCGCCGAGCTGAGCGAGAGGAAACGTACCAGGGTCAGGCCACGGGCCCTCGGCGCGTCCGTGCGACTTGAGCATGAGCGGCGTAAGCTTTTGCGTGAGGGTGAAGACTCGACGCAGGTTGAGAGTCAGGACACGGTCTGCGTCGCATCAAGGTCAGCAGGGCAGTCGCAATGCTTGGCAGTCAAGCGGTCATGGCGCACCCCAAGCCGCATCGGGGTACTCGTCGTAGCTGCGAAACCGTATCGTCAGCGTTGAAAGGTCGACTCCCTCGACAAGATGACTTACGGCGCGCCCCAGTTGTTGCCACTGTTGTTCACGAGAACGTGCAGGCCTGCGAAGATTCGAATACGTCAGTACAGGCGTCCTTTAGTTTCAGTCGCAATTGAAGGCATTCGTATTAGCGGCTCGGCTCGCGAGAAGCCGCCGCATCGCATTCCTTCGTGGTGCAGACGAAGAGAGCTCACACTTCTCCCTCTTCTCGAGTTCGGCAACGAGACCGGTGACGCCCTCGTAGGTGGCGAGGTTCGCCGTGAGGGGGATGCATTTGCCCGGGTAACCCTTCGAGTTGAATTCGTCGGCAGCCTGCTTCAGCGACTTTTCGTCGCGCGACGCCATATAGACCCGAGCGGCACCTCCACGCATGTAGCCGTTCGTGATCTTCCGGTTCGCGAGCGGGACTGAGTCAGTCTCGTTTGTCCGCGTTATCGTCGCCAAGCGCTCGCGCAACGAGACTCACACCCCAGCCCACGCCCTTTGATCCACCAGTGACCAGGACAATCTTGTCCTTGACAGAGAAGAGCTCAGACATATTCGACGAGCTGTTGCTTGCGAGGAGTGCAGACAGCGTCAGTCCGGCGGGCCACACTCGGTCGTTGCGTGAAGCGAATCGACTGAACGTACAGGAAGTTGGGAGGGTAAGGAGGTAGTGAGCGGGTGATGGTGCCGTCGAGAGCGAGTAGGCGGAGACTGTGACGGCAACCTGGCGACCGACTTCCGTCCCTTCTGCGATCAAGTTCGGGGTGGGGAACTCGAAGTTGCCGGGCCCGCGAGCTGCCGGCCGAGAGTCGTCGACACGTCACATCACCTTTTCGAACCCATCTGCAGCGGCCATATGCGAGCTTTTCTATGCGACAAGCAGGCATCGTAAAGTCTTTCGCACATCATCGGCCTTAAAGGCCATAGACAACAACAAGCGCACTGCGTTTCATTTCGTTCGATATGTGAAGGGATTCGATACAGAGCGCCCGTGAAGGGCAGAGGGAGGTGAGGCGGGAACGTAGTCAAGAGTTGCCAAGTCAGATAGTGTCTATGGCGTCAGATGCGTCTATGCTAAGGAACGATGCGCGAAAAACGTCTCAGACGATCGGCGGCCTGCCGTTCTGCACGGCTTCGACGGCGGCGAGGGCAGGGCCGGCATAGTCGGGCGGGAGGTCCTCAACCCGAATTGCCTTCACCCAGACCATGAAGCCCCGCAAGACTGCTCGTCCGGAGCCTCAGGGTCAGCTGCGCTGCACTGATGTGCGAATCGGGAACAGCTTCTCACATTCGGGTTGCAAGTAGGTCTCGCGATATGGCGGGAAGTTCTCAATGCTGACCTCCGGATACTTGAGCAAGACTATGGACGCAAATGTCTGAGCGGATCGTTCGGAAGTGTCAGACTTGGCTCGCAAACTTACAGTCTTCGAGTGGCACAAAGCCTCGTCGCGTTTCAAGACGGCTCATGATTCGACTGTCGCGCTTGGTCATGTCTAGCCGTAGATGCTCGTCAGTGAAGATTGTGCGCTATCGGATCAGAGACCCCGTGGCACTCACGCAAGGTCCAAGCTGTATGAAGGAGCGGGTACGGGGGAAGGTTTCGCTGGGCCCTCTGCGCGTTCAGGCGAATCGCGTCTTCGGCGACGCGGGCGATCATGCTCTGCAGTAGCCGCGAAGTCGCCTCGAATGCCTCGCCAGCTCCGGTCGGAACGGCCACGCCGACATGCAGGATGCCCTTCTCAATCTGTACACGACCTTTTGAGTTAGTCCCGCGATCGAAGGCCCAGTTCGAACTCGCTGCGCACCTCATACTCGCCGCTGACGAAACCTGTGAGGTTCTTCCCGCTGCGAATCGGCATAGCAGGCTGCGGCGTAAGAGGGGCACCGGGTGCTCGTTGATCGTCTGAACTTGACTGCCGGTCGCTGCGGAAGCCAGGACCACGCTTGGATCGCTTCTTGCGCGACATAGGATTAACCCATCGGACTGCGAGGTAGCTGCTCGAAACAAATGTCAGCGGACGCAACACAGCTACGCGAGGAAGAAGCTGCGCGAGCTTAGGCATGCTTACCGTCGTACGCCGGATGCCGGATCGCTCGGCTCGTGCATCACCGATAGGAAGCTGCGAGACGCGCGTATCAGCGACTCGCCTGTGTGAGGAGCGGACGGCCACGAGGACGAGTCGATAGCGACTGACCCCCAGGTATCGACCGTCAGTTTTTCCACCTCCTCGAAGCTGCGTGCTAGCGGGACGATACTTTCGAGCATGTCGGGGACCGCCAAAGCCGCTAGGATGTACATGGTCTGCAGGTTGCAGCATTGCGTATTGAGGAGGTCTCGTTCCTCGTCCGTCAGGGTTTCGAGGGGCCAAACGTCGCTAATTGAATCAACGAGCGGTATCAGTCAGGGTATCGCGGAAGCACGGGCAGCCATAATTTACGCACTAATCCATCTCATCAACCAATCCGAGGCGACTGTGCGGGAGCTGGCAGGTCTTTCTTCCAATAGGGCTGTGAGCCAGGCCCGTTCGCGATGTTAGTGAGACGACCCCGCGTAGGGAGTGAGTACGAGGAGGAAGGGGCGCGTTGGACGTACAACAGCTCTTTGCATCGCCAGCGACCGACGCCCTTGTTGCCGCCGCCGCCGCCACAATCGGAGCAGCGCAGGTATCGCGTGTCGCAGTGCGCACAGAGCACCTCGATGGTGGACCCGACCGCCTCACCCGTCTCGGCGAGCCTGAGCTGGCCCGACCCGACATCGCGCCGACAAACATCGCCTGTCGGGACAGGAAGGTGCGGGGTGTCAGCCTGAGTTGGGGGCTCGAACGAGGCGTCAGCGGGAAGAAGACCGGACATACAAGCAAGCATGCCTTCAACCTCGCTGACAACCTTGTCCTTGCGCTTCTTAGACGGTTCCGGCGCCACATCGTATGGTACGAACCCGAGGCGGGCCTTAGCTGGCGGTACCGGCGGCGGTCGCGTGTCGTTGGCCTCGACGTCTTCGCCGAGATACCGGTCGACGGCGCACGAGAGGCTGTCATAGTACGTACACTCTCCGGCGTAGGGGTCTTCGTGGCCGAAAACGCCGGTTCCCCGCGCAGATTGGCCAAGATAGGGTGGCAACGGTACACAAGTCGTGCAGTAGAATGCCGCGTCGTACTTGGACGGGTCATCTCCGACGGGCTGCTCAACTTGGCCGCCTCGCAGAGACAAACGAGCAACCGATCGATGGCACGCAAGGCAAGTAACGCCCAGATCGACGAGGCGGCGAACGCTTTGCGAAGTAGGGACGCGGCGGGAAGGCTGATTTTCGCTGAAGCGGCCTGTCAGATCGATCTTGCCGATACTCTGCCGATACGCAGCAGCTCTGATCACGGCATCCGAGTACCCGGGTCCTCGTCTTGGGATGTACGGCGTCGAGACGTCGATCGGATAAGTCATGCCCGCTTGCTTGTCCGGGAACGCCACCCCGGCGGGAACCGTCGGCAGAGCCGGCGTCGTCGATAAGAACGGGAGCGAAGTACTGAGAAAGGAGAAGTCATCGTAAGATGTCGAGCCTTCCGCCTCGGTAGACGGCGGTGCGGCGGGAACTGCGTACGACGATGCTGACGACGATGGAGCGTTCGAGCGCGTTGACAGGCCGAGCTGTACAGATGGGTCGTACTGGTACGTCGTGAAGCTCCGTGCTCGTGGTGCGTGCACGTAGCCTGACGGCCCGGGGCGGGATTCCGGACGAGGCAGGCCGGGCTGCCCATGCAAATGCGAAAGTGGCCCAGTGCCACCGTTGCCGTATGCGCGAGCTGGAGAATACGGCGGCGACGACGAGGTGGGCGTGCCTGTCGTCAGAAAGGATAGCGGCCAGCTCGCCTGTCTGACGAGCGCGCTCGAGCCGGGAACCGGGAGGGACGGGGGCACCGGCGGGGCTTGCCAGCGGGCGCTGCTCGAGACACTGTCGTCGTATTCGGCCTCGGTCGTCCGGCTCGCCGATAGATCCAGAAGACTCTGACCCCACGGAGGCCGGTACTCGAACGCTGAGCCCGGCGTGCCCGGCGCCAGCCTGAGTGATTTTTTACGCTCGGCGTCGCCCCACGAGGACCGCTTGTCGGACGCCGCCGACTCTGCCGTGTTTCCTGCATAGCTAGCGGGAACTCCGAGCGCGGGCAGTCCGGAAGGATAGGGCAAGGCGCGCGTGAAAGTGAAGTCGCTTTCCGAGGTAGGCGATACCGTCGGCGCGACCTCTGGGTCATACGAGATAGGTCCGCCTCGCGCCGACACCGGAAGTTGCGGGAGGCGCCAATATTCGTCGGGCCACGCTTGTCGAACATTAGCTCCGTCTTCGTAGTCGGAACCGCCGCCGGCAGCAGGTTGCGTCGCATGAATGCTCTGCGAGGATGAAGGATCTGCCTGAGACGTCGAATCCTCTCCCCATGGTTGCGAGATCGGCAGCAGGTGCTCGAACTCGTTTCGTCGCGCTTCACCGGCCATACGCTCGCGCAGGGAGAGCAAACCAGGAAAAGTCGTTGACCTGGTAACGCGTGGAGCATAGACCGAGTGACTACAGACAGGTAGCCGACGCCGAACTTACACCAAAAAATCGAGAAGGGTCGAAGGGTTCGCGGTGCCTGAGGGTCAGGCACGTCTCACGTGGCGTTAGGGCAGGGAGCTCGCACGTGGACAATTCTACTCATCAACGTCAATCTTGTCGATTAACTCGACTAGATCGTCATTGCAGACTGCAGTCGACTGTGCCAACTCCGACAGAGCTTGCTCGAGCGATAGCATCACGACTCCGGCAAGTCGTGAGCGAGGCGAGCACATATGAGTGTTTTGACGACCTGATGTCCCGGGGCCACGAACGACCAAATTTACGGGTGGTCCTAACCGGAAAGTGTCCCACATATGCGCCTGTCAGCTGCCTCGATCTCGCGTCTAGCGATTACAATATGTGAATCAACGGCGCCGCCTGCGCCGCAGCCGGAAGCACGTGAATAGCGCAGCCCATCATCGGGCCGGTTGATCTGTCGATCTCGACGCGAGCAGCTTCGGCATTCTCCGACCGTCCGCGACCCGGCTGCGTCCAACTCCAGATAGCTCGCCTTGACATGCACGACAGGAATAGGTCATCAGGTTGCACATACCTTGCGCCATACAACCGGGCTGAGTGAGGCATGCTACACCCCGTATGCCGCGAGGAGAGTGCATCGCCACGCGCTCGGACTCGAGCTAGTGATCATCCTTGAGAGTCAATCGTCAGCGCCGTAATCTGTCTCTGTTCGCAACTCCGACGTGCGGCATGTGTCTCAGCGAAGCCGGCTGGATCCTGAAACATGCAGCGTAAGCTTTAGTACACGAAGGGTTCGGCTGCGGAAGCGAGACTCGTTAGGGCAACATGCCGCTGAGTCGGTCGGATGGAGTTCCGGTCAGAACTCGTGAAGCTGACGTCTTGCGCGCGGCGCGGAGAGCCACAGCCTGTTCCCGAAAACCCGGGAATCGGACCGAGCGCTTCCATTTCGGCCGAAGCCGTCGTACAGTATGATCGCTGTCAAACACGTCATCATACAGTGCGTTGTGCGTTCTGCCCGTGCTCCCACGTTCACTCTGCGATTGTACAGTGCGCATTCGCATCTGATGCCGCTGCATGCACGTATGGCTAAGCGCGAGCCGGGCGCCGATGTGCTTGTCAAGCACGGACACCCCTCTGATTCGATAACGTTCCAGTATGTATACGCTCTCACCGAGCAGGGCCAGCGAGTACGCGAAAGCGCGAACATCGATCGCTCGGCTTGTGCATCACTTGACTTTTGTGCTCTACCGCTGCGCTCCGTCTTCGTTCGCGACGCGTGGCCGTTTCGCAGGCGCCGGTCCGTCACGAGACGTTGCAGTGCTGATTTCGGCCGCTGCCATGTGCGCTCCGGTGTCTTCTGCGCCTGCAGGCGGAGCAAGCAAGCCGCGGAGCGAGAGATCGTACACGACTGTGATCGATCTCGCCGGGTTTGAGGTCAGCTCTCGGAATCGCCATCAAGGGTTCCCCTTTCGGCACGTGGGATCGCTTCGGCCGGCGAAAAGAAAGACGCTAGGGGAGCCACGCGTACGCAGCGTGGCCGAGAAGAGGAGAAGCGCATGACGAACCTTCTTCGAGACGCTTGACGTCGTACTTGATGCTGTCGAACCGTTTCCGGAGCGAATCGTTCTTGAGGTTGAGAAGGCCGAACGCGTTGCTGCGATAAAACCCGGCCGGCCAACCGTCAGCCGAAATTGAAAGCCTATCATTCGTTATCACGTGCTCGTTCGCGATTCGCGGACTCGCAAGATCTGGCACCGCATTGATCTGACAGGAACAATGCATCGCGCGCGAGCATTCAAGGCGGAAGAATGCCACTCACGAGAGCTCTTTGGCAAATCTGCAGTCCGGATCGCGAAGCGCGATGTCGCGAGTCAGCAAGTGGCCCGCGAGCAAATCTCGGCTCGCGAGGCAGCTCACCGTGAATAGCGAACGGGCGCGCCATAGTCGCCCAACGTGACGCGGTTCACGGCTAGCCGGGACTGTACGGTGACACGACTCAGTTCGTCGCGGGAGGATAACACAGAGAGACGGACGGACCAGCTCGTTGACGAGGCTGATCAGACTGTGCAGGTATTCCTCCGTGGACAGGAAGAAGTGATCCTTCCACTCCTCTTGGACTGTTACGTTCTCGAGAGGTGGTCAGTAAGGCGGAATCGATCGGAAAAGCGGAACTCGCGACTCACTGCCGAGTTGCTGCGCGACCTCCTCCTTGGTCGGAACATCCTCGCGCTCGAGGAATACGCGGAGTACGATGATGTAGCTCGCCTGCTGGATCGACCTCGAGAACGAGTCACTGTAACGGTAGAAGTGCTGCGGCGGGATCAAGGCGGCCAAGTCGGCGAGGTGAGTCCGCAGAGGTGCCAGAGTTGGGTCGAGCGAGGCGATCAAGGCGGGAACTGCAGCCGATTCCCGCTCCAGGCTGTCAGCTCGACCAGGATAGCTTAGCTGAGGCAGTCAGGTGCTCACTCTGGCTGTCCGGGCACGAGTGAACGCGCGAGAGGACGGCGACGCTGGCCCTCTGCGCCTGCTCGACTTGACGGACAACGTCGCGGACGCGCTCGCGGAGCTCGGCGTCGCGCGTGAGAGCATCTTGCAGGTAGCTAAAGTCGACTGCAGCCATGTCTGGGACGTAAGCGCTTGCGTGGAAGTAGCTGACGCGGCCTGTCCCAACGTCGAGAAGCGCGTGATTGCGACACTTCGACTCGGCTTCCTCACTATACAGTGCGCCTTTCCACGTTCCAACGCTTTCAAGAGCATCTCTGAAGGGCTCCCAGCGGGCTCAGCTGTCCAAAGAAGGCGCTCTCTTTGTCGCTTGCGACTTGCTCTCGCCAACGAATTGCTTGTGTCATCGACGTCGCTCCTCGAGTGCTGTCGACAGCTGTAGCTTCAGAGAGCTACGATGCATTCGCAAGAGTTCCTCGACATCGGACGGCACTGCAAGGAGCCCTCATGTAATGTGAGTCGCTCACTGACTTCCAGACAGACCGACGCGGTCAACGAGCAAAGGCTTGGCTGACTCTAGCACCTGGCCCACTTCCGCATAGCAACTCGATTGTGAGTCAAGGCCCACCTGCAGAGCTGTCGGTGGCCGGCGCGGGGAAGCTGACACGTCCGTCTCCCGGCCCAGTTCTCCCGTTCAAGTGCCCGTCATGCCGCCTCGACTTTTGCTCGGATCACTGGCGACCACCCGCCGGCCACAAGTGCAGCGAGTACGACGAGACCAAGGCGGATGTGCGCTCGCAAATCTCAAGTCTCCACTGCAAAGCCGAGCGGAAGCTGACTCGTTCTCGTGACGACGCAGAACCGAGTCCCGACATGCCCCCTCTGCTCTCAGCCCGTCTCGTTCCCGCTCACGTCCGATCCGAACATCGCCATGGACCGCCATCTCTCGACCGCATGTCCAGTCCTCCTTCCTGAACTCGCCAGCTCGTTGTCCTCCATCTCGAGCAGCGGCCGCGGTCCAGCGCCGAAAAGGTCGCCCAACGAATGTTCCGCCCGCGGCTGCAAAACCAAGATGATCGTTCCGATCGAATGCGATTCGTGCCACCGCAAATTCTGCCCGTCGCACCGGTGGAAGACGGACCACGCTTGCGAGTCGACGGGATCAGGTTCATCAAACGGGGCCACGGGAGGAAGTGGCGGATCCGGCAAGAAGGCGTTCGGCGGGCTCTTTGCGCGCTCAAACGGACCCGCGAAGCAACCAGGCCTCGCAGGACTCGCTGCGCTCCGGCGCGCGCAGCATGAGCGGTCTGGCCCGAAGAAAAGCGGAACCTCAGCCGCAGCGGCAAAGTCGACCTCGAACCCGCTTGTGGCGAACGGACGGACGGCGCCTGGACTAGTACCGACGACCGCAAACGACGGCGACTCGGACATCGAAATCGTCTCTTACAAGCCTGCTCCGGGCGCCAAAGCCGGCGGGACTGACCAGCCAGGCAAGTCGGCACAGGCCGGCAAGAAGGCTCTCGCATCGGTCGGCGTGGCGAGCAAGACGGACAAGCGCGCCCGAGCGGAGCAGGAGAGCAAGAGGAAAGCGCTCGAGGTGCGTGCGAAGAAAGGGTGAGCCAAGTCTTCACTCCGCTCGCACTGTGGATCGTTCAAGCTAACATATATCATCTTACAGCCTTCTGACGGAGACGGAAAAGGTCCAATACGCCACGCTGCAGGCACTTGCGCAACGCGAAGGCAAGAACGGAGAAGGCGACAGTTGTGTCGTCGTTTGAGCTTTTCTGATCCTGTTTCCCTCTTCCCCCTTCCGCTTGTTGCCGTCATTAATCGCAAAGCATTCTTTCCCACTGCCATTACAGCAAGCCTTAGAGAACACGCAAGCTGATACGTCGCGATAGCGTTCTAAAGAGTGTCAAGCTCGCATTACAACGGCGCGCCTTCTCTGCAAGCGTCCTGGACCCGACGACGAGCCTTCGTCGGCGGCGGTGCGCTCACAGATCCAAGTCGAGCTCCATATCGTCGTCCACATCAAAGCGAGCAGACCGGAACACAGGCGGAAGCTGCGCACACTACCCGAGGATTCGCAGTTAGCTCGTCCCGAAGGGAGGACCGTCCGGGCGCCCGAGCGAGACCAAGGCCTCACTGTCAGCGTATCGTCCTCGGCATCCTGCGCGAGCCGCTGTTCCCGCCGACTTTTCGAAGATCCGCTCGAGCGCAAACTCTCGCCAGTCTGCCGGTCCTGCCGGTTTCCGTTGGCGGCAGGTGCCTGAAAGCTAGTCGACGCGCGTGTATCGGCCAACCCGTGTGCCTGTGCAGGACCTTGCCACGAGTCGGGCGTCGAATAAGCTTGACCAATGTGTAGCAGGGCGCGCGCAAGGATAGCGTCGAGCCTGCCGTCGTCAGCGTTGGCATTCGGGTCGCTAGAACCCTGCAGGGCGTCGCCGCTGTCCTTGCCGGCTCCGGCTCCAAAGCGCATCTGCAGAGTCTGTGCGCTCTCGTAAAGTTCAACGACCGACTTTCCCGCGCCTGGCGAGTACGAGGAGGTGACCGTACCAATTTGAGCAGGCTCGCCTCGCGAGCGACTTTGTCGTCTTGCAAGTGGTGTCCGTGCCCACTGTCTTCCGCAGCATCTCCAGAATCAACTGCAAAGAGTATCGAACAGAGGGAAGAAGCGAGCGATCGGCGGGTAGCGTGGTCGTTGGCAAGACGCTGCAGGCATGTCGAAGGATCAGAAAAGGTCGGCCGGGGAGCTCGACGCCAGCTCAGCAGGCAAAACGGTTCACCGTCATCCACCGCGAACTGAAGCACAACGGGAAAGCGACAACGAGCTTCTTGCCGAGTTTCGTGAGCGCCGTCTCGAGTAATGGCGTCAAGCTGAAATGCAGGTCCGTCGAGTCACTCGCGGTGGCGGCAAGAAGCGCAGCGAGCGCCGCCGGTCCGCCGTCTCCAGCAGCTGGCGCATCAGCGCCACGAGCCGCATACTCTTCGTCGTCAATGGGAGTGTCTTGGCGCTCGGCGTGCTCTCTGGAAGGAGAGAGGAAGCGCAGAGTGAGGCTCATTGCTGCGAGAGAAGCGGGTTTTGGACGGATTCCGCCTGCAGCAACCGCTGTGAAGCTCGGTTGCGCCAATGCGTCTGCTCGACTCGAGTGGGTGTAGGCGTGAAGAGGGACTGCCGACTGAAATATCAGCCGCAGAAAAGCGACAGGCGGGGAAGGGAGCCACATACTCGTGAGCACACCGTCTCGCGCGGTGGGCAGGCCGACACGGTCGATAGCGAGAGCTGTTTGATGCTGTTGTCAGAGCTTGTCAGCTCAATCAGAGTCTGGGCGGTACTCGTCGAGGCAGTGCTGGGAAGAACCTTGATCAACCAACTCTTGATCTCTTCGACGACGACGCTCCCAAGCAAGCTGCGAGCTCCAAGCTCAGCGCCATCAGCGTAAATTTGCGTTCGGAGATCGACTTGATCGCTAGCGAGGACTGTATCGGCTGTGGCAGGAACTGGCGCGGTCGCGCGCAAAGCGAGCGAGGCAGTCGACGCGTCGGGCGGCTTGACCGTTGTGCCGTAGCTCCAGGCGTCCTTCATGGCGCGGTACTTCAGTGAGCGGGCAAGGACAGGTGCCGAAGGCAACGTGCTGCGGCAGAGGCGGGAGCAGCACAATGGCGAGCAGAGGTCGCGTTACATAGGTTGCCGTCGTGTGTGCCCCCGCACATTTCTGCGACGCTTCACTCTCGGTCGAGTAAACACACCGGCTGCTATTGCTTCCCTTCTTGAAGCTGTCGATCCCTTCTCGATCGCGCACCGGCCAGCTGCAGCAGAGAGACGAAAATATTATCCCACACAAACGCATCTACGCCTTCTCCCGCGCCGGATCCAAGATCCGCGCCCACTCGAGTGACAGCCGGAACACATCTGTAGAGTCAGGAGAGTCAGCGCGACTCCATCAGGGCCCAACAGGATGCAAGCAAAAGGGACTGACAGGCTTGCATATCAATGTCGCGCCAGAAGTGGCGAGCCCAGTCGGCACCGGCGTACGCGATCTCCTCAGCGAGGTCATCGTGGTTCCCAGTCCGTGCAGCGTCGATGCCACCGTCGAAAAAGGCGAGGATGTTGTACAGGTCTGCGTAGTCCAACCGGACGGGTACCTGTGGCGAGAAGGGAACCGCACTTTTGTCAGTCCCGCCACGCAGAAGAAGGCGCAGAGGTGAAGATAACGCGCAACCGCCGCAGGGACTTCGCAGCGGATCGCAAAAGACTCACGTAGTGTACCCAGGGCTGGATCCGCCCTTCGTACCACTCGGGGTAGATCGTACTCTTGAACGGGACCTGGTTGGAGGCGAGGTGTGCTCGGAAACGGGCAGAGTAGCTGGCAAACATACGTAGACGCGTCAGGGTAGGCTCGCTCAAAGCACGCAACGCGGCGAGAAAGCGAGCACTCACGCATTGCCGTCGACGTCCATCACATATCGGTTGTTGGCCATCTCTTCGAGCGTCGCGTGCCCGTAGAACTTGAACGTCTTCGAAAGGTGCTCGCAGACGTCCGGCGAGCACTGAACGGGTCCTCCCGTCGGCCGCACATTGCTGTAGCGAGCATTGAGCTCCGCGAGCGTGTGCGTTTCGTCGACCTGGTATTCCCTGCCTCTGCTGTCGATGCGAGTCTCGCGAACTACGCGCGGGATCGCTTCGCGCGAGTTGAAAAGAGTCGCAAGGCGGAACCGATGCGACTGGCGCCACCTGCGCGAGTAACGGCGTCAGCGCTCGTAAGAGACGTGTCGAGGTGCTTTGCGCGAGAGGCGTCCATGTGATCGCCGTGCGTCGCTTGTAGCAGCTCCGAGTGCCAAGAAGACGGAATGAGCACGTACCGATCAGCAACGCCGACACCGACACCGTCGAGACTGCCTCGCCACAACAGTTTGTGCGCCTTCTCCCGGAACTCGGACTCCTCCTTCGGGTTCAAGTCGTACTGAATGGTTGACGGCCAAACCATGTCTCCGTTCCACGGCGCTCGAGACAAGGCAAAGCTTGGGCGGAGGACTTGAGGGAACGGCCAGCCGGAAGTAGCGCCGTGGATGTTGATCGCGTGCGGGTCGTTGCAGTAGCTCATCGCTTTGAAGTGGTCGTGGATGAACGGCGGTCCGCCGATAGGCGGGACGATGGCCAACCCTGAGATCTCGCGGCGGTGAGCCGAGTCGGGCGCGCATTGGCGGTCACGGTTGAACCAGCTGCGATGAGAGCGCGGAGGTTAGTTCGACCCAGGCACCGCCGGCGCTTCCCCCAAAAACACATCGACATTGCCAAGGAGTACATCACGAGAGAATGGAAAGCGAGCACGGCGAGGGCTCAGGCATCGTCGACTCACAAAGTCTCGCCAGCTATCGGCAGCTCATCCTCGTTGACGAAGCGCCCTTCCCGCGCCGCTTTGCGGTAGCCATCCATGGCCTCCCAATCGAGCGTGACACTGGAAGCGTCGTGAAGGTACAGCGGCATCTTGACGTTCGGTAGTAGCTTGGCAACGGATTCCATCAGGAGGACGAATCCACCCGGGACCGGGTCGCGCCAGGTACCGCCGGTCTTTGTAAATTTGCCGTCCTTAATCGTGATGACGGTGTGGTCCCGGCCGAACCCTTCCGGATCCTCGTAAAGAGCTATCCGTTCCAGCAGGACCGACGGCGGCAAAGCCCAGAACGGCTCCGTCTGGTCCATGATGACGTCGAACTCGTCGATGAGCTGCACGTCGTTCTCGACCGCCCAGTTGTACCACCTGTCGTAACCGGGAGGCGGCGACCGCTTGTACCGCCGGCGGTACTCCTCGACGGCCTCATCGTAAGTCTTGGACTGCCGCGCGACCTTGTCGGCCCATTCCCGCTTCGCGTTGCGGATCAAGACGTGGATAGGATGCTCTTGGTATGCCAGGTCCCCGTCGAGCATGGGCGTCGCGTACGCATAGACGCCGTCGGATCGCAGTTCCGAAGGGCGCGCGGCGCCGGAACTCCGCCAGGGACCGTTACGCGTCGCGCGGAGTAGGAACGTCCCGACGACGACGGTGACGGCGAGCCAGGACAGTGGTCGTGCCAGCGTACGCCAGTATGCCGGCCTGCGTGACGGCCAGGCGCGGACTGTTGGCGCTCCGTCGGGTGATCGAGCGAGCGGCAACGACGCGTCCGAGTCCCAAGGTCGCAACTCCTCCTTCGAAGTCCGTTCGTCGTACATGGTCGGTCCGCAAGGGCAACGGGGTCCTGAACGGAAGCAGCGAGGGCAGCGAAGAGGGCGTCGTCCTCTCCCCTGGCAAAGATGCAGGAGCGATGGGGAGAACTGGCGAAGTCGATTGGCGAGAAGCTAACAACTCCCCTTACTTTGCAATACGGGGCGCCCAATTTGCACCTTTTTCGGGAGCTCTGAAAAACGCCCAGGCCTTTTCTCCCCGCCGTCGAAGGGGCGATGAGACATCGCCGGAGTTCCGGAATGGCGGGGGAAACGTCGAGCTCGTCAAATATTGCGGTTTGTCGACTATAGCAGAGCACCACGAGAAGCCTCCGAGCGCAAAGTCAGTCCAGTATCATGCTGCACTCTTTCGACAAGCGGCGGTCAGAAGAACATTCTCGCGCAGAGAGGACGGGGACGTTCACAGCGGCAGGCCCAAGGGAAGAACCGTCTCCTCGGACTGGGGACATCGCCGAGACGATTAGAAAGCTTTGCTTGCACTCATTGAGCAGAAGAGCAGACGATAGAGGCGTCCGCAAGCAATACGAGGGACGAATTTGAGCCTTTTCAACGCCGCTGTGGGTGCGTTTCCCATCGTCAGCGCCAGACTCGAGTCAACCTCACCCGCGTTCAAAGCGAGCGACTAGAGCGAGCGCCACTGAAGCTCACCTTGTTCGTGCCCGTTCCGGTTCTCCTCGCACTACTGCGCGGCGTCGCCGCCGCCTTGGAAGCCGCGACCGCTTCCTTCTCCGCTTTCGCCCTCGCGGCCGCTCCCGCCCGCGTCGTCTTGGTCGTCTTTGCCGTCGTCGAGTTGGAAGTCGAAGCGGCTGTGACGCCCGGACTGGCGGACCGACTGGCAGCGGAATCGGCGACGCTGGCACCGGACCGACGAGCGGCAGAGGCAGTGTTGCCCTTCTTGTTTGTAGCTGCCGGAACGCGCCCGGAGAGCAGAGGAGATGAGTTTGATGCGCGCGCAGATGTGGAAGCAGAAAAAGCGGGCAGAGCTCACCTGCCCGTGGCGCAAAGTCTTCGTCGTCGTCGTCGGCCGCCGTTTCGTCTCCCGATTCGCCGTCGGTACCATCCTGCCCTTCGTCCTCCTCGTCGCCGCCACTCGCCTTGCCTCCCTTGCGCTTGCCCTTGGCCTCGCGCGTCTCGTTCCCACTCTCCTCGCCGTCAATTTCTTTCCCATCCGAAGCGGCCTCCTCCCCTTCTCCGTCCGCGCTACTCAACTCGCTCAACTCGCTCTCGTCCGGGTACGCGCTCGAGTGGGCGTTCTTGGCGTTCGAACCTGCTCCCGACGAAGGACCAGCGGTAGCACGCGCTCGTTTGCGCGGGCTGCTGGGCGAACCCGTCGCCGTCGCCGGAGTCGCAGCAGCGCCTCGTCTCCGCTTCGGGCTCGGACCAGCAGCTGCAGCGACCGCCGCCGTCGAAGTCCGAGCCCGTTTGCCTCGTCTCGAAGAAGAGGTCGCCGTTGAAGGACGTTCGTCCTCCTCTTCGGACCCGTCGTCCTCTTCCTCGCCGGTTTGATCATCCTCTTGATCGCTGTGCCCGTCGCCGCCCGAGACGCCCGGTGGCATCGAGACGTGCCTCAACGGACCGTCCGCAGGAGATTCGGCCCGCTGACCTGGCGGCACCATTCCCCTCTGAAACGCCAACTGTTCCAACGACATCCCCTCCTCCTCGTCGTCGCCCTCGTCCTCTTGATCGTCCTGAGCGTCGTTCTCTTCGGCCCCTTCTTCTTCTCCCTCGGCGGCAAAGATTGAAGCCGGAGCAGGCAGGCGACCTCGACGAGGAGGCCGGAGGGAGAAATCGCGGACGGGGAAGTAGTGCGCGTCGATTCGGGATGGGCGCGGTTGACGGGACGAACCGGCGGGAGGGTCGGTCGAGCGTTGACGGACGTTGGTAGACTTGGCGTCGTCGAAGCCTGCTCCGTCGGCCTCTTCGGGAGACTGGGCGCGGGACGGAGTCGAGTCGGGAGTTGGTGACGGTGAAGGCGACCCGGGCAACAGTTGTTCTTGCTGCACACACATCGACCCGGTCCCCGCGTCAGCTCCCATCCATTTCGATTAGAAAGGAAAGAGAATGGAAGGCTCGCCTGTTCGTGCCAGACTGTATCGAGCGTGCCTGCTTCGTACAACTCGTTCCACTTTGCCCACACGTCCGTGGTTGACAACGCCTTTGCGTGCGGGTCTTTCTGCATCCGAGTCAAGAGTGCGACCATCTGAACGTGTTTGTGAGGTCCCACGAGCCGATGGGCGATCAGGGCGCGCAGGAGAGCGAGTTCGCCTTGCGGAGAGTCGAGGTACGACGGCCGAGTGGGCTCGTTACGGGTCGCGGAAGCTGCCGGCTGGACGGGAGCGGCTGCCCAGTCGATTGTCGAGTCTGTAGCTTGTTCAGGCATGCCTACACGTTGTCCTCGGGAGGAAGCGAGACAGAGTCGCTCCACTCGGCCAAAGTCGTCGCCGGTCGTGTCGGTATCTCTCTTTCTGTCCTCCTGCACGCACCTGACCCGGACAGCACTCGCAGCTATGCACAACAACTATCTCGGCCTCCGCGGGGGCAAGTCAGCCGGCTCTGCCTCGTCGTCGAGTCGGTACAGCCGCGCGTCGAACCAAGCGACTCCGTCGACGCGGTGTCAAAAGTGCCTCGGGCTCGGGCACTACACGGCAGACTGCACGAAACCGAGAGAATACAAACCGAGACCGACCAGGACTCAATTGCTCAAGAACCCGAAGCTCAAACAGCCGTTGATCGAGGCTCCCGCCGTCAGGACCGACGACATGCCAAAGTGCGTATTCTCTCTCTGTGCCGAGCCCACTTCGCGACCGAGACACGATTGACACCCTGAACTGCAGAGAGGGAACTGCCGCCGCGATCCTCGCTGCGAACGAAGCCAAGCGGCAAGCGAAACTCGCTCGCGCCAAACAGGACGAAGAGGGAGCCACCTCGCGCGGCCGGTCTCGCAGTCGGCGGTCCAGCAGCAGTTCGTCGTCGTCGAGGTCGTCATCCTCAGGCTCGTACTCGGGCTCGGATTCAGGCTCGATCAGGAGTAGGAGTCGGAGCCGATCGCGTTCGCGTTCGAGGTCGCCTTCCCCTCGGTACCGCCGCCGTCGCTCGAACGCCTCCATCTCTCGCTCACCTTCCCGCTCTCCTTCCCGGTCTCGTTCTCCCTCCCGCTCCCGCTCTCGATCTCGGTCGCCAGTCGCCAAGCGCGCTCGACGGCAAACCAGGTCTCCCTCGAGGTCGCGCTCAAGGTCAAGGTCGGTCTCGAGGTCGAGGTCGAAGTCGCCCGTCGACAAGTTTGAGCCGGTCCATGAGCGCGAGTAGCAGCGGCGAATCGGATGCGGGCGGAGGACCGAGGACGACGACGCGCGCACAGGACAAGGGCAAGGCGCGCGCCGACTAAGAGGGAACGAGCAGGACTGTATCCGCTTCAGGAGCAGTATCGAAGAGGAGAGGGCTTCTCTCGCCGGTCTGCATTGCATACTTCCCCTTGCAGCAATTGCGGATTCGACCATCCCCGGTTCAGGCGGCCGGACGGGAAAGAGTGTTGCGCACGCTTCTTTCGACTCGCCTCGGTGCGAGGTCAATCGAAGAAGCGTTCACCGTACGAGAATGCGCACAGAAAGCGACGTTATGAAAAGTTGCAGCCTGCCTTACTGCTCAAAAGTGCTGCGGAATCTGCCCACGAAGCGCGCGCAGAAACCTCCCGCGCGCCGCTCTTCTTCCTTCCGCCTCCTCTTCCTGAGCGTGCCGCGGCGCTCTGGGACATATGCCGAACAGAGCAGGCGTCAGACTGACCGGCATGCTCGTGTACACGCGCCTGACCTCGCGCCGGCCCTTGGCGCGTCCCTGACCCCTTCGCGACGGAACCCCGGAAGTGCTACACCGATGATCGACCTCGCAAGCCTTCGGGCAACATTCTCGCCGAAAGCCCTTGCATCTGCTCTCCTCTCCTGCTGTTCGTCGTGGGAATCTGCTCGCACCCTCAGCAAAATGGGCTAGACGGTAGCTTCGTCATTGCTAGCGCTCGCTGCCGCGACCCGGCTCGTCGCGGGCCAATTGCCTTCAGACTTCTACGGCATTGTCTCTCCCCTCGATCGAGTGGCTCCTTCGTATGCTACAATCTGTACAACTGTCAATGGCGATGGCTCTTTCTCCGCAAGTACGTTCACCCTCCGCGCATCTATTCCCCAGAGACCATGCGGGCATTCTGACCGACAAGCGGGTGCCAGATCCGTCGGCATGTCCCTCTGCCCTCGCGTGTACAGCAGACCCGCAACGCTCGGGAGCGTACTACTGCGGTATCGGTGGTAGCTCCTGTTTGAGCGGGGCCAACTGCGCGGGCGGAAACGGTCATGCATGCGTCGACGGAATCTGGTTGAGTTCCATTGTTCCTCTTGAGTACTTCGGCTGTCTTTGCTGATGCGATCAGACCGCCTTCCGCAGTCGAGGCGGCTTCCAGCAAGCGGCATTCGATAATGGGGGTGCAATGGGCTCGACAACGCTTGGCTGTATAGGCGGTTTGGCCCCGAACGCCGACGGGGTCTGCGGCGGCACGGGTGCCATGTGCGTACAGCAAGGCTCTAACCTCGACTCATTATGCGCTTCTGGCAAGTCCTCATCTCCGTGACCGGCCTCAACTGTCCAAGTGACCGAACACCTCTTTGCACCGCAGGCGTTTGCGCAGGCCAGCCAAACGCTGGAACGTGCGCCAGCGCGTACACTTCGCAGGGCCAAGCTTGCGACCCAAGCAAACACTATCAATGCAGCCAGACGTCGGCCGGCACTCAGCTCTATTGCAGCCCGCTTGGAGGGTTAGACCAGTGCCGGCGGGTCGCCCTGCGGGAGTACGATCCCTGCGTCACTGGCTTCGGCTCTTGCGTCGCTCCCTACTATTGCTCGGGAGGAATGGCAACCCCTCCGTACCGAAATCTGTGCCTTACGAGGGTGCAGACCGGACAATCTTGCGCGCTTGATCAGTACTATGGGTGCAACTCGGGCGATTACTGCCGTTCGACGGACGTCACCTGCCAGCCGCTGATGAACAACGTCGGCGGATCGTGCGCGGACGACCCGACCAGGCAATGCGGCACCGACCCGACTTATGGCGCCTTGTGGTGCCAAGCCGGACCGAACGGCGACACGTGCCAACGCGTCGGGACAAACGAGTACGCCAATTGCGCCGGAGACTTGAGCGGCAACTCGTGCGCCGCACCTCGGTACTGCACCGGTCCAAACGTACCTGGCGGTTCTACGAACCAGTGCCGGACCAAGGCGACGCTCGGCGGTTCTTGCGCTTTCGATCCCGTCAACGGATGCAGTGCAGGCCTGTACTGTACCTCGACCGACCAGACGTGCCAGGCGATTTCGACTGCGGCGGGCCAAACCTGCGGACCCGACTCGAACGCGTGCTCGGCGTCGGCGGGTCTCTACTGCGTCGCGTCGACGCAGCTGTGCGCGAAGAAGGCGACGACAGTTGGAGCCACGTGCGCCTTCGACCCGCTGAACGGGTCCTCGACGTCGAGGAGCGGTCAGCAGCTGTAATGCCGCGGATCGGACGCGACTTGTCAGGTTCGACTCACGACGATCGGCGCCGACTGCCGCGCGGATCCGATCTCGGCGTGTGGAACGGCGACGGCGGTAGATGGCACGACGACGCCGCTCTACTGCAGTGCGCCGTCGTACTTGTGCGCGGCGAAACTCGGCGCGGGCGCTTCGTGCAGCTCGAATCCGGCGCAGGCTTGCGCGTCGCCGTACTACTGCAGCTCGAACAACGACATCTGTCTCTCGCAAGTGACGACCCAAGGCGGCAATTGCAACGCCGACCCGTACGCCCAGTGCGGCCTGAACCCGAGCTACGCCTTCCCGGGTTACAACGGCCAGCTGTACCCGATCGTCCAAGTCGACCGGAACGGGAAGCAGGCCTGTTTGTGCAATACTTCGCCCGGACCGACGAGTGTCACGCCAGTGCCTGGAACGTTTGGGCTCACCGCCGTCGGCGACGATTGCTCGGCCAATCCGACTTTCGCTTGCGGGTACTCGTCGTCGGGCGTCAAGCTCTACTGCGCTCTGTCGACCAACACTTGCCAGCCGCACGTGACGACGGTCGGTCAATCGTGCGCGTACGACTACCTCGGCGCGTGCGGCGTCACGACCGATGGCACCTTGACCCAACTGTTCCCTTCGATCCCGGTCGGCTCGAGCGAACATGCCGACTGCACGTGCGTCACGCAAGCCGACGTCGCCGTTCGTCCTTCATCGCGTGCTCGAGCTCGCGCTCGTGCGCGCCGGAACCTGTCGCTCTGCCCCGAAGCGCATACGGCTTGCCAAGTCGGAAGCGGGTTCGAGTGCATCGACACCGAGGTGGGCCACTCCTCCACTTTCGCTAGTACTACGATAGCTTTTTTGCTGACGCAGTCTTTCGCACAGAACAACCTCGAGCAGTGCGGCGGCTGCAGTGAGCAGGGCGGCGTCGACTGCACCTCGCTTCCGGGCGTCGCAGCGGTCGGATGCATCGGCGGGCGCTGCGAGATCTGGGCATGCGAGGAAGGATACGGGTTCGATGCGACAAGCGAAGCTTGCATGCGGTCTTGAGTCGGGTTTCCGGGTTCATGCGTGTGCGAGACGTCGTGGGGAGCCTGTCGCTTTCATCAGGGATAGCGTAGCTATTTGTACTGGGAATACCGGGGGGGTTGTAAGAGACTCGATGGTCTTTGCACATCGAGCGCAACATCTACAATTCTTGGAGCGATCAGGAGACGTTGGCGACTGCGGTTGAGACGATGCGACGTGTGCGGCGATGTAACTTGCGTGGAGACCGCGGTCCTCCTAGGTCTCCGGGCCGTGATCGCGATGTACGCAGCGGCTTGCCGCGGACCTTTTTCCGCCGACGCGGGGCCTTTGCGACGACCGGGGCGACCTGGCCTCACGCCCTCCGGCGAGCCAATTCGGCGATGGGGGGCGTCGTGCATTTCGTATCTCGAGTCGGATCGGATCGAAAGCATACCGTCCTCATCGCGCGGTGTCCTTTCCTCCCTTTGCGACCCACCCGAGCGGGTACTCTTCCGTGTCTTCGGGGAGGGAGATGGCGGTGACGCTCGATTGGCCGTACTGATCGACCATCTTGTTCCCTCTCCGGAGCAAGTGCTCGATCGCGGCGACGTCTCGTTTCCGGAGTCCTCCGCCGACGGTCGGGTGCCGGAACTGGTGCGAGACAAAGGCGTACCAAGATGGTCGGGAAGGCTGTCGAGCAAGCAGGGGTCAGCCGCGCAAAAAGGGGTCTTCGGACCCTCGATGACGAGCGGAAAGGGTCAACGGACGATCGGTTTCGCGGCGACCATCTGGAGGGCGCGCTTGTACAGATGCAAGACCTGGCGCTGCAATCCCGTCACTCGCTTGGGTGGCATCGCGAGTCGTCAGTCCGTACACCAACAAGTCGAGGACCAAGTCGCCCTGGGGAAATAGTCTGGCCGAGATGAATACAGCTGCGAGTGTAATTGAGAAGTTGATTAGGAATTCGTAGTCTGACTCGCGTCGCCCGTCGGACCGACCGACTCGACGGTCGCTGGACCCCACCTCGCTCCTCCAGTCTCTCCCTCCACTCTATAGCTCCAAGTCATGGTGAGTCGACGCTCCTTTTGGGATCTCGAACTCCCGGCGACGCCGCGAGCTCTCCGACTGTCGCCGCTACTTGCCCTTTGCCCGCCCATAAGGTCGGGGCGCGTCATGCTATCGTTGCCCTGATTCGGTCTACTCGCACCCGCAACGCCGTACAGGCGCAAGTTGTCCACACGTGCTAGCCTCGGGTGTACTTGTATTCATCACGCTCATGTAACTGTGCGCCGAGCGAGCCATGCCGGGCGGGCAGGCACCGAACGTCGTCCAACAACCGCCCACCGACCGACGAACCCGGCCTGAATCGACGATCAGCTCTTTCTCCCTCTCTCGCACATTCACGCGCAGCTCCAGGACACCGCAGACTGACACTTGCTTACACCTGCCAACAGTCTTCAGGTGTTCAGGTTCACTCGCAGTGCCTCGATGCGTTCCAGCAGCTGAAGCTTGGAAAGAGTACGTCCCCCTCGCCGGTGACGGCGAACCCAGCACGCGCTGACTCGTACGCCGCCGCACAGAGACCAAGTACATCGTATTCAAGCTGTCGTCCGACAACACCCAGATCGAGGTCGAGAAGGAGTCCGACTCGGCGTCGTACGACGACTTCCTGAACGACCTCCCGCCCAACTCGCCGCGGTACGCCGTGTACGACTTTGAGTACGAGAAGGACGGCGGCAAGCGGAACAAGATCTGCTTCTACGCGTGGTCGCCGGACGAGGCAAAGATCAAGGAGAAGATGCTGTACGCTTCGTCCAAGGACGCGCTCCGCCGGAGTCTCGTCGGCGTCGCCAACGAGATCCAGGGCACCGACTCGTCCGAGGTCGCGTACGACGAGGGTACGAGACTTCTTCATCATCGCGCTCGAGATTGCGGAAGGCGCCGCAGAAACTGATGTGACAGCGCCCACGAACGCAGTCCTCGACAAGATCTCGCGCGGCACTTCGTAAGAAAAACCCCTCACGCCAGACACAGACACGCCGGCGAATCATTTCCTCGACCGCATCTTTGCCCTTATCTTGTCTCTGGTCCGTGAGCCCAGCCGCCGTCCGACGGCATGCTGCTCTCGCGCTACTCCTTCCCTCTTCCCAATCCCCGCCCCGTCGACTTCGTAGTGCCGGCACAAAGCGTTCTATGATACCACTTGTACGCCATATTGCCCGAGATCTCGATCATTTACCCTGTGTACTGTCGGCCGTATAGGTGCGAAGCGATGCGTCGGTCTGAGAGCGCGTGCCGGCCCAATTCTGCGACTCACTGTCTATATAGCCCTGAGGCGCACGCGACGCTCGAACCTCACAATACTGCTGTACTTTCCGTCGCACGTACCTCATCGGCACGGCACTATTTCGCTCACGTAAACGCATGCGTATGCGCGCGGGTGTCTCTAAGTTTTCTGCTTCCCTTGCGCAGCGCGACGCTTACGTTTCCAGACACACGCTTACAAATGCACTCTACTGTACTGGATTGCTAGCACTCGTAGCTTACGCTCTTCCGCGGCTGGAGTGCATCTCTCCAGCTGCTTGGCCGCAACTTGGCCGGCTGAAGTGGGCATTTGTGATCGGCCGAGTCCGACCCTTCGACCCTTCGCGACTCGGCGAATGCATTGTACCGAGAGCAATCGCATGTCAGGGCCCCGGGCGTCCGGCCGCTTCCTGTGCCGAAACCTTCCAGGCAGCTCAATGAAGGGCGTGCTCCCGGACTTGCGGAGTCGCGCTCACACGCGTGCTCCACCCTCGACTTTGCTGGTTTGCTCGCGCGACGGCTCTGCTTCTTCTGCTGCCGACAGTAGGCTGTTCCAGCAACTCCTGACGACCCTTGCTGTCCCGCTATGCTAGGTATAGCTGCTGCTGCCGCTCTTCTCGCACTCACCGCGCTGCGCGTGGATGCGGCTTTCGGGCCGCAGTCGCCGCTCGCGAGGATCCCTCCCTCGTACGCTCAACTCTGCACGACCGTCAACCAAGACGGCTCTTTCTCTGCCGGTAGGACACATCGTATTCCGTTGCCCTGCGACCCATACTCAAGCGATGCTTTCTGTCAGATCCCTCTGCGTGCCCGTCAAACTTCGCCTGCACGGCTGATGCCAACCGCGACGGCGCGTTCTATTGCGGCATCACGGGCAGTCCGTGCCAGTCGGGCGCGAATTGTTGTGCATACGGCAACGACGCGGCGTGCAGCAACGACGGGGTCTGGTGCGTTTGCGATGCCAGCTGCTGCCTTTTCCCCTTGCGGACCGGCTTGACGGGCGCATTCTTGCAGCACGGGCGGCTACGGCCAACCCCCGTTCCACTTGTGGGGAAATGCCGGCTGCTTACAAGGGCTGAAAGGGTCCGACCTGACAGATACCTGCGGCGGCGAAGGCGCTCCCTGCTCTTCAGATGCGTTTTGCCAGTCTGGTACGCATTCTACCTCTCTTACAAATCAGCCGGAGTCACAGCTGAGCAATTACACCGAGCCAGGGAGCTGTGTGCCGGATTTCTATGGCAACTTGTGCGCTGCTCGCTCCGTCGACGTTGGCACGACCTGCGATCCTACCGTAAGCTACAGCTGCAGCGCCACCTCGACGGGAGGGGTCCAACTCTACTGCCGGTCCTCCGACAACACGTGTCAGCCTACCGTCGGGCTTGGCGAGACGTGCGACTCGACCTCGGCATGCGAGATCCCCCTCTACTGCTCCACTTCGACGGCGCCGGCCGGCAACCGCAACAAGTGCCTCGCGCAGACTTATCTCGCGGGGTAATCTTGTGCGGCTGATCCGCAATACGGCTGTAGTGCGTCCGCCGGCTTGTTCTGCTCGGGCACGTTGAACGGCGACGTCTGTTTGCCGGTCGGGACGACAGTCGGTGCGGTCTGCTATAACGACTTGAGCGGCAACTCGTGTACCGCTCCCTTGTACTGCGGAGGGACCGCCGCCGCCGACGGGTACAGGAACATGTGCCTCAGCAAGGCCGCCATCGGCGATTCTTGCGCGTTCGATCCAGTCAACGGTTGTGTTGCGGGTTCGTACTGTTCCACGACCGATCAGACGTGTCACGCGCTCTCGACAAAGGCGGGCCAAACATGCGGTACGGACTCGAACGCTTGCTCGGCCGCCGCAGGCTTGTACTGCCGGACGTCGGACGCGACGTGCCAGGTCCGCCTTACGTCGATCGGCGCCGATTGCAGCAGCGATCCCGTCTCCGGCTGTGCGACGGCGACAGAGGCAGACGGAACAACGATCCCGCTCTATTGCAGCCTGCCGTCGTTCCAGTGCGCGGCGAAACTCGGCGCGGGCGCCTCGTGCAGCTCGAATCCGTCGCAGGCGTGCCTCAACCCGCTATACTGCAGCTCGAATACGGATACGTGTGTCCTCCGCACGACCACGAATACGGGGTCCTGCAATGCCGACCCGTACGCGCAGTGCGGCGTCGACCAGAAGGCGATCCGTGCGGGCTACAACGGCCAGCTCTACCCGTCAGTCTACAGGAACATCGATGGGAATCAGATCTGCGTGTGCTACGAGCTCGCCGCCGCACCGTCGCAGGTCCCGCCGCAGGGCGCATTCGGGCTCACGACCGTCTGCGCCGATTGCTCGGCCGATCCGACATTCGCTTGCGGGTACTCGTCGGCGGGCGTCAAACTCTACTGCGCTCTCTCGACCAGCACCTGCCAGGCGCACGTCACGACAGCCGGCGGCTCGTGCGCGTACGACTACCTCGGTGCCTGCGGTATCACGACCGACGGCTCGTACACGCAACTGTACCCTTCGATCCCGGCGGGCTCATCGGGACACGCTGACTGCACCTGCGTCACCAAGTCCGACGTCATTATTCGCCCCTCGTCGCGCGCTCGTGCTCGTGCGCGAGAGCGCCGGAACTTGTCGCTCTGCCCTGGATCGCACACGGCGTGCCTCATCGGCGACGGTTTCGAGTGCATCGACACCGAGGTGAGGCTCTCCTTTGCGTTCTCGGTCATTGACCGTCCCAAGCTGACTCTTCCTCCTCCCAGAACAACCTCGAGCAGTGCGGCGGCTGCACCGACCAGGGCGGCGTCGACTGCACCTCGCTTGCGGGCGTCTCGGCGGTCGGGTGCGTCGGCGGGCGCTGCGAGATCTGGGCGTGCGAGGATGGTTACAGCTTTCAAGCTATTCACGGAGCGTGTGGAAGGGCGTCCCCCCCGCCGCGGCTGTTCCTGCGTTCGGTCTAGCAGCGTCGGAAGATCTGATTTGCGCAGTGGCAACAGCGCTCACGATGCAGATCTCTTCGCGGAATCGATGTCGACGGCGACGAGGCAAGACTCTGTTGGGGTGTAATGTGGTCTCGGCATTGAATTCGCACGGTTCTCCCCATCAGAGGGCACGAGGCTGTCGAATCGCGCGGCTCGAGACCGCGCATCACGCGAAGGTTGCGCAAAGGGAGAGACTTGCACTTCACGTGCACGATAAACGAGAAGAAGTCTATGCATGCGGAGAAAAGTACACACGAGGCGAACACCGGATAAAGTTCGGGATGTACATGCGAAGCCGGCCTTCTATGCGCCCTGCGCCGCTCTAACCGTATCGTCTCATGGCGACCGGACGGATTCACCGGAACGTCGGGTCATACGTGCTGGACACTTCCGCCACATCAGGGTTTGGCTTTTGCCTTTCCTGCTCGCGCCTCTTCTTCCATTGCCTGTCGAGCGACAGCGAGCTCAGTTTGGCACTGAGAAACAGTACGGCGCGAGAGTGGCAGCGGCGCGAGACTCACCAAGACATCGTCGAGCTCCTCCCATCGCACCTTGCGGAACTTGTTCGCGTCGAACTGCCGCACAAACTCGCGCGATTCGACCAGCGTATCCCGCCCAAACAGCTGGATCAAGTCGGCGGTGCACTGGTCCCGCCGGTGAGTGAAAGCCGAAGAGATCGAAATGCCGCGCGACGTGCCGAAATCGAGGACCTGGTGTTCCTCGAAGCAGACGGGAGGGAGGCCGGTCATGCCCGACACCATCATGTTCATCGCGATGTCTTCGCAGTTCTTGCCCATGTCGATGAAGCGGTGGATCTCCGGCGCGAGGACGCAGGTGTAGGCGTGCAGGCTGTCCGAGCAAGGAAAAGGCAAGACCGTCAGCTGCCAAAGTCTTGCTTGATCAATTCGGACGGTCCGCGACGCACAAATTGGCGTTGATCATCATCGCTTTCGTCAGGACGACTGAAGGCACGAGCACGACAGAGTCAGTCTCGGCGTCCGGCACATCTTGACTGAGGCGAATCGTTGCACTCACTGTCGTACTTGTGGTACACGCCGGCCATCTCGTAAAAGTACGATCCGTCCGATTTCTTGCCGTGGATTCGAGGGAAAAAGCCCGCGATCTGATCCGGTCGGTGTCGCCAGGCTACAGGCGGAGATTAACGCGTCAGACTGGAGCCGGAAATGACGCCCTGGCTGCGGGAAGACTCACTCTCGAACATAAAGTCGACGGACGACATGGGGGTAAAGATGTCGTCGTCGCAGATAAAGACGGCCTGCGTCTTGAGCGTCGGAATCGGGTTGAAGCGGTTGTTGAGGGTGTCGCTCGTCTGCTTGACGATCTTGACGCGACCTTGGCTGACGAGCGCCTTCAACTCGGGCGAGATGTGCGCTTCCGGCGAATGCCACGTGATGAAGACGGTGTGGACGCTATGTGCTCGGCTTGTGTCAGCGTGGGGACGTGAAGACGCGGGAGAAGGGCGAGATGGGCGCACCGGTCGCTCGAAAGGTAGTGCCTGATCAATTTTGGCAAGTACTGCATCCGTTCCGGGTTGTAGTACGAGATCGCGATCGAGTACTGATCCTGGATCGGGAATTTGCCCGACGACTCGTACTTCGGGTTGTACTTGTGGCACAGCTCGTACTGCCGATGCTTGTTCGGCCACTCGTAACCGACGAGTTGGTCCCGAACGGCGGACGGCTCGCGTGGCAGAGCGTAGTGGTCGCCGAGCTCGGGGTGCAGCTCGTGGAAAGCGTACTGCATGTTGCGCCAGCTTGAGAACATCTTTGGGTGGTAGTTGAGCTTCCAGTCGATATGGTAGAACGAGTGGAAGGACCAGCTGCGCGGTGACGTGTAGTGCGTCAGCGCCCTCATGCCTATGTAGCATCGCGCAGAGCGTCTCGGCCAATGGAAACAAACGCACGGCTTGGTCTCGGCGGTAAAGTGGTACACAAAGGCGTCCTCGATCAGCTTCTTGCCGATCGCGAAGCCCTGCAGAGATGCGAGAAGGGTCAGCACACGACGACACTTGACGAGGCGGTCCCTCCTTGCGCACCTTGAGCTTCGGCGGAACGTTGTACGCAGGCGGCAGCGCGCGAACGCCTGCCGTCGTCCGGTTCGAGAAGTACCAGTTCAGGAACCCTTGGTCGCCTCGGTTGTAACTCGGCGCCGTCATGTACGTATCGAGCATGTCTTGATGCGTCGTCGTGCTAGGCTTGAGGACAAGGACTGTAGAAGAGAGTCGGCTGCTCAGTCTTTCATCTCGACTCCGCGCGCGGCGAGGAGGATTTCGTGGGACGAACCTCCGGTGTTGGTGACATCGCCGAGGTCGCGGACACCGGCAAAGTTGGTTGTTGTTGAGAAGAGGTGGTCGATGTTCTGCGAGGACACGAGTCCAGATCAGCAAGCCGGGCTCTTCCGCGAGTTGTCCAATCTTGGCGGCACCGCGCCGCCGTGTTCGACCGCGTTGCCACGAAAGCGCGACACACACACCTTTTGCACTGCCGTGTCGACGTCGAGGTACACGAGCGAGCGGAACTGAGTTTGCGACCAGAGGTGCAGCTTGGAGTACCGGCACTGCTTGTTGATGCCGAGTTCAAACTTGACTTTGCCGTCGTACGGGTAAGCGAGTTGCGGGACGGCGATGACGTCCTCGGCGATTGCCGCGAGTTCCTTGCGCGCTGCTTCAGAGACTTCGGGCAAAACGAGGACGACGAACGGATGAGGCGAGTCGGTTTCGTGGACGCTGTAAATCAAGACCCGTAATGCCGGGAGCTGTCACGAGATTCGCACGGATTGCAAGTGTCAGCAACTGATTGTGCATCCGCGCCTGGCCTCCGCTGCACGAAACGAAGCGGAAGGGCGGGCTTACGAGCTCGTCGTCACACAACATGGCCGCATAGGCGCATTCTTCCGGATGTGCCGCGCAATATGGACCCGGCCCGTCGTGGCTATCTGGTGTAGATCCCGACCCTTGAAAGAGTTGCGAGTCTGGAGAAGAATGGACAGCCGTCGATACTCGTCGATGGAACGGCGAGAACGCGGACAAGAGAACGGCGAGGCACACGGCGGCGATCAAGGCGAGCCGTATCCTCTTTGCTCGCGTGTTGAGCGGAGCCATGGAGCTTCGATGCCCGTGAGCTGGCCACACGGATCTGAGAGTGGGAGCGAGCGATCAACGCGGCAGCTGTCCGCTACTGTACAGTCGAGGGAGGGAAATCCGGGCGCAGAGGGGACGCCGCCGCCGCTGCCACGGCGTTCGACCGGCGCGTTGAAAGGGCCGTCGGAATTTCCCGATTCGGCAAGAATGCCGCCGTCGACTAGCCGCACGCGACCGCCGTTTTCGCCGGTTTGCGCGCGCGTCGATCGGCCGAACCGGAGCGGCCCCGCGGTTCGAGCACGAACCGGGACCGGGATTCCCTTTCTACGATATACCGCAGCTGACGGTCCTTGTCCTGCGCTTTATAGCTGCTACAGGTCGATCACATTCTACTCCGAGCCCTGGCCTGCAGTTCCGGAAGGGCCTGCCTATCGCGCGCGGGATCACGAGTTTTGGTTTGTCGACGCCGAGAGCTTGGACCTTCCAAATGGCTGCGACTGGTCGAAAGGCTTGGCAGCCATAGGACTCCTTCTCGTACGCTCCTTCAGCGTCCTCTGACTTTTGGATCACGCCCCAACGCGCAAGAACGACAGCTCTCCGTTCTTCTAGCTGATCTCCAGCTCGGTGAAGCGAGAGGCAAATGTTGGCGAGTTCTGCAGAGCTGCAGCTTTGCCTGCAGCTGCTTCGTCGTCGCGAGAACTCTCTTGTAGTCTACTGAGCCGGACGAGCGGCCCGGCCGCGGTCGGAAGCAGCGCCGCGTATTACACTTTTCTTCTTCGTGCAACGGTCGCCGCGCTTGACCTGTTCTTGAACTTGACGATCTCTTCCTTCCCGCGGTCGGAGTCTTGGCCGCTCTTGCAGCTGCAGAGCAAAACCTATCCCGCCGCAGGGTGTCCGGAGCTCTCGCGCGAGCTTCAACGTGGCTTGAAGGGAAACCCCTTCACCGTCCATCGAGAGATTCGCTGCCGTCGTAGAAGGCCCTCCTACAAGCTCCGGACGTTCCTACCAACATCTCGATACTCGGTCGCCGCCGCATCGCCGTAGCTGACCGGGGGATCGTCGAGCTGTAACCCGATCACTCTTCTCAGCGTGACCCGACGCGCTTCCGCCGCAGCGTCGTTAGCTTGCGGTGCTGCGTCTTCTCCGTCTCGATCGAGAGCGCTGCTGCGATGGGAAGCGGCTACTAGAGAAGACGGCCGTGGCGGCGCCGAGGCCGAGTGATCACGAGGTCCTGACAGGGCCGCGGCGGCGGCGCCGTTGACAGACGGCGAGGGAGTCGATTCAACGCCGCCACCCGTCGTCGACGAGGCGGACCCTGCCGTGAGGTCCACCCGCTCGACCTCGGCTTCGATCTCTGCTCGTCTCGGATCGACGATGGCCGGATCCGCGATCGCTTCGCTCAAGAGCGGATGTCGTATTCGCAAGAACGACGCGAGGAACGAGCGAGGGATCGGGAGCGACGGGTGTAGTCGTAAGGAAGAGAGCGACGCGGCGAGGACTTGAGCGAGAGGGATAGAGGAGGGATCGGCGTGGGAAGAGGTGGCGTCTGAATTGGCAAAGAGGATGCGGGCGGATGAGAGGGACAAGGATGGCAGGTGCGGCTGCAACGCGACCCACGTTCAGCTCGTGCGTTCCGATCCCCTGTCAGGTGTCAAAGACCACACTCACATACTCGTGCCATCTCTGCGCGAGTGCGAGCACCTCTGGCCGCCTCTGCACGGCGACGTCGCACTTGACCGCCGCCCGGAGGACCAAATCGATAACTTCGCTCTGCTCCTTGACTTGGCCTCGGATCAACTCGCAGCCGGCTTCGACCACTTGGAGGTAGTCTCGTTCAAAGTACTTGTGGTGCATTGAGAAGAGGGCGAGCCGAGAGAGGTCTTTGTCGCGAGCAGACGGCGACAGCGAGTTGTACCACTGCGATCCGAGGTCGGCTTCAGCGCTGCTGTCCGAATTCCGCAGCGCGTGAGGAGAGATGCGGAAGGGTGGAAACATACGCCCGGTTCCTCGACTTTGGCTTGGTACGTCCTCGCTTGTTTCCTCGCGGCGGCGATCCGTTCCTGCCTCGCGTCGGCCGCGCTCGAATCGGCGACGAGGTCGAACGCGCCCAGCTCGGCTCCGAATGGGTCTTCGTACGCTGCCTCCGAATCGGACATTGTCGTTTGCTGTACGGGGCGCGCGTTGTCTAGCCGGTAGCGAGAGGAGGTCGGGTAGCGGAGAATCCAGCGAACCGGTGGACAGGCGTTCGAACTCAAGCTTCAGGGCCAAGCGCGCGCGTGCTCGGTGAACACTCTTCAGCTGTGCCTCGGGGTAGAGTGCCCCTAACTCGAGGCGGTCGTGGTGGGAAAAAGGAGCGAGTTTCGCAAAAAGTCACCTCGCCGACTTTCACGCGGACGAACGCGGTCGGAGTCGCGGTTCGTCTCCTGCGCTGCTCTCTACGCCCGCTTACAGAACAAACATGGCTGCAGAGACGACCTTGCGTCAGCGCCAAGCTGGCAGCGATGGCCATTCTGCTCAAGTTGACGCTGCTTCGGTCAACAAGCCAGCCGACGACCCGCACGCTATAGAGGAACACCTCGAATTCGGAGGAGCACCGGGCACCTTCGCCATGATGACGGGATTCCCTGCCCTGTTCTACTACCTCTACGTCTGCTTGTACTTCAACGACGGTACGCGCTCCTTTTTCTCGCGCAGGCGGGACGCGTCGAACTCGTCGCGTTGGCTGACCTTGCGGGATTGCGGACTTTGCAGGCCAGCTCGCGACGCCCAAGAATGTCCTCGCGCTGACCGGACCCGACGGCTGGATCAGCTTTGTTCAGCACGTCGGCGCTCTCGTCTGGGAGGTCCGTTAACGCTCCGCGGGGCGTTCTCCTTCTTCCGCTTTCGCTGAATGCTCCTTGGCCGCTTTGCACAGCACGCCATGCCGACGCAAAAGGCCGTCGCGGTCTACTCGATCTTTGTCGGCGGCCAGTTCCTCCTCGCGTTCGTCATGCCTGGCGTCTGGCAAAAAGGTCTCCCGCTCGCGCACGAGAACGGCCGCGTCCTCGACTACTACTGCAACGCCTACTCGGCGACGTACCTCACGGCGGCCCTCGTCGGACTCGCGCACTACACGGGCGTGTTCAACCTCGCCGAGGTGATCGACTTGTACGGACCGCTGTTGACGACCGCTTCAATCTCTGGGTTCGCCCTCGCCGCCGTCACCTACCTCGTCGGAGATCAGTACCGGATGAGCGGCAACTTGATCTACGACTACTTTATGGGCTCGACGTTGAACCCGCGCGTGGGCGTCGTCGACATTAAAATGTTTTGCGAGATCCGCGTCTCGTGGAGCATCTTGTTCGCGCTCGCGATGGGCGCCGTCGCCAAGCAGTACCAGGATTATGGCTACGTCAGCGGGAACGCTTGGCTCTTTGCGTACGGGACGGGACTGTACTTGAACGCGTGCTGCAAGGTGCGCGCACTCCCCTTCTTTGTTTCTCGCCTCTGCCGCCGCTGAACGGGCTCTCGACGGAGCTGATCTCGGGCATCGACTTGCAGGGCGAGCAATACATCCCGCAGACGTGGGGTGAGTACTCCGTGCTCTGGCGCGCATCGGTTCGCTTTTGCTGACGATAGTCGCGAGATCTTCGCAGACATGAACTATGAAAAGGTGCGCTGCGCCACAGATCTTGCTGTCTTTGGTTCACCCGCGTCGCAGCATCACTGACTGATCAGATGGTCCTTGTTCGTTCGCGCACAGTTCGGCTGGCTCTTGTCGTACTGGAACTTGGCCGGCGTCCCGTTCTCGTACGCCTACGCGGCGATCTACATGGCGACGCACGACCCGGCGACGTACGAGTACTCGAAGCCGGTCCTCGCCTTTTTGTTCATCACCATCACGCTCGCGCAGGGCATGTAAGCTTTTCTCCGCTTCTCGCCGAGGCTCTCCCAGGTCCTGCTCTCGCTCACACGGTGTACCAACAAACCGCAGGATGGACATTTGCATGGCGCAAAAGTCGCACTTCAAGGCGGTCAAGACGGGCACGTACATCAAGCGGTACACGTTCCCGCAGCTGCCGTGGGCCGAGTTGGACAACCCCAAGACGCTCAAGACGAACCGCGGCGAGTTGTTGCTCGACGGGTTCTGGGCGTACCTCCGCAAGCCGAGTGCGTTCTTACACTGCTCAGAAGGCGCCGCTTGATGCGCGAAATGAAGGAAAGGACTGACGATCTTGGAGCGCGCACCTGAACAGACTACATCTCGGACTGGGTCCAGGCGATCATTTGGGGCACTTCGGCCGGTCAAGGTTCCGTCATCCCGTACTACTACCCGGTCTTCCACGCGACGATGCTGTTGCACCGCAACTCGCGCGACGAGGCCAAGTGCGCGCGCAAATACGGCGACGACTGGAAGCGGTACAAGCAGTTGGTGCCGTACTCGTGAGTTTGCCTCTTGCGGCGGACTTGCTTTCAAGGACGAGAGAGAGCTGACTGTGTGTTCTTGACTCGGACATTCCGCACGGGCAGCTATATCCCCTATGTCCTCTAGACGCGATACCTTCGCCTTCCCCCTCTAAAATTTTTTCGCAATATCACTTTGCGTTGCTTTCCTCAAGCTGATTTCTCTGCTTTAAAAATCTCGTGCAAGCGTCTCTACGACTATCGTTTGTGTGCATAAGAAGGAATCTGCTTGCCAAAAGGCGGCCCCGGCTTGCGAAAGAGAAGAGACGAAGCGGCTCGAGGAACCGCCGCCGTCCGCCGCCCGCGTCCACCTCGCCGTCGACTTTTCCGCCTTGATCTCGCTCTATCAACCTTTGCTTTCCGTACTTGCTTTGCTAATCTTCGACTCGCCAATCACTCGCTATCCACCGTCCCTGACGACTGTGCTCTCGCCTCGAAACGTGTTTCGACTCGGTCCGAAGTGACGAACTTCCCCCGCGATGGACGCGGCGGCGGGACCTTCCTCCTCTCTCGGCGGCGGCGGCGGTGTGGACGGTGTGGGCGAGATTGGACCCACCTCGGGAGGTCTGCTCGCCCGGCGCGGTAAGAACCGGAACAAGAAGGGGCTCGCGTTGGGCAACGAAGCGGCGAAACCGGGCACCTTGATGGGTTCGTCCGCCGCCGACCTCTTGCAAGCCCCGGCCGTCAATCCGTACCACTCTCAACCGTCAGCCAACGGGAACGGGGATCCGGGCAGCCGACCGCAACCGATTCAAGTCGCCGGTTCGTCGAGGTCGAACCGGACTTCGATCATCTCGGTCAACTCGGACGGGACGTCGCCACTCCCGACGACGCCGAGCTTGTCGAGCTCGTCGGCGAGCTCCAAGAGCTACCACAACCGGTTGAACGAGCAATTGGCGACGTTGGAACTCGGCGTCGAGTTCAAGATTGACCTGAGGAACGAGGACTTGAAAGTCCTCGACGAACTCGGATGCGGCAACGGAGGGACCGTCAGTCGGGCACTCCACGTTCCGACGAAAGCCATCATGGCCAAAAAGGTGCGGGTCCAGACTGCAAATCCCTTTTGCGGGTCTCACGCGCACGGAAGCTAACGCGGCGCCCGACTCGCAACCAGGTGGTCCACATCGCCACGTCCGACACGACTCGGAAACAGATCCTCCGCGAACTCCAGATCATGCACGACTGCTCGTCTCCATTCATCGTCTCGTTCTACGGCGCCTACTTGCAAGATCCGCACATCTGTATGTGCATGGAGTACATGGACCGGGGGTGAGTTCTGTTCTGTCTCTTCGAAAGTCGTGCAGGGACATTCTCTTCTACCGCTTTACTGATGTACGAACTCGGCATCAGCTCGCTCGATGCCATCTACAAGAAGGTCGGACCGATACCGGAACCGATCCTGGGCAAGATTGCGCTCGCCGTCGTCTCTGGCTTGACGTACCTGTACGAGGTCCACAAGATCATGCACCGCGGTCAGTCCCACTGTCATCACTCCCTCTACTCTGTCACATGTGAGCCCGCTGACGCGCGCACGTGTAGACGTCAAACCGAGCAACATTCTGCTCAACTCGGCGGGCCATATCAAGATCTGCGACTTTGGCGTGTCGGGCGAGTTGACAAATAGCGTCGCCGACACGTTTGTCGGGACGAGCACCTACATGAGCGTGAGTCGGGCCGTTTGCTGCCGCCTTCCATGTCGGTTCCGCTGCTGACCGCGCGCGCTGCGTCCGAATTGTAGCCGGAACGGATCTCGGGCGACCCTTACACCGTCAAATCCGACGTTTGGTCGCTCGGCATCACGCTCGTTGAGATTGCGATCGGTCGGTTCCCCTTCTCGGCAGATGCCGACGACGACGACGACGACGACGACGACCTCGATGAGGGCGAGGACGAAGCGGATGCGCTGGCGCGTCTCTCGTTTGCCGACGAGGCGCGCGACCAACTCGACGACCTCGGCGAGGATACACTCTCTCCCGTTCGACCAGACAAGAAGCGCGAGAGCATCGCTCTCGCCGAGAAACAGCGGACGGCCAAGCGCGAATCGAGGTTGCTCGCCTCTCGGACGTCGACCGACCCTCGAGCGCCACCGCCGGTCCCGCCCCGTCCGAGACAGAGGCAGAAACAGCTCAAGAAACGCGACGGCGTTTCGCTCGGCGGGTCCGGGCACCAAATGTCGATCCTCGAGTTGTTGCAGTACATCGTCAACGAGCCGGCGCCGCGATTACCGGCCGGACGGTTCTCGAGCATGGTCGAGGAGTTTGTCGATGCGACGTTGAGGAAAGAACCGGTCGGGTGGGACGTGCGGAAAAAGGGTCCGCTGCCGAAAGAAGTGGCGAGACCGACGCCGAAGGAGTTGCTCGTGAGTCTATATCATTTGCCTCCGGAAACCCCTCCTGGATCTCGATCGACGACAGGGAACTTCTTGACACTGATGGGGACTTTGGTGATGCAGGAGTACGCCTGGATGCGGCACGCCGCTGCCGACCCTACCGACGTACGCGCGTTCGCTCGATCAATCCCCGCCTGAGATCGCCGCGCCCACGATTGCGCCTCCGAGTTCCTTGCCCTCCAGCCTTTCGTACTTCGCCGAACTGTCTCGGCTGCGCAAGCTGCGCCTCTACCGCTTCTCCAATATAACAAGCGTCCCTGCGCTGTTTGCATACCCTTTCCCTCCCTCGTCGTCAGTACTACGACGTGGTGTGCCACACACTCCCGCTCTTCATTGTCGTTGGTTGTACCAAGACGCCCCTCTCTCTTCTCCTCCAACGCATTTGCAACGCATCGACTTGTGCCCGCTCACGCGTCTGCGTCTGGGAGTCAGCAGCGCGTCGCGCGGTCGGTCCAAGGGGCAGTCTTTGGGCGGCACACACTTGAGAAGCAGACTGGAGTCTCTCGTTCCCTCTCCCTTGCGTTGCGTGACTCGTGACGCATGAACGCGTTGACAGTCAAACCATTCGCCCCCTGATTCCCCGGACCCTAGAAATGACCAGCGGAGAGCCTCCCTTTCACCCGTAGCTCACTGCGCAACCCTCGGTCGCCGCGTCGAACGCATAACCTTCTTCGCACGCCCAGATCTCGCAGCGCCCGCCGACGCATCCGACCGCCGAGACGCCCGGAAGCGAGGTGCAGTCGACACCGCCCTGGTCGGTGCAGCCGCCGCACTGCTCGATGTTGTTCTGCAAACGCAAAGATCAGCTTGGAACGACGTAGAAGCCAGAGCGCAGAGAGAGGAAAAGCGTCACCTCGGTGTCGATGCACTCGAAGCCGTCTCCGATGGGGCATGCCGTGTGTGATCCAGGGCAGAGCGAGAGGTTCCGCCGTTCTCGGGCACGAGCACGAGCGCGCGACGACGGTCGGACAATGACGTCCGCCTGCGTGACGCAGGTGCAGCCCGCGTGTCCCGATGAGCCCGCCGGAATCGAAGGGTACAGTTGCGTGTACGAGCCGTCGGTCGTGATACCGCAGGCACCGAGGTAGTCGTACGCGCACGAGCCGCCGGCTGTCGTGACGTGCGCCTGGCAGGTGCTGGTCGAGAGAGCGCAGTAGAGTTTGACGCCCGCCGACGAGTACCCGCAAGCGAATGTCGGATCTGCCGAGCAATCGTCGCCGACGGCGGTGAGCCCGAATGCGCCCGGCGGCGGGACTTGCGACGGTGCGGCGGCGAGCTCGTAGCACACGCAGATCTGGTTCCCGTCGATGTTCCTGTAGACCGACGGGTAGAGCTGGCCGTTGTAGCCCGGGCGGATCGCCTTCTGGTCGACGCCGCACTGCGCGTACGGGTCGGCATTGCAGGACCCGGTGTTGGAGGTCGTACGTAGGACACACGTATCCGTATTTGAACTACAGTACAGCGGGTCGAGGCACGCCTGCGACGGATTCGAGCTGCACGAGGCGCCCGCGCCGAGTTTCGCCGCGCACCGGAACGACGGCATGCTGCAGTAGAGCGGAGTCGCCGTACCGTCGGACGCCGTTGCTGTACCGCAGCCGAGCACGGGGTCCGCTGTGCAGTCCGCGCCGATCGACGTTAGGGGGACCTGGCACGTCGCGTCCGACGTCCGGCAGTGCAAGCCTGCGGCGGCCGAGCAAGCGTTCGAGTCAGTTCCGCTAGTTTGTTTCACCGCCGTTCAGAGCGCGTGACACGTCTGGTCGGTCGAGGTGCAGTACGAACCCGCTCCGCAACCGTTGACCGGATCGAACGCGCAAGAATCGCCAAGGGCGGCCTTGCTGAGGCACATGTTCTTGTACCCGTCGGCGGCGGCGGTCCCTCCGCAGTACAAGGGAGCGGTACACGAGTTGCCGCTCAAGTCGTTATAGCAGACCGCACCGACTGTCGTCCCGACCGGCAAACAGACGTCGCCGTTCAACGTGCCCGAGCAGAACAAGCCGGCGGACGCACTACAGCCGTATTGCGGATCAGCCGCACAAGATTACCCCGCGAGATAAGTCTGCGCGAGGCACTTGTTGCGGTTGCCGGCCGGCGCCGTCGAAGTGGAGCAGTAGAGGGGGATCTCGCATGCCGAGGTCGAGTCGCACGTCTCGCCAAGCCCGACGGTAGGCTGACACGTGTTGTCGGAGGACCGACAGTAGAGTTGGACCCCTCCCGTCGAGGTGGCGCTGCAGCTGTAGCTTACGGTAGGATCGCAGGTCGTGCCAACGTCGACGGAGCGAGCGGCGCACAAGTTGCTATAGGTGCCCGGCACACAGCTCCCTGGCTCGGTTCATTCGCTCAGCTGTGACTCCGGCTGATCAGTAAGAGAGATAGAACGCGTACCAGACTGGCAAAACGCATCTGAAGAGCAGTAAATGCCATTGCCGCCGCAGGGTGACCTCGGGTCGAGCGCGGACAGCCCTTGCAAGCAGCCGGTATATCCGCCGCCATAGCGGAACGGGATATCGCCGTAGCCGCCCGTGCTGCAATAATGCACGCGTCAGACCGGTCCGCAGGCGAAGAGGCAGCAGCTGGCATCGCAAGCGCACCAGACCCCGTAGCTGCACGCCGCGTCGTTGCCGTACGCATAACAATTTGCGCCCGACTGGCACGGACTGCCATTGATGCCGCAATAGAACGCGCCGTCGCGGTTGGCGTCAGCCGTGCAGGCCAAGTTTGACGGGCACACAGAGGGATCTGAGAGAAAGCATCGCTTCAGTACGGGTCGTGCGGCAACGGAATACGATGTGTCCTACCGGCAGAGAAAGAGCCGTCTTGGTTGACGGTCGTGCAGAGTTGAGCGTACGAGGGAAGGATCCTCGTGAGCGGCGACTGCGGCCCGAAAGCCGTATCCACGCGCAGGGCGGTGAGGGCGAGAAGAGCGGCAGCAGCAGCTACACCTAGCATAGCGGGACAACAAGGGTCGTCAGGAGTTGCTGGAACAGCCTACTGTCGGCAGCAGAAGAAGCAGAGCCGTCGCGCGAGCAAACCAGCAAAGTCGAGGGTGGAGCACGCGTGTGAGCGCGACTCCGCAAGTCCGGGAGCACGCCCTTCATTGAGCTGCCTGGAAGGTTTCGGCACAGGAAGCCGCTGGCGGTGCCCCTGACATGCGATTGCTCTCGGTACGATGCATTCATCGAGTCGCGAAGGGTCGAAGGGTCGGACTGGGCCGATCAGAAATGCCCACTTTAGCTGGCCGAGCAGGAGAGACCAGCTGCGGAACAGCGCGAGCTACGAGTGATAGCAATCCAGTACGGTAGAGTACACTCGTAAGCGTGTGTCTGGAAACGAAGTCGCCGCGCTGGTATTTTGTTTTTGTTTTCGTGTATAATGCTATTTCGAGCCTGGCTGAGCTCATAAGCAATAGGCGCTTGTACAATTGTAGACCGAGATTGAGCGTGCGGGCGCCGGGCCCGCAGCCACTTGCACGGCCTCCTGAAGCAGTGGGCGTCGCGTTGCTCGAGCTGTAGCGTGAAGCGGCTTACGATGTCCATGCGAACGCGCGGAAGGAACATCGCAAAGGCGCACCTTTGCTGCTATAAGCTGGGGACGACTTGCTCAAGATCCTCCGCTCTTCGGCCGCATCGCCGTCAGCGCCCTGACAAGCATGTCGTCGAGTCCCTTGCGGAGCGATCAGTCGGAGAGGCGTGCGCGCAGGACGAAGGATGCCAGCACGATGGCGAAGCGGGCGCAGGGCGAGCGGATCACGACAGCCGCGCTCAGCCCATTACGCCGCTACGGCGCGGAGGTCTCTGAGCAGAGAAGATTGGTCGCCCTTGCCGCGCAGAGCGGTAGCAGGTCCTGTGCGCGTTTGGACGGGTCGCCGCCGCTCGAACCGACGGCGGGAAGTCTCGAAGCTTCCGTGCATGTCACAGCACTTGGCTGTTCCTCGTTTGCGGATGCATTGCTGCTGCTTGAGGGCAGACTGCTTCCGATGCAGCGGAGGCTTGCGCTTCTCGTGTCGAGGGCTGGAAGGCGTGGCTGGTTCGACTCTGTCCCGCTTGCCTCAGTTCCGACTATCCGTCCTCCCATTGCTCCCGACGGGGGTCGCTCTGGTCAGTCTGCTGCTCATCAACCGCTATGAAGGACGTCGTCCTGAATCTGCCGTTACAGACCGACTCGAAGACTGCTGCCGCAGAATGGCCGCCCCGCCCTCGCTGTCTCGCCTTTGCCCTCACCGTCGGCGTCTTCCTTTACATTCTCCCTCTCGACCTTCTCCTGCCGACTCGGCCATTCGCAATTCTATCCAGACACCTCTTTGGCGAGCGGTACTGCCATCCCGAAGAGCTCGGGATTGGTAAGTGGCTTCTGCGAACAGAGGACGCCGCAGTCGACGGCCACACCTGGCCGCGACTGAAAGCCTCGGTTGGCTACGGCTTTTGCGAAGACGCGAACCGGACTGCGCTCTCTTGCGCTTCTCGCCACCCGGACGGACTTCGACAGCTGCAGAAACTGAATCGTTGGGAATGGAAACCGCACGGATGCGCTATTCGACCTTTTGATCCCGCCGCGTTCGTCGAACGGCTCGCAGAGATTGCGGAGAAGGGTAAAGGAGGACGAGGACTGCTCTTTGTCGGCGGTCGGAGCGCCCAGAGGCAGGCGCAGTCGCTCGAGTGCTTGCTCGGCCAATACGTCGACAAGGGTTCGCTCACCGACGCGAACCGGAGCGGCGTCTACCTCGCCGAGAATGCCGGCAAGATTGAATTTGTCCGGTACGGCTGCCTGCAGCGCTCCCACAGCGTCCAGAGCTGAGCTTCCGCATCCTGCAGTAACGAGTATCTCGCAAATCCGGTCGACTGGACTTTGTCACTGCCCGAAGATGCAGACCCTATACTAGCGAACGATACTACGTCGGGTTAGTCGCCGCTGGCACCATAAGGTCGTATAAGTGGCTGATGAGTATCGCCACAGATCGCTGGACGCCGCTCGTGAGCGACAAAGCGTTCATCGTGATCAACAGCGGAGAAGAGCTCGGTCCGTTGACCGTACGTCTCCGGCTCCTTTTCATCCCAAACGAGCGCAGATGTGTACTGACTTACCCGTACCGTAGCCGGCAAGACTAGCGCGTTACACCGACACCGCGAAGCAAGTCATCGATTTCATCGACTCTCGCTCGCAAGCGACCTTGATCGTCCGCGCTTCGATCCCGCCCCTGCCGCTCGCCTGCACAGTGAACACTAGCTCGACTTTCGAATCGTCAGGCGTGACTAGCGCCGAGACTCGGAAAGCCGCCGACATCGAGGCGTTTAACACGGTCTGGAAAGACTTGCTGTGGGACCATCCGAAGCATGTCTTTCTGGACGTGTCAAATGTGATGGCTTCGATACCGCCGCCGGCCAATGCCAGCTGTCTCCGCGATTGTCTGCCCGGTGCGTGCGATCTGAGCAGCTCAGCCGGAAAACTACAGCTGACCGGAATGCATTCCCTTTCCAGGCCCGACGGATACATGGAATACTCTGCTCAATCACGTCATTCTGCAAAGCTCTTGATCCTGAATCTCCAGCAGATATGAGCGGAAAGGGAAAGGCGACCGATTACAGCGAGCAAGGGAGAGAGGTTCAGATAATTCACCGAAAGCGGCCCGGACATCGTCCTTGGGAATCTTGTAACCGCCAGCTGTCGTCAGCGACGCGCTGAAGATAGTATAGAAGCATATCGCCGTGCAGGTACGTCGCCTGGCTGACAATGTTGACGTGCATGTCGTCCGCTGCGAACGTGAGAAGGTCAAGATCTCGGGGTCCTGGGAAAAGTCGCAAAGGACCCTGCGAGACTGACCGTAATCCTCTTCGCCGATTAAAAGGGAGGACCCTGAACGGACAACCAGCCCAGTCAGCCCACACCTTGAGACCGAGCGCGAGCCTACGACAGACTTACAGGGAAAGATTGGAACGCCGAGCTGCTGCATGACAAAGTCGGCGCTCTCGTTGATCTGGAAGACGGCAACGTTCCCGGCTTTGTCGTTGTTCGCGCGTAGCTGAGCTGTTCGAGCGCGTTCAATCACGAGAGTCGATCAGCGAGACGGTCTAGCCACCGCCGCGTCCGTTAGCAGAAAGCAATCGAGCCGTGCGGACCTGGTCGGTACATCATCGGGACGCCTGGGAATTGTCGACGGAACAGCTCGACAAATTGTACGAGCCGTCCGCGATGCCACGCCAGCTCCCTCCAGCTCAAAGCCCGATCCGACCTCCTCAGCTCCTCACTCCAACCTTCATGTTCCGCCTTTCTCGCAAAGTACCGAAGGTCCCAATAGACCGAGTTCAGGATCAATAGATCCGGTTGCGTGATGCCGAGTTCGACCAAGTCGGGGAGGAAGACTGACGCGAGACGGTCTTCGATCGCGTAAGGCGGCGGGTCCATCTTGGGCGAGAGGGTCGGGCCGTACCACGACTCGTTCCGTTCTGGCATTCCGTAGTGGAACCAGTTGACGAGCTTGAAATTGAGATCCTAGATGCGTACCGTAGGTAAGTAAGCGCTGGCACGGAGCGAACGTCGAAGAGGCTGGCTTACCGGAATCTCGCAACGTGTTATGATGTGCCCGCCCCGGCTCACGATCCTCGCACCGACTCGCTTGTGGTGCTCGCAGAATCCTTCAATGTTCTTGCGGTCGTGACTGCGCGCGAGCAGGGTAGGCTGAGGAGTTCAGCCTCGAAGCGTTGCCGCTATCAAGGCAGGGGACGTCACCCGAGGTCGCGCACCTGTCTCCCGCGAGAATCACAGTCTTGCCTCGCATAAAGTCGAGTCTCGGGTCCGTCGTCAGATTCATCGCAGCTTGCTCGAGTAGGGCGTCGAAAGACGATGGAGCGCGAGCGAGGACGGCTTCCGGCAGCGAGCTATCGTCGACGAGTTGAGCCGACCCTTCGGAAACGAGCGAGGTGGCGTCTGCACTGCTGTATGGAATCCATCTAGGCGCTCGCATGGTGTCAGTCGACTGTCCGAAGCGGTTTCGAGGAGAAGGGAGCGCACCGGATTTCGGTCGGCGTCTTGCCCCTCCAGATGTCTGCGACGCCGCCCTCGGGTCAGAACCTTCGCGCAACTCCGCGGCTACGATCAGGGGACTCACATCCCGGTGAGCTGTAAGCATCCGCGCACAAAGCAGACCGACGCAGCCCGACCCCTTCTAACCCATTTTCCGACCAACTCGCGGGCTTCCACATTGCCCAAAGCGCGCTCCCACCCATCACGACCGACACGACGAGAGCGAGCACAATGACTGAGCGCATCAGACTTCGCTCCACTGTGCGTCGTTGTCGCACTTCGGGCGGTCCCGCCGAGAGGTCGAGCGGATCGTCGGCGGCCGCAGCGTCTGGGTCGGTTTCGGGCGTCGGAACGAGCTCGTAGCCGTCTTGCGAGGCCTCTGACGGGCTCATAGCGGCTAGCACACGCTTATCTAGCTTGAGCGCGACCACGCAAGGGGTGCAGCGAGGTGTGGGAGGACCTGGACAGTGCGCATGTGCGGGAAGGGAAGGCGCGCGTCGACGAGTCTTGCACGTGAAAGACGCTCAGCAGCCACTGTCAGCGCTCTGCTGAGCGCGCGCGACCGTCAGGCTTGCAGTACGAGCAGCAGGTCAAGCCCGCGACGGCCAGTCGAGGCCCAATCAAGTATCGAGATCTCACATTCTGCAAAAAAACGAAACGGACGCAGAGTAGCTCCCGTCGGTGATTGCCTGTCAGGACTTTCTGAGGCAGGACATCGAAGTGAAGCCTGCCCCGACCAACGACAAGCGAAGTCCGCTGCGACCGAGGAAGGGCGCGGGAGTGTATACGCGCAACGTTGCAGCTTCGTGACGGTCAGTCGATCAAGGCGCCTTCTTCTTTTGTCGTGCTGCCCGGATCGCTTCCAACCGTCGCTTCAATACCTGCAAGCGAAATGCGTAAGGTGAGCCACTGTACCCTTACACTCACAGCTGCGTGTCCGACAGATCGCACGGGCTGCGACGCAAGAAGGCACCCGAAGAGAGCGGGAACCCGAGCGGCGTTGGCGACTCACCGAAACTTTTTCGTCCGCCTCGCGTTGCTCGCGCTCTTCTTCCTCCAACCGCGCCATCATCTCTTCCCTCTCTTCCCTCATCTCCCTCTCCAGTTTCGCTTCCTCCGTCTCTTCTTCCTCTTCGTCCTCGTCTGCACCACCACCACCACCACCAGTAGCTCCGCCATTCGCGTTCCCTTGGCCTCCTTCCTCCTCGACGACCGGCGCGCCAAACTCGAATTTGACAGGTGCAGCTTTGATGGTCGCAGTCGCCGTAGATCGAGACGGACCCGATTCGTTTGACGGACCGGACGCGAGGTACTTTTCGAATTCGGCCCATTCGGGGTCGTCGTCCGCTGTCCCTCCAGCTGCTGCTGCTGCTGACGCGGACGTCGACGCCTCCTCCACCGCCGCCAATGCTGCCGTAGAAGTGGACACACTGGGAGAGGGAGCAGTTGGCGCCTCAGAAGGATCGGCAAAGAACCCGTCCGGCAGCGCGGCCGCATCCGTCGAGTCCGTGTTGTCCTCCCTGGCCCGCTTGGCGCCGTCTTCGCCCAGTCCGTCGCCGTCACCGTCTTCGTCTTGATCCTCTCGTCTCCGTTTGGCGGATGCGCGCTCGGCGGCCTTGGCCTGCTCCGCCTCGACTCGTTGAACATGGACTCGGTGCGCCTGTGTCGCGCGATTTCAGTCAGTCCTGGCTGCTTCCAAGCTCGCAGCGACTGTAGGCTCACTTTGGATTGAACGTGCGCTCCCCAGAGCGACTCGTGCTTGATGGCGAGGCCGCAGAGCGAGCAAGAGAGTTGACCCGATGACGAGTATTTCGCGTGCGGCGCCGTGATTCGGTGCTGAGCCCGCTTCGCCGCCATCATTGACTTGAGTGAAGCCATATCTCGTGCGCGTCCAGAAGGTCGGCTAGAGCGCGAGGCGATCGAGGCGGTCGAGGTCGGAGTGGAGAGAAGTCGGTCGAGAGCAACCCGAGGCGGAGATTGGCTTCCGCGCCAGCGTTTCTTCGCCGTTCGCCAAATTCGCCTCAAAAAGTGCGGAGCTCCGCTCTTGTTCGCCCTCGATTGTGCGCGCCTCTCCCGCCGCCGCAGTGGTCCCGTCGCACGCACCTCACAACGTGCAGTCTCGCCCGAGACAGCTCTAACGCTCTCCTAGGTACAGCCAGAAGCTGGTATACTTGCTCCGATATGCCAATGTGAGCTCCTGCCCTCGCTGCCTTTACTCTTTCCGCCGTTTCGCTCTCTCTCTCTCGCCTCGGACCGCTTCACAGGGTCTCGTGCGCATCGTCTCCGCTTCTACGCTTCGGTCTACGTCGGTACCTATCATGCAGGGAGGGAATCGTGCAGAGGACAGGGCGTCCGACACTTCGTGGGCAATCGAACGTCGAAAATGAGTCGAGGAACAGGAGCTTCCAAAGGGGCAAAGTCACTTGCACGACTCGGGTCCCGGGCGAGGGGCGCGTGTCCTGTGGACCTACAGCCTGTAAAGTCCCAAAGCACCGAGGCCCTGCACACGGCAGTCCGCTCGGAAGGCGCGCGCAACACCTGACTACACCGGCCGAGAACGTCAACCTGGCCCTCTCCTTGACTAACCTTTTTGGCTCACTCTCTCGCAGACCAGAGTACCGCGTCGTCGTCATGGGCGGAGGAGGCGTCGGCAAATCGGCCTTGACGATCCGGTTCGTCCACCAACTGTTTGTCGAAAAGTGAGTCGCTGCGCTTGGCTGCCTGCTTTGCGTGGGTCACTGGGCGCGCCGGAGCTGAGTGTTGCTGTGGCGGTCTCACAGGTACGATCCGACAATCGAGGACAGCTACAGGCGGAACTTGAATGTCGACGGCGTAATGGTCTCGCTCGAAGTCCTCGACACCGCAGGGACGGAGCAGGCGAGTTCGTACCTCTTTCGCGCTTCCCGTCCAGTGGTGAGCTCGCTGATCTCATCTTAATCAAGCAACCCGCAGTTCATGTCCCTCTCTTCGATGTGTGCGCCACATCGCTACCGTTTCAGCTCTGCTGCAGACTCTTGGGCCAGAGCGAAAGCTGATAAAGGCGTATGATCACCGTGCGCACAGACATGCGCAGTGGCGATGGCTTCCTCCTTGTTTTCAGCCTCACCAACTCGGACAGCCTCCTCGAGCTACACGCGATCCACGAGCAGATCCAGCGGATCAAGGAGACGGCGCGACCGCCGCATGAGAAAGCCGTGAGCTCGAGACTCACCTCTCGGCGATTTCTCGCCAGGTTCGCTGATCTGACGTGGCCCGAGGTCATAGCGCGTGCCAATCGTCTTGGTCGGGAACAAGCTCGACTTGGTTTCGGAACGTCAAGTGAACAGAGAAGCGGCAGTGGCGGTCTCTCAAAGTTGGGGCGGGGTGAGTCTGCGATCACTGCGTGTCTTGTGCTCTGCCATTTCCCGCGAATATGACCAGCTCATGGATTGACCTGTCGCGCCCTTCACAGGTCCCCTATTACGAGACGAGTGCGCGCCGGGAAATCAACGTGCGTCTCGCGCGCTCCTCGTCCTTTTCTGCCGCTGTCCTCTCACCTTCGTAAAGACGACACGCTGATCGAAGTATGCGTCCGACGGACAGGTCACAGAAATCTTTGCGGACGTCGTCCGGCAGATGGTCAAGTCCGACCTAGCGTTTGATTCGCAATCGAACGGGACTCGGTCGACTCGGAACGGCCATGCCGGACACCGCGCTCGCAAGAAACGCTGTACCATCCTCTGAGACATCCTTTCTCTCCCGTGTTTCCGACTTGCCTCATTGTGTACAGTAGAGTACCGGGTGTACGATCTCTTGTGAACGAGCCTCTCGGTAGCCTTCTCCGTCAACAAGCAATTCAAGACTTCACATGGAAAGCGACCATACAACACACAGGGGAGGAGAAGGAACACAATGATGCAAGGGGGAAAGAGAGGGAGGGAAATGTCGACTCCGTATCTGTCAAGCTAAAGCTCATGTAGTCTCGCAAGAGGCTTGTCAATGGGTAGAGCCGTTTCTCCCCCCCTCTTCTTTCCACTCGCGATCTCGTCTGCACAGCGTATCCATTCACCGACCATCAGGAGACAGCCGGCGCGAAGAAGCCACCCAACAGACGAGACGCAAGCGAGCAAAAAAGCAGAGAGGGGGAGGAGTGTTTTCGGTTCTTCCGTCTTCAGTTGCGGCGAGGCTCGAGATTTGGGGAGGGGCCCGACGTACTGTACAAAGACGCGGTTCCTGAACGCGCGAGGCGAACGGAACGCAGCGCTTTTGTACTGAACCGCCGAAGAAGCGCGAACGCGATCGAGCCGGTCTCGAGCCGAAGTTGCCGTCAGACGGGGGTGAGGGGAAGAGCACGACAGCCGGATGCCGCCGGAAAGAGACACTTAGCAGAAAAGCCGTCAAAACGGCGCCCAGACCGAGAGCGAGGCAAGCTGTGAACCCGAGCGACGCGGTGCTCGCTGATTCTCGCCCTGCCGCAACCGCAGCCAAACGCCAAGGTCCGCGTTACAGCCTCACGCCATTCTCGACGCGACTCCTCAACTTACCAAAGACGTCTCGGAGTCCGTCTCGAGCTGCGTCAACTCCGGCTTCGATCGCGTTGCCGGCTTGACCTCCAACGTTGAGCGAGACGGGTCCGAGGTTCAGGTTGAAGTTTTGCGCGACGGCCGCGGCCGGGTTCGTAAAGGCGTTGGCACGAGTTGGGGACGTCGGCCCAGTCGTCGTGGCGAAAGAGGCGGAAGGCGCTGTTGACGAGCTTGAGAGCGAAGGGAGCGGTGCAGAGAAGGACGACCCAAAGGCGAACGTCGCGTCGCGGACCATTGTCAGGAAGCTGTGCGCGGGAGCAAAGAAAAAGCAACCAGGGAACCGGTCAGTACCCTCGACTGCACTCCCATTCGTCGTTCACCCGCGCACCTCTTTGAATTGTGCACGCAAGTGCCACCGAGGATGATCCTCGTGTTCGCGCTGACCGGTCCGGCCGGACCGATCGATCCCGCCAGCCCATGACCGGCCGCAAACTGCGCGTTCAGCTGCGCGACCGTCTTGGCTTCTTCGTACGTCGTCCCGCCGACAATGAAGATGATGACGTCTTGCGGTCTGCTCGCGAGAACATTGGCTGCGGTCAGCTCGATCCGTCTTGGAATCGGCGTGATAAAGGATCTCGAAAGTGAGCGCACCTTGACATGCCCTGAGGCGACACGTTCTGGCCATCGATGTACGGGTAGCTCGACTCCTTCAACCGACCCTTCAGCAACAAGTCGATCGTCTCGGCGAGATGAGGCGTGTGCTGCGTATAAACATTCTCGACTCCCTGCACATGAAAGGCGTCATCAGCCGAGAGACGCAGACCTTCGAAGGGTCGAGGAAAGCGCACCTTCAAGCCCTTGAGCGCACTCTTGCCCTTGCTGAAAAAGTTCTCGTTGCCGAACAGGTCGTCCTGCCGCTGGTCGGCACCCGCAAAGTTGAGCATGACGTGCACCATCTGTATCGCGGCCAAGCGTTACTCCGTCAGCACTCCCCCGTCAAGGCCGACCGCGTTGATGGCGAGCAATGGCTCACCTCGGCATCCGGCACGGCTTGCTGCCTCAGCAAGTCGACGATCCCGTCGATCTGGTTCCCCGGCATCTTCTGATATCGCAGCGCGTAGAGAACAGCGAGCCGGAGCTTGGCTTCTTGCGGGATCTCGGGCGCCGAAATGGCTTCCCGCACGGCCTGTCCATTTCAGCGAACTGCTTATCAGTTTCGCGCGCCCGCAGAGTGGGCAGCCCGGCCATGAGAAGAGTTCCGGCAACGTACCCTGAGATCGGTCCCGTGACTCTCGTTGCTCGCCAGACTCTGCTCCAGCTCCGAGACTTGAAGCAGGTGCCGGACGTTGACAAGTCGGGACAGCTCGCCGACAAGCGCGACATGCTTCGAGACGTTGCTGCCGAGCTTGCGGAACTCGGGGTATTCGTCGATGAAGCTGTACGGCCGCATACATCAGAGCCTATTCTGCTGAGTGGTTCATCCGAACCAGCAACGGGAAAGCATAACGAGCCAGACACGCACCGCTTCATGTCCGCAACCGTCTCAATCTTGCTCGCTTGTGACGTCGCCGACCGGGTCGAGTAATCCTGCACGTAGGCCGACAGGTGCGCGCCGAGGTCGCCGAAATTATCGTACAGGTTGTTGGCGAAGAACGGGTCTTGCTCAGGCGAGAGGACAATCTCCTATGCGATCCGGCACAGTCAAGGATGTCAGAAGAGTCCACCTCGATGTTACGGACGGCGGGACACGCTGGCATCCAGCGAATGGCGGCGGCCAACACACACCTTGAGTTCGTCCCGAACGTCCGGCACCTCCTCCATGCTCACTCGGCCATTTGTGATCCCGAGTAACTCGTGCACCATCGCCTGATAAGTCCACTGCGTCAACAACGGCGTGACCGGGTCGTTCCTCCGATCCAAGATCAGCAACAACGGCGCGGTCGCCGTCCTCCGAAACTCCCACAAGTCGGCCATCCCCGGTTCGTCGCTGTTCATCTGGGCGACGAGGTCCTGACCTAATCGGCGCGCCATCGGAGACATGCGTTCGTACCGGACGATCGGGCGTTTCTTGAGCGAGAGGAGGAGGGCGGTCAAGCCTTCGAGGTGGCGGTCGAGGACGGGCGCGTGGGAGGAGAAGGTGGCGGGGGAGTCGCCGTACAGAGGCATGACGCGTTGATTTGGAACGGGATGGAGTGGTGTCGGGACGATCGAGAGCGAAAAATGGGAAGAAGTGAGGGGCGAGTAGTCGCAAAAGAATTCCTGCAGGAAGCGTACGAGCCCACGTTAGACCCTTCGCTGATCTTAGTGCCTGGGACGGGGCGCACCTGAACTTCTTTGACGAGCTCATGCTCGTCCGCCTCGGCTAATCGCTCGATTCGGCTCTTGCTGAGAACGTTGGTAAAGTCTGCGAGAGTTCATCACGAGGCGTCAGCGGTCAATACTCGACTCTGGTGTCAAGATACTACGGCAACGAGACGAAGCCGCACTCACACAACCAGTAACCTCCGAACCGACCCTGCTTCAGTTCCCGCTCGCACGCCTCGATGCTCTCGTCCGTCGGCCGCAGCAAGCAGACGCATTTCAAGTGAGGCAACCGCTCGACGCCTCGCTGTCCGCCCGACGCCGGCGGATAGGCTGCGCCTTGTGTTGATGATGATTGTGAAGTGGCGGGAGGGAGTGCATGCCGTGCCGGGTTGTCTATCCGGTCGGTGAGGTATACTTCGTGCGACAAGAGGTGCGACTGGGTCGTCGCGAGCGAGACGATTGGAGTCTGTGTGCATTTGCTGGTTAGTCACCAGCCGTATCGTTGTATGGCCCGTTAACGCCAGGGCAAGACTCACTGTGTCTGCGTCGAGAAGGAGGACTTTGATCCCGCGGGTCTGCGTGATGGCCTTGTCGACGTACGCCTGGACCGCCTTCAAGCAGTCCATCTCGACTCGTGCTCGCTCCCCCTTGGTAGCGGGTCGCGTCCTACGCCGTCGCTGTAGCCTGCGGTGGTCGCCTTGCCGAGTTTTTGGTGACGAGTCGCCTAGTGGGGGAAACTAGGCGAGCGAAAGCTATAGAGCGATTCGCTGATCGGGCGAGGAGCAGATCGCTAGTGGGTCTTCGGTGTTATAGATCTGCGTCAAGCCCGAAGGAGCAGAAGTTCGTGCGCTATAGTGGCAGCAGCACAAAGGTTTCTTGTCGATCGCACCGAAATGGATTAACCGCCGAATACAAGCGTGACTGTATTGAGCGAATACAAACTGGCTGCGGTGAGTCCCTCTGCTTCTCTTGCTTCGTCTCCCTCACGCTACGGCGAATCGAAGTTTATGATGGCCGTGCCTGCACTCCCGCTCGAGCTCCAGCTCTACATCATCGAGCTCGCCGCGCCGCTGTGCGATATGACGCGCCGCCGCGAGACGCTCAAGTGTTGTTCGCTTGTTTATCGGTCGTGGACCGCGACCGCGCAACGCTTGCTTTTCCAGCACCTCAAGCATGCATTACACGAGCCGGCTACATGGGGACGTCCAACTTTGCGCGCCGACGACAAAAGGCTCAGCGACCGTTTGCGTCAACGCTCGCCTGCCTCGACAAGCGGCTTTCAAACCTGCACTTTGCACATCCACACGAGGTGGTTCAGAGATCTGGCACGACCTATACTGCGAGCAGCGGTGCATTCGATCCGGACTTTGTGCCTGGAGTGGACACGCGCGAGCGTTGGCCAGGCTAATGAGTATCTAGACCTCTTTTCGGGTACATCCACCTAGACCCCCAACAACCTTGCCGCCCTCCCCCTCTGATCACTTCGAGCATGGACAGGTCTACAAGAGCTCGTCCATGTCTACCGAGGAACACGGCCGACTCTAGACGTTTGGCAGACATTCGATTCAGATACCGGTCTCAAGTCTTTTACCCTCGTGAAAGTCAATCTCCGGCCGTAGCTGTCCGGACTTAGCGCCACATCAGCATGTCCACCTCTTCGCTACTGCATATTGCAAGAAGCCTCTCTTAACTTAGGGGGGGACGATCTGGCGACCTGGGCGCCCAACCTCGACATTTTCGTCTCTCACCTTTCCGAGCCTCGCCTCGACACGGCGACGCTGTCCACCTTACCGGCCGACCTACGTCTTGCAGTCTTCACCGCACCCCCGCAACACATTGTCGAGATCAAGCCGATGCGCCTGCCTTCATCGCTCGAGCTCCTTCAAGTCTACATCCCTGTCGACCTCGATCGTCGCGGCCGGATTCGCCTTCGCGAGACCAAGATCATCGACAGCCTGAAGGCGGACCTTGCGGCGTGCCGAGGCGGCTCGAACCTCGTCGTCAAGGTCGAGACGGTCCCGACGAGCTTGAAGACGGCCGACGAGCTGTTCGAGGAGATTGCGGACCGGTACAGCCTCTTGCGGTAGTCGCTTGCGTGCCTCTAGCTTTGTTTCTGTAATGTGCGCTCCCTTCTGTCAGAAGGCACGAAGCCGAGAGCAGCAAAGTCTAGCAGCTCAATACAATGCGAGTCGTATGCGGTGAATAGAACCCGCTCACCGGATTCTCATCGCCTTTCTCCTCCATGCTCTCTACACACTCGCCCAGCCTACTATGGCCATCCCTGCGCTCCCGCTCGAGCTCCAGCTCTACATCATCGAGCTTGCCGCGCCGCTGCACGAGATGACGCGCCGCCGCGAGACGCTCAAGTGTTGTTCGCTCGTCCATCGCTCGTGGACTTCGAAGGCGCAGCAATTGCTCTTCCAGCACCCCAAGCACGCGTTCCAGACGAAGATGTACTGGCAATTCTCACGTGAATCACGCCGCTTTGTCGAGGACGACGACGATCGACTCGGGCAGCGTTTGCGCGCAGCACCCGCCAACAGGAATGGGCATCCCGGATCCTTCGGAGCTGCCTCTGTTCGCATTCCGGAGCTGCAGTCACATGCTCAGCATGCAGCCTTGAAGTCGATTGCGCATACAATCAGCTCTCTCTGTGTCCACTGGGTCCTGCTAAGGGTCCACGGCGCGGAGCAACAGCAGTTCATCCAGTGCTTCCCGAGTACGTTCGCTTTCGCTCGCAAGTTGCCTGAATGCTCATGACTTATTCAAGAGGTGCAGACTTGAAGCACCTGCTGTATCTCGGCTATCCTCACCGGACCAGCGTACCCTCCGTCAACACCGACGACAAGACGTTACCGTTCCACCAAGTCCAGACTCTCACGCTCGTCCACGTCGACGTCGAGATGGAAAGGCTCAGGACTGCGCAGACCAGTGACACTCAAGCTTGGACCTCTTTGACTCGCCTCGTCATCAAAGACACTGTGCTTTCGCTCAAGGCGACCGGCTTGGCGGCGTGGGCGCCGAACCTCGACCTCTTCGTCTCGCACTGTTCCGCGCCACTCCTCGACGCTGCTCTGAAAACTTTGCCATCGAGACTGCGCCTCGCGACCTTCGTCGTGCCGCTGCAAGACCTCGATCCCATTCCCTCCGTCCAACTGCCTTCGACCCTCGAGCTCCTGCACGTACTCGTCCTTGTCGACCTCGGCCAGCACGGCCGTATCGCAGCGCGCGACCCCGAGACCGTCGACTCTCTTCAGACGAGCCTGCGTGCCTGCGCCGGCGGCGCTCCGAACCTCGTCGTCAAGGTCGAAGCGGTTGCGAAACGCGCCTCTGAAACGGCAGACGAAGTCTTCCAGGAGATCGCGGATCGGTACGGACTCTTGCGATGAAGATGGCAGGCTCGGCTTGGCTTGTAGGAGATGCTTGGAGAATGGTAGCTTGATTCGCATCGAGCGTGAAGCTAGGACTCTTTTCCGGCACAACTAATCCACTGAGTCGTTACGCAAAGGCACGACGAATGGCCGACGACCGTATGGGCTACAATACGGCCTGAGGCTGATGACGACACTGCTCTGGGCGATCTGTCTCGAAGACGCCTGAGGTCATTTGGAGGAGTGCTGGAAGGGTCGTACTCGACCTGCGAAGCACCGGCTTCTCTTGCCTCTACCCCTTTGACCCGGAGATTCCGCTACAGCCCTGCGCGCGAACCCACCTCACTGCGCCAGAAAGCGCATCTGTCGAGCTGCGTAACGCCGAGCGCGACCTGCGACGAAGTCTCGACAATCCGAGGAATCGCTTGCGATGCCGTGTCGAATTCGGTGGTCTTGAAATACATTTCGCCTTGCGTCTCATACGTCGGCCAGTAAGGGTTGATGAGTGTCGCTGGATTGTTGTTGGGGTCGTACGTCTGAACGAAACCCTCGAAGGAGCCGGTAAATGAATTCAGGGCGGACTCGGAGTGACGGCCGTTCCAGATCATGCCGAGGTACCATTCCGCATCGATCCCGTGCGTTGAGGAGCCATACGCAAAGGTACCCTTCCATGCTGAAGAACCGAAAGCCTCGGCGGTCCAGTAGCCCTGTAAGAGGACGAGATCGTGAGGGACGGAAATTGAGTGCCGGCACTTATCATTTCGACGCACCGGACAGACTAGGAAAGCGTCGCCGTAGATCAGAGATATACGCTCGAAGGTCGAGGTCGCGTCGGACCCGTTCATGAGAGGATACTGGCGTGAAATAGCCAAACGGTCATTGGCATCGAGCGTCGGGAAAAGATGCTCAAGCTCGGCTTCGAATCGCCGATCGAGTTCTGCTGGGTCGAGAGTCGCGTCTTCAAGCAAGTTGGGATCCGTGAAAACGAGTCCTGGATTCCGGACGTAAGTGAGTACTCCCAGCTGCAAAGCCCACGGGCCAGTCGGGGAAAATTTCCCACCTTCATGGAGGTTATTGATGCCCATATAACGTTCCTACGGGGCGAGCCCCTTCGTTCAGCTCAGAGTGTGCGGCGAGGCGAACGGGCTCAATAAGCTCACCCCGTTCAATTGGGAGCGGTTCCCAGTAAGAGCCACCGAAGCGCGCTCGCGCAGGAAGCCGTCGTCGCCTTCGAGTACCGGAACAAAGGTCCAGATACCGAATGGCTTCGAGAAGGCGAGATCCACAGCAGCCTGGGCGAGAGCCGCAGAATCGACTCGACGCAGACCATCGTAGGACGATGCTGAACCGTCGTGGCAGCCGAGCGTCTCGGCTAACGCCTGAGAGACAGCTTCGGCCGCAGACGACTTGTATGCGCATTGCGGAGCGAGGAAGACGGACGATCCGATCGCGGCGTGAAAAAGCGGTCGCTCAAGTTTGAGCGCGTGCTGCGTGTCGCCGCCATTCGCGACGATATGGTTCATGACTGAACCGCCGCCGGCCGAGTCGCCCCAGATTGTGACGTGGTGGGGGTCGCCGCCAAACTTGGCTATGTGCTCCTGGACCCACTGTAAAGCGAATTGCTGCGAGGGCGAAGGCAGCAGTCAGCGTTCCGCAAACGGCCGGTTCGGACGTTGGTCTTTCAGCTCACCTGGTCAAGCAGACCAGCATTCAGGACACCATGCTCAGCGATCTCTCGCCCAGCGAGGAATCCGAACGGTCCGACGCGGTATTGGACGGCGACGGCGATAATGTTGTTGCCCGCATTCGTCAGGAACGCCGAAAAATCGCTGCCCGGTCCCGCCGAGCCGATTGCGTAGCCTGCCGAGTCAAGTCAGCGCTATTTCGGTCAGAGCGGTTCTCGAAGGACTGGTACACTCCGCCTCCGTGAATCCAGACGAGAACCGGGAGACGCGAGCCGACGCGCGCGAACGCCGGGGCATTGATGCTCAAGAACAGGCAGTCCTCGGACTGCTTTCCGACCGCGATCGTACTGAGGTTGAGGCCTCCCGCGGTGGCTTGCCAGCAGATACTTCCGTACGAGCTCGCGTCGACGATCTCATGATCGTGCGCCGCGGGGGTCCGAGGCGCCTGAAAGCGGTCGGCGACGGCGTAGCGGATTCCTTTCCACCAGTACTGCCTGTCAGTCGAGTTATAGTAGCCCTGAACGCGTGTGTAGCCTAGGTCGATGATTGGTGGTCGAGGAGAAAGGGTCGAAACAGCCGAGAGGGGCTCGGAAGGCGTCGAGAACGGCGCAGCGATCGCCAAGCTCGTCAAGAACAGGTGGAAGCCGAAGAATCGAATCATGGCCCTCGAGTGTGAGCTGTGTACTAGGATGAAGAAGAGATGTGAGAGGTGAACTTGACGCGCCAGCGCGAGGTCGAGTGTCGGGTAGAGCTCGACCGGAGAATCCGCGGAGCGAGCCTGCGAAAGAAAAGGCCGTTGTCGGACGGTACAGCTAACGCTGGTCTATTGTCTCTCCCAGCGGACTGAAGCGCGCGCGCCGCAGAAGGGGATCTTAAGGAGATTCGTCGTTCGTCGAACGAGCAACTCAGTCATTGGCACCTCACTCGCTCTTCTTCCGTTCCGCCACCGCATCCTCCTTGACGGTCCTCGCCATTGCCGCAGCCACCCCGACCGTCCCAAGCGCACAGACGAGGTACGCCGCGCTCGGCGAGACGGTCCAGTAGATCGCAGTCGTGACGAGCGGTCCGACTGCGCGACCGAGTTGACCTCTCGAGCGGAACGATCCGAGCGCGGCGCCCTTGTCGATCTTGGCGTCAGAAGACTCGTCGCGCCCGTCCGTTCTGGAGAGAGAGCGAGTCGGCTCGTCCGTTTCGAGCGAGGCGAGAGCGTTGAGCGAGTTGACGACCGTCGCGCTGACAAAGGCGAGTCCCGCCGCTGCCGTCCACAGCAACGCCGGCGCCGCCTTACCCGTCGTCGAGACGCGCGGCAAGATCGCCAAACAGACGAGGGAGAGCAAGCACGCCCTGATTCCCGAGAGGGCCATCTTGCCCGTCTTCGCCGGACTCGCATTCTTCGATTTCCGTCGGACGTAGCCTCCTTGCAACAAGGCCGAGAGGATGCCGATGAAGCCGAGGAGGCGTCCGTTCTGGGCGTTGGACCAGTTGAAGAGGTTGTGCGTCAGGAACGTGAGGGTGAACTCGGCGCCAGAGAAGAAGAAGAGGAACGCGAGGTGGAGGCGCTCGAGGCGGCGTAAGCGTGCGCGGCGCTCCGAGACGGACCGACGGGGGCGTTCGCTTGTCGTTGTCTGATCGCCATTCATAACCTTCTCTGCTGCTGCACCGCTCGAGCCCGTCAACCAGCCGCGGGTTTCCGGAAGACGCAGCGCGAGGTAGACCGTCTCGAACGCAAGTAAGCCGACCGTGATCGCCGCCGGGACCGCGTACGAGTTCAATCTGATCGTCTCGCTCCGAAGGACCGGGACGAGGGCGGCAGGCACATCGATGACTGACCCTTGGCCGAAGGTGCGTTGCGAAAAAAAAGCCCCGAGAGACGGTCCAAGGGTGAACGCGAGCGAGAACGCTGCTCCGACGAGGGCGAGCGAGCGAGCGCGCGCTTCAGGCGAAGTGACGTCCGTGATGATGGCGATCGACAGCTGGACGTTGCCCTCGGCGAGTCCTCCGACGACGCGGCTCGCAGCGTAGAGCGCAAAGTTGTCGGCAAAGAGCCACAACAGAGCCGAAAGTAGATTTCCGATCATCGTGGCGAGGAGAACAGGTCTCCGGCCGTATTTGTCGCTGAGGCGGCCGAGGCGAGGCGAGATCAGGAACTGGCAAGTCGAAAAGAGCGAGGCGAGTAGACCGCCGAGAAGGGTGAGGTCCCATCGACTGTCGGTGACGGTCCGCAGGGAGGAGAAGGAGAAGAGGTAGGCTCGTATAGACCGAACCGTGTCGAGAGTTCGTGAGAGAAGAGTCGGAGACTGGAACCAGCAGGGCCGTGAGCTTCTTTACGGCTCGTGCCCCCGCCCGCCTCGGCTGCCACTCACGGTGAAGGAGTTCTTCGCTTCTTGCGCGACGAAACCTTCGATGATCCTCGGGAACAGTGGCAGGCTGTAAGAACACAAGTGGGGCGACACAAAGCGGAGGAGCGGAAGAACGTCAGCTCTCGCGGTTCGGCGGCAGACTCCAGGCAGATCAGACGAGGACTTACGGCATGGTGAAAGCAAGCAGATCGACCAGCAAGGCCACAAACACGACCCTGACGGCCGTACGCGCCGCGGCGTCATCCTTCCGAACCGGTTCGCTCATCTCGTCAAAGATCCGCCAACGCCAGCCTGTAGAGCCGCTGTAGTGTTCTTTGTTCGGGCGTGCGACAAGCCGTGTGCGGGGGGGCAGTGAGAAAGTGACCCAGGGGTTTATGGCGTCAATAAGCCGAAGCGAAACGAGCTAAAAGAAAGAAAACGAGGCGAGCGGGAAGCGAGTTAAGAAGGCGCCCATACGATAGCGCTTCGTCACGTTTCTCCATACAGGCGAGAACACGATATAGGCGAGAACACGATAAAATGTGTGCGAGAGACTCTATCCGGAGCGATGTCTACGCAGCAAAGTCGGTGTTTTTGACGAGCCACCGCAACCCAGATTCCCACGCCACCCACTCGGCCCTTTCGATTTCAAAGCCATCAAGCGAGAGTCAGCTCGGCTACCGGAGAGAAACTAGAGGAACGGCAGACTTACTCGACAGTCTCGGCGATCGGGTGTCCGTTGCCGGCAAACGTCATCATCTTGACCTCGACGTGCTTCTCCCCTCGCTTCTTGAGCGCATGGTACCACGCCCTCCCCTGGTTCGGCGGAACACGCCGGTCGTCCAGCCCGATCAAGAGCAAAGTCGGCGTCGTAACGTCCTTGGCGTGCCGCATCGGCGAGATCTCGTAGAACCGCTTAAAGTCCTCGGGCGAGACATGGTCCGGAGGTCCCGAGAGCGAGTAAGGGAACGCGCCCTCTTCGTAACACCAGTCGGGGATGTCGGTCATGCTCGCGTTTGCGACGAGGTCCGTCACCGGGTTCCGCATGACGACGGCACCGTACTCTTCGGGCCAGCGCGCCGTCAAGTGACAAGCGGTCCAACCGCCGTGCGAGCCGCCCATCAAGCTCGTTTGCGCACGTGTGCCGGACGCGAGTCCGAGCGTCTTGAGGTATCGACCAGCAGCGAGCGTTGCTTCGACTTCAGCGGTCCCCAAGACGGGCGGCAAGTCGTCGATCGTCTTTTGTCCGAATCCGGTCGAGCCGGGGTAGTTGACGTCGATGAAGCGGTAGCCTTGGATGACGGCGGCGGCCCGGGAATACGAGAACTCGTTCGTCGCGGCCGAATGCGGACCGCCGTGAGGCTGAACGACCAAAGGAGGTGGCGAGGACGAGGACTTCGGTTCGATCTTGGTCGGCGAGGCGAGGATCAGCTCGGAAGGCTCGTGCTCCGGAAGCGGCAATATCGTGTGCGAGATGCTCTTAAGCGCTTGAGCAACTGCGCATGTCGAGAGTTAGCGAAAGAGGCCCATCCTCAGCGGAAAAGGCTGCACTCACGCTCGGTGGACAGGCTCGGCTTGCGCAAGACCGTCCAGCGCCTGTCCTTGGTCGCGAGATCACACACAACCAGCTCAGGGAGGCGGCTCGGCGAGCTCCGGCTTGCCAGGACCCGGCTCCGCCCATCCGTCGCCAATCCGGCGTAGCTCGACAGGTCCTCCTGCGCATACTCGAGGTACGGCAACGGCGTCTCCTTGTCGCCAGTAGTCGTCGGCCAGGGCGCGAGGCACTCCATCTCGCCCGACTCGAGGTCGACGACGATCGGAACGCGACGAGACCTCCACGTCGAAGTGACGAGGATCCGCGTCGATCCGGCCGATTCCGACGGAGAGAGGAACGGCTCGACCGGGAGTTGATCAATGTACAAGCCGGGAAAGTCGACGAGACCTTGCAGGTCCTGCGGAGTCTGGACAACAGGGACGAGGGTCTTGTCCTCCTCGACGGAGAAGCCGCTGCCGAGCGTGACGATCTGCAGCTTGGCGCACGATGCATGTACGCCTCCGAGGGTATTGCTGACGTAGACAATGCGAGGCTGCGATGACCTGGCAGTGCCGGCTGCGGTGGCGGGGACGACACGAGCAGATCGAGCGGACCGGTCTTCCGCCGAGATTGGGTGCGCCTCGACTGCTCGCCAGGTCCGCTTCTTCTCCTTTGCCGATTCCTCCGAAGAGTCAGACTTGCCGCCCTTTTCGTCTGCGTCTGTGACGGCCAATTCGAGCGCACAGATCCGCGCGCGGCGGTTCTGGCAGTAGACGATGCCGAGCTTGCGGTCGTCATCGGTCGGCGAGTAAGCCGTCGTGATCACGATCGGCGTCTGCACATCGTCGAGGAACGCCGGCTGCCCAAATACGGCCGATCCATACAAGCCGGGGGCGGTCAAGCGGTGTAAAGCGCATTTGGTTGCCGACGAGTCGACCTCTTTCGCGAAAGGCGACGTCGACAAAACGAGCATAAAAAGCGTCGGCTCGCGCTTGCCGGTGAAGGTCTCGCCAAAGTCGGGCGTGTAGTTGAACTTGTCCGGCTGCGGACGCGACGAGTCCTCGGAAGCCGGCTTGGGCGGAGGGGCTTCGGCGGTGTAGACGAGCGCCGTACCGCTCGGGTGCCAGCTCGGAGCGCCAAAGGGAGCTGTACGTGTAGAAAAATGAGTTGTGCGTGATTTGGAGCCTCGAAACGGGATCGAGCGCACCGTCAAAGTACCAATCGCCGTGCTCCTTTGTCACTTCGAGCTCCTCGACCCGCCGACCAGATTCTGTCTCGACAATCTCGACCACCTTACGAGCCTCCTTGCCCTCCTTGGCCGAGGTTACACGGAACAGCGCCTGGAGTTTGCCATCCTTCGAGATCGCAACGTGTTTGACTTCGGACGAGGTTTCGACGAGCGGCGAGCCGATCACATTCGGCTGGTCATCTGCAGTGCCTGGCGTGTAGTGCAAGGTCTGCGCAAGGTTGCGCTTGGTCTGCGCGGACAGGGAACGCTGCGAGAAGCCCAATTGGACCGAGACTGGAAGACGAAGTGGGGCCGCGGAACCCGCGTGGTCAGCCGCTAGGACCTCTCGAGGCGTAGCGGGCGCTCGTCTGAGGTCACCGTACGACTCACATGAATGCTGTTGCCCGTCTCCGTGACCCAGGAACCGCGCTGCAGTCAGCGACGGCTGCTCCAAAACCTCCTGCGTGAGCCGAATCGTCTTGTCGAGGTCGCGCGGCATAGTGGCTAGATGCGAGGGGCGCGGGGGTTCAGCGCAGAGAGTTTTCGAGCTTGAGAGTAGCTACAGATGCAGTCGGCAAGTCTCCGAGGCCGAGCGGTAGCGTATAGTACGAGCGATCCCACGTGGCGACTCGCGCGCACATGCTTACAAGGTTTCCTCGTTTCCTTCCTCGTCATTCTTCTCGCTGTAAGGTCATGTTACAAGTTACGGGTACAAATAGCATGACAGATACGATCGGGCGGAGCGCGATGGTCGACGGCGGATCGGATGGGTGAAAACGAGGGGAAAAACTCGCGGGAAGGAATGTACAACAGGCGCGTTCGGGCGCAGGTGAAACGTGAAACCCTAAGGAAGATAGATCACGGACTATTTTCTGCTCAGGAGGCTCGCCAGAATCAGTAATGTGCAGACCGGCTTTTGGGACATCACCGACATACCGCTAAACCAGAATTGATTCCGCTAGACGCATCTCGAATTGACGCACGACTTGCCGGAAGGGCAGTACTTCTCGAGACCGTCGCCGCAGTAAGAGACCACGAGTGGGATCGGCTGACAGGTGGCATCGGAGGTCCGGCAGTACATTTTGGTCGACGAAGCGGCGATTTGGCCGCATGAGTCCTTGTTCGCCTTGCAGCTCGCGCCGACCGTCGTCGATTTGTAATCGCAGCGATTCGTAGCAAAGTTGCACCAGCCTGTGGAACAGGTGACGAGGGTTTAGTGATCGGCAGCGGCGCCCGGAACGTCGCCTGGTCCTCCTCCGCACGCACCGCTCGCGCACGATATGTCTCGCCCACAAAGGGCGCCCCGGAGCCCACAGCCCGTCACGCCGTTCTCGGTACTGATGAAACCACTTGCGGCGCACGTGGCGCCAGACTGTCCGATGGACGGAAGCCCGTATCCTCCGATGCTTTGTGAAAAAAAAGTTCGTCAGCGAGGCGTCGGCGGCGGCCGCACGAGCGACCGAGAGCCTTACCATCGACCGTTGCTGCACGCGCCTGCCTCTGAGTAAGTGCACTGGGAGTCGAGAGTGCAGGCCTAACCACCGCAGCGGTGTCAGAAATCGAGGTCAGCGACGTGGCTCTTTCCCAGGGCCGGCGCCGGAATAATTTACCGCATTGCCAGCTCCGCAATAGTATGCCGCCATCCCGTTGACGGTCCGATAAATGTCTTGATGGCAGTCGACGCCGGACTGGCAAACGGAAGAGTCTGCTCGCATTGCGCGTCAATCGCTGACGTGTTACACGAACACTTGCAGAAAGTCTCGGACTGACTTGGTGCGAAGGAGCCATCCGCCCTCTGGATCGTGCACAGCGGGGCGTACGAAGGGGGCAGCTGAGCAATCAAGTTCACCTGAGCGGAGACTGCGCCCGCGCACGCAAGCAGCGCGAACCCGAGCAGGGCCTGTCGCATCTTGTTTGCGAGAGAGAACGGGTACAGCAGACACACGAGAGATAAGAAGAGAGCAGAGTCTAGAGCAGCAAGTAGCAGGCGAGACGTTCGGAGTGAGCAATGTTGGCAAAAGAGTTTCGGCTGCGCCCTTCGAGGCGGATCTCCGTTGCGCGGTTCGGACCCCTTAGACGCCTTTAGAAAGTAGCGAAGGGTCGATCTTGCGCCGCGGTGCAGTCTTGGCAAGGGTCAAAATCCCGTAGGGTAGCGAAGGCTCTTCTCGAACCGGAACTCCGTGCTGCCTTGTGGATCTTTGAGCTACCGGTACCGGAAGCGATTGGGCCGATCGGTAGTTCCCTCACCTCGGACAACTGTAGTCGGAACGGCAGGTAGACGATCTCTTTGTATCGCATCGACCGTACGTCATATGCTCTTTCTTTGCGCTAGGGCAGCCTAAAGCGGAGGTCGGAGCGCGTCAGAGATGGCCGGAGGAGACGTGCATGTGTGACGCAGTCGGCTTCGACACGCCGATTGCCTCGCAAAGCGAGCGCTTGCAAGTGCGAGGCAGCTGCGTGGCCGTGGGAGGAGGCAGCAGGAGAAGTGTCTCAGCCTCGCGTGCGTGGGGGGG
>PJQD01000164.1:0-62907 GCA_002922495.1 Rhodotorula taiwanensis
CCCTCTCGTTGTTGTCCGCCGCACCGTGTAGGCCGCCACTCTGAAGCGCAACCTCGCGACCCTCTCGATCCAAGCCGACTCTCTCCCGGCAGGTCAACTGAGCCTCGAAGACCAAGACTGGCTCATCGACCAACTCGAGGCGCGCGTCCGTCAAAACAGGCGAGTCGAGTCCCAAGTCTATCTACAGAGAGCTCGCAGTCTGTGCTTGTCCTCTCATGCTGACCGATGCGAGCTATTGGCAGACTCGCGCTCGCTCGGATGGCCAATCTGTGCAGCCTCGACTCGGACCCGGCCAACGTCAAGGAGGACTCGAAGGGGACGGCGACGAACTCGGCAGGGATCGAAGCGGCCCGGACCACAGAAGACAAGAATGTCGACGAGGATGAAGACGAGGACGCCGAGATGGACATGGTCGCTTGAGCCCGATACGACCGCGAGTCGCTCGCCTCGCACGACGACCTCTCTCCCCGTGAGCACCACACCGACTCGAACACACGAGGCCGACGTGGCCAGACCGACCACCAGCCAGCGTCGCAGTCGCTCCGAGGCTTCGATTGCGTACGCAGGTCCGACGCTAGCGCGGTGCCGTGGGCGTGCCGAGTCGACTTTGGCTAGCCGTCCGCGGCCGGAGGGAGTGCCGATAACCACCAAGGCCCGCCGTCCTCGGCCGCCACCACGTCCTACACATCGACCTGCGGCTTTCTCCAAGAATGCTGTCGCGGAGCCTCGACCGCGTGAACATGTAGACGACGTGAGAGTACCGATGGACCACGTGTGGTAAAAATGCGAAGAATGCAAAGGGTACGGTACGGGGGGTTACAACAGGAGTCCAGGGGCGACTAGTGGATGAGGGCGAGCAGAGAGAGAGGACGCCAGGTGAGGGAGAACGATGTGGGCCCCCTTGTGTCTATGATGAGAACCGGAACCGGAACCAGCTGGGCTTTTTAAAGACTTCGCCGCGCTCGGCGCGTTCGATCGTGTCGACGATGCGGGCATAGTGCTTTGGGAACGATGCCGGCTTTGAAGTCCTCTGAGTCATCGGGTACTGTCAAAGAGAGGCCCGATCGTGAGCTTCCCATAGACGGTTCGAGGATCGTCGGTCGGTCCAAGGGAACGAGAGAGAGGGAAGGCAAAGCTCACGCGTTCGAGTGCGTTGTTCTGTACGAGTCTCTGCATTGATTTGACTGCCTCGTTCGCCTTCCAGAGCTGAGTCTCTGAGAGCGGGCGGGCGTCGGCGAGGGCGCGGTCGGCGGTCGCCGTGATGGCTTCCGCGAACTGGAGCTTTGGCCGGAGAGGGTCGCGCGGCCAGGAGCGAGCGACGGCGTGCCAGGCGGTACGGACGGCTGCGTTGGGTCCCGACATTTTGCTCGTGCGTGTGGGTGCGAGAGGAGACGGCAGCGCAGTGAGAGCCTTTGGAAAGATGAGCGTGAAGTCCGCGGCGACTCGCCCGACTCTCTACAGTTTGGCCCCTGCCTGCCTCTCCGGCTTGCCTATACAGCTCGAGAGAGAGTATCTAGACCGACTCGTCTCTCCGTCAAAGTTACGCGCAAAGGGGCGACGCACTGCGCTCTGCCCCGCGGCCAAGCCGGCATTGGATTCTCGTGCCCCACAGCGTTCGACTCCGGCAACCTCGTCAGCCGCCCACGGCGCTCCGCTCGCAGCCTCACAGGGCGTGAACTAGTGCGCGCAAAGGAAGATCGACCCACCATGGACGAAGACTTCAATGATCAAAGGCAGAATGGAGGAGGCGCCAGTTCGACCAGGTCCGCTTCTCCGGAACCGCTCGCGACGCCCACCCTCGCCGAATCGTACGGGTCCCTCAAGAAGAACCTGAGCGTGAAAAACTTGCGCGAACTCGAGATGCGCGAACTGAGCGAACACATCTACCGGAGGGGGAAACGGACCGACAATCTCAAGTACCGGCCCAAGAACGACGACGAAACCTTCACCCACGCCCTCAAGGGAGGCGTCCGTGAGGCCTGCTCCGCTTCACTGAGCGAAACCGCTGCCTTCGCTGATTGTCTGGACCTGCAGGCTCGCTCATTCTCGGCTGCTCGCTCCGAGCCGCAGTCAACCTCGTCATCGTCTTGCTCCGACTCACTCGCAAACGGTGCGGACCAGGCCTCCCTTTGCGCACGAGAGCTCTCTCTCTCGCTGGGGGATGTACTGTATGGCGAGTTGGGGCATAGGCATTGATCACGTACTTCTTTCCGCACAGAGGGATCCGCCCGCGGTTGATCCTGCACGCGCTCTTTGGCTCGGACGTGTTCCGCTTCGGCGGGATGCTCGGACTCTTCAGCTTCCTCTAGTGAGTCCCGCACTACCTTCGCACGGCCTCTTGCACTGCAGTTTCCTCGGACTATTGCCGGCCGCCTCCTCGCATGCCGTCACTTCAAGACGTTAACGCTCGCCACCCATCCGCAGTAAGTGGACGCTCCATACGATTCGGCTGTACAACCCCGGTCCTCTCGGTCCGGGCCAGTCCGAACGGTGGCACGCCGCACTCGCCGGCCTCGTCTCGGGCCTGTCCGTCATCGCCGAAAAGCCTTCGCGTCGGGTCACGATCGGCCAACAGTTGTTTGTCCGCGGGCTGCAAGGGCACTACAACTTGCTCAAGAGTCAGGGGCGGATCCGCGTCAAGAACGTCAGCGTCCTCGTGTTTGGGTTCGCGTGCGCCCAGATCATGTACTCGTGGTTGATGGCGCCCGAGGCGCTCCCGTCGGGGTACCGGAGGTGGATCACTCAGGCCTCGGTGAGCTGCAGACGCACCTGCTCTTGCTATAAGACGGGGCGCTCACCTGTCGGGTCGCTGTCTCCCCCGCGCAGCGCGTTTCGGAACCGTGCTTGCCCGTGAATCGCTCGACCGGTCGCTCGGGCATCTTTGACCCAGAAGTCGCCCTCAAGACACTCACGTGGGGTCGTGGAGCGACGCCCAAGAACCGGTCACTGATCCAGGCCTACGCCGACCGTGGCGAGCGCGTGCGTCTTCATTCGCAGGCGGCCTTGGAAACACATGCTGAGACTCCCTCTCTGCCTCATCCAGGGCGACTTTGGACCGCCTTTCGCGCCTTGTGCAACGATCCACCCTTGGGCCGACACATGCACGGCGTGCGCTGTCGATCGGTGGCACCACGTCTTCCGCTGGATCGCGCCCGTCTACGCCGGTCTGCACTTTATCCCGCCAATCCTCCTCCGCAGCAAAGCCTGGATGAAAAGGTGAGGAGCATCATGAGCATGAGGAGCGTCCGCCCGAAATTGCGCTGATGACGATGATACGCCGGCGTTGCCTCCCGCAGTCCGCAGACTTACTTGTACCGTTCGGCATTGAACACGATCCGGTCCTGTTCGTTCCTCGCCACCTTCGTCGTCATCTTCCAGGGACTCGTTTGCTTCCGCCAGCATGTCTACGCGGCACTCGCGGGTCGGGTGCCGACTTGGCTGCTCGGAATCGTCCAGCATCGGATCTACTATTGGTTCTGCGGGTGAGCTCACTCGGCGGCCAACCCATGCCGTCTTTCTGTTTCACGAAGTTGTGGCTGAAGAAGCTCGCTCCGGTGTCCACAGCTTCTCGACCTGCCTGGCGCTGTTCATCGAAGACCCGAAACGCCGCCGCGAACTCGCCATGTATGTCCTCCCGCGCGGCCTCGAGAGCATGTGGTCGACGTTGCGCCAAAAGAGCTACGTCCCGTTCGTGCCCGGCGGCGAAGTTCTCCTCACGAGGTGAGCCGGATTGCGCTTTGACACGTTGGGTGCTCGTCGGCAGGCCTCGCGAAATTGACGAGATTATCCAATTCGTGTGCGCAGCGCCGGTCTGGCGTTGGTCATGCAGACGTACCAGTCGGCGCCTGAGCATCTTTCGGGGCTTGTCCGGTCGTTCCTGTACCAGCTCATCGGGCATGGCTGAGCTGGCCGCCTGCTCTGCACTGAGCCAACAAGAATGTGCGCAAGCTGTAGACCCATGTCGTAGAATCTTCCGTCCCTGTACAGAATCTTTTGCGCGTAGAAAGATCGATCTATTCCTCGTTATCGCTATCGTCATCCTCTTCGCTATCTGCACTGTCTTCCGCTTCCGCTTCCTCCGCGACGCCTCTTCGCAGGCCCGCTTCGATACGTCCGCGAACGTCAACGCCGTCTCCGAGCCCTCGCCCAATCAAGACCAGCTTCGGTTCGACCTCGGCAGCGTTGACCCCTTGACCTGGTGGGACCTCGGCGAGATCAAAGATATCCCGGACACCTTGCAGGATGTAGGCTTTGCCGTCCGTCGTTCGCAGGAACGCCTTTGTCCGCAAGAGGTCGATCGAGTCGGGCTCGGGTCGCGCTTCGGACGGTTTGTCGTCCAGTGTGGGCAATAGGCCCTCCCAGAGCAGGTCGGAGATAATCCGGTGGAACGCGCTCCCGGAGTGAACGGCTCGTAATGTCGGGAGAGGGATCGTGACGGACGAAATGTCGTTTGCGTGCGCTGACGATGCCAAAGTCCCCCCTGCGCTCGGCTCTTTGGGCAGCTGCGAGTGTGTGTGCGGATGACCGGTCGAGCAGTCGTCGCACTCAGTCGAAGCAGCTCCAGCCTGCGCGAAGGGGGCAAGAGTTTCGGCGTGGATCGGGGCAGACGGCGCGGCATAGATGTTGAGGTCAAGGATCAAGGACAGATCGATAGAGGATCTCGTTGTTCGATGTATCAACGCGGTCGAGTTGATGGCCCTGAAGAGCGTATCGTTAGCTCGAAGGCCCCGAAGGTCAAGCAGCCTGGAAAGCACGAGCACGAACCGCAGAGACGTCTCTATTCTGTCAAGATCGGCCGATGTCGGCACAAGGTCGACCTTGTTGAGCAGGATAACGTCGGCAGTCGCTACTTGTCTGAAGCGAGGACGAAGTGTCAGCAGGACAGTCAAGCCGTGCTGCTGAATGCGCGTGCACACCTTTGGGCCTCATTGTACGATCCGTCGGGCCTTGCTTCCCGCAATTGCTACTTGGTGGAAGAAGGTGAGTACATCCGTGGGCCTGCGAAGGCCGGGTCGCGCTCACCATCTCGATTCCAGCTGCATCGACGACCGCCACCACGGCGTCGAGGGAGACATCTGCAACATTGGGATAAGCGTCGGTCGGCCAGGCCAGTCCGCCGAGTAGCGCGCACCCAGGTTCAAAGCGGGCTCGTTCCAGAAGGCCTGGATGATGGGCGCCGGGTCCGCTAGGCCGGTCGTCTCGAGCACGATCTGGTCGAATCGGCCCTTCTTCTCCATGAGCGCCAGGATCGCGTTCAACCCGGTGTCCCGAACCGAGCAGCACAGGCAGCCGTTGTTGAGCTCGAGCCATTCTTCGACGAGCGCGTCATCCGTCTGGACCGAGATGGCCTTGGCTGGCGGCCGAGGCGAACGACAAGTTCAGTAAGCTGGCGAGCGCTCTTCGTAGCAGTACGAACCGGATCGCTCACATTCGATGTCTGATGTGTCGCCGAACTCGTTCATGATGACTGCGATCCGTCGCCCGTGCTGCTCCTTGAGGATATAGTCGAGCAGGGTGCTCTTGCCGCTGCCGAGGTAGCCGGTCACGATCGTCATCGGCACTTTCGACTGCGCTTCGACCAGCAGTGGGCTACGTGCGAGCTCCACGTCAGCTTACAGGAGCGTATAGGGTCTGGCTGTGGCTACCACGGCTGCCAAGGTGGAACCGAGTGGGGCTCGAGAAAGCGAACTTACACTTCCTCGTCCGCGTCCGCAAGCGGCGTACTCTGGTGCTCGCTGTTCTGTGCTACCTCTGCCGGCATCTTCGTCCGCTCAGTGTGCCGGGAAAGCCTGTAGTTGTCAACGCTGACGTAAAGCGATGAGGAAGCGAGGCGGTGCCCTCGCAGAAAAAGCTCTCTGGTCTCGAAGCCCCGCTACTTCATAAAGCGGTATCTGAATCGCTGTTTACACGGAGGACATGAGATTGTGTGCGCGGAAACGGCGAGAAAGGCATCTGGCTGGTATTTCTACCAAACGTGCTGTATGTCCAGACACCCTTCTCACTGCGCCAGCCTCGCGTGTACCTGACGGTGCGCATAAAGGGACTATCTCCGCCTCGAGGAGGATCGTCGCCTCGAGGACGAACGACGAGGCGGATATGCTTCCTCTGAATCGCTCGAGCCGAGATCGACTCGACTCCTCGTCCGGGAGCGCGACCGCGACCTCGATCCGTGCTTGCTGAGCGATCGAGCCGATCGTGACCGTGAGGAGGTACGACTGCGTCGCTCGCGACCGTCCTCCTCGGCTGAATAGCGGCTTGCTGACGGACGGTGGCGGCGTTTGCCCGCTTCGAGCAAGTGGCGCTCGGATCGGCGGCGGTTTGACCGCTTCGAAGACCGCGCAAGACTGTTGTTCGAGTTGACAGCATCGACGAGCCCGCGCTCTTCGTCTTTGGACCGAGCCGCTGTCGAGCCTGACCTCATGCTTGCCGATTTCGGCGACGATGAGAGGATCCCGATTCCGAGCTCGGCACAGTAACGCTGGACCGCCGTGAGCATCCATGCGATCGCACCGATAGCGAGGACCTCAGCCTACAAGTGACTGTGTGAGTACCGAATTTGAGTCGACGAGCGCTAGCACTGCACGTACAGGTATTGAGATCCACTCGAGGCGGGCGTAGCTCGGGAAGCAGTGCGTGTCGATGACGGCGCTGCGGCAGCCCCGCGGTATTAGCCGCTTATCGTGTGCTGGAGGAGGGAAATCCCGCGCACCAGGCTTTTTGGACTTGCTCTTTGACGGAGCCGAAGGACATGATTCCTCCTGCGACGCACCACGGCCCGAGGACCACCGCCGAGAATGCGGTCGTGCCGATCCGAGTCCAGCGCAGCCAAGTCCCCTCTACTGAAGCAGCAGAATGACATAAGAGGTAGAGCACGAGTGAGAGAACAGCGCCGACACCGAAGAGGATCGCGAGACCTGCGCGAAGGTGGCGGTCAGCTCTCGTTCCCACCCGAGACCGAGCAGTTGACGCACTCAGCGATACCATGAGCGGATTGGACCAGATATCCGCGTCGTTACCCTCTGCGGTCGATGCGAGCTCCAGCGAGCTGACTTGGCTTCGCGCGAGTGAAGCCAGCAGGGTGAGCACGGCGCAGACAGTCACGCTCACACTGCACGCCAGTAGAGCCCAGCTATTGCCGCGAGTCGTCAGCCTAGTTATCAGTTCCTGCTCGCTCGCTGTACTCACGATCTGCGCGACAGGTGAGTCAATGTTGATGCCGGCGCGCCGCCCTCAGAACTGCCCATGCTGTCGGGCATGACTATGTGGAATCCGTTTGGAGAGCGCCTGAGGGAGCGGATGTCCAGAATTCGTTGTGAGATGAAGGTCAGGGAGCAGCAAGAGCGTGTAAGCCATGGACTGGAGGACCCTGGGACGTGTCGACGTGGGACAGAGGACCCCGGAAAGTCCGCGGATCCTACGCTCGACTTGCGCGACACCAGTGCACCATCCGAGGCAGCAGGGGCAAATGGCTGTAGAACGAGTCAATGTTACATCAGAGTCGCGGCGGAAAGGTAAGGGTACGGCAGGGACGGTGCGAGGCATGAATACAGGTCGGTGAGAGATGACGGAGGCGATCCGAGCCGGGGCAAAGTCGAGGCGAGAGGAGAGCCGGAGGCGATTATCGGCAGAGCGACGGAGACGGTGTGGTATCGGCGAGGTATCGACGGCGGACAGATCACATTGCGAGCTGTGCCTGCAATTCTCGCAACTCGGCCTCCTCTTCGTCCTCCTCTATCCTCTGAGCCGGCGTCTTGGCTGCTAGTGCAGAAAAGAGTCAGTACGCGCACCGGCACTGGCTGCCGTGCGAGCGTGGAGACGTACCGGCCGGAACCGCTGCTGCCGGAGAGTGCATCGGCGCCGCCTCGGCACCCTCGAGCCGCTTGTTGAGCTCTTCCTGCTCCAGCTCTGCGAGCTCGTCTGCGAGCTCCTGGTCGTCCACCTGCGAGACAATGAATCGTCAGTCTGCTGCAGCCGGACAAATGGGGGGGCGAAGGGCGAACATACATCGATGCCCATTCCGGCCGGATCCGAGATGGCTTGCGAGATCTCGTTCGTGAGCTCGAGCTGATTTCGGACTTCGTCCATCGTTGCATCAACCTTATCGACGTTGCTGTGCAGCGAAAGACGTAAGCTGGCGAGCAGGGACGTCGAGACGCCGTGAATGACGCACAGCTTTCCGTGGATGCCCTTGAGGACGTCGGCACCCTTCTTCATCGCCTCGAGCGTTTCCTTGTTCATGTTGGCCGATTCGATCGCGTTGACCTGGTGCGTGGGCCTCTATGATGAGCGACCGCGCGCAGGAAGAGCCCAGCGACTCCACCGAAACGGACCTGGGTCGTGAGCGTCATCTTGCGACCCGAGATGCTCTCGAGCTCCTGTTCGTAGAGTTTCTTTTGCCGCAGCGCCTGTTTCGCCACTGTAGGTACAAGAGGGTCAGGCCCTGCTTCCTCCCCAGGTCGTGACGGGTCGCACGAGCAAGCGGGTCGGAGGGGCGTTCCGCCCGCCCGTGGGTGATCGGAGTCATCTCTCGTCGAAATGGAGCCAGACTGACCTCGCGGGTTGCTCGTCGCGTTCGCTCGTGCCTTTCTGACTTCGTCGTCAATCTTCTTGCCGAGGTACTCTTCCTTCTTGTCGAGCATCAAGAGGTGTTCGCGCAAGTTGACGATCGCTTCGCGCGTCGAGTCTTTCGACTTTGCCGCGCTGCTGCCGGTGATCCATGACATCCAGCCCGACATGGTGGTCAAAGTCTTGCTGTCTGCGTGGCTAGCTTGGGGCGTGTAGACGGTTGGGCAGGCGAGGGCGCGTTTGTTGGCTGATGAGGCGGGCGGGCGGGGTAATCCGGACTGTAAGGTCGCGCCTCCTGGACGTGGAATCAGAGGGAGGGCGCAGTCGGACCAAAGCGGAGCAGTCTGCGAGTCTCGCTGTCGAGTCTCGGAGTGGACGCTGATCAGCGCGACTCGTTACGCCGCGGGCGAACGCGATGACGCCCAGTCTCGCTTGTATTCCCAAGACCATTACAGTCGGACGCTATTCCTTTACATTGCTAATCTCTCACTCTCCTCTCGGCCATACACGCTCGACGCGGACAACATGTTGAGCAGACCTCCTAAAAAAAAGGCTGCCTACTTGGGCGGAAGGATCCGAGGGGGAACAAGGCTGATGGCAGAAATTGCGCAACTACCACCCAATTCAGTCGGTCATCTCGAACAGGAGCCACTCGGCGTCCCGCTCGCCAACGTTCTTGACCTCGATCTCTCGGCTGCCCTCTGCCGCCTTGACTTCGACGAACGCGCCGTCGCCTTCCTCGAGGATCAGACCGCCGTTGACCTGGACCATCGCGCCACCGTCCTCGTACTTGTCGCTCGCAGCAGTCGACGGACCCCGGTACCCGGACCGCATGATGTTGTGGAGGTACGCCTTGGTCGTCGTGGGGCCGAGCTCGTGCTTGAGAGACGCCTTCGGTGAGAGGATCGAAGCAAACATGCTCAATTGTGCGTGTACCTGCGCGAGATCGTCGTCAGTACTAGCGACTCGCAAGAGAGCACAGAAGGAAACTCACTGGTGCCGGACCGGTCGTGTCCCGTTCGTCCGTGACTCCCTCGGCGTTGACGGGCGCGACCACCCGGACGAGCTTGTCTCGCTTCTCGTCGTCCGAGAAGTGTCGGTTATAGTATGACGGTGGGAGGCGCTTCTGAGACGGTAGACCCCAGATCTACAGCAAGGTGGAAGCGCGTGAGTATATGTTGTCGAGAGCACTGCCTCGCCACCCGAGCGGGCGCCGCCGTGGAAGCTCACCTGCAAGAAGTGCACCGGCTTTTTCGGATTCCGGTTGTATTCGGAGTGGGCGATGCCCGTACCAGTCGAAGTCACTGTGGAACAGCCAAAGGAAGGGTCAGCGGTGCGAGACAAGCCGCTTAGAGGCTCAGCAAGGACGCACTCTGAATGTCTCCGCGCTTCATGATCTCGAGGTTGCCCATGGAGTCTTTGTGCTCAAGCTCGCCATCGACGACGTACGACCAGATTTCAAACTCGCGGTGGCTGTGCGTTCCAAATCCGGTTCCCGGGTCGACTCTATCCTGTGAACGAGCGCATCGTGCGCGTCAGCGCGGATTTCCCAGGTCACGGCCTGCTGGCTGCAGGTACCGCGTCACGAGACCCACCTCGTTGATGACACGCAGAGGACCCCATGCAGCGAAATCGGGATCATAGTAGGAGGCGAACGAGCTGCGAACGATGATGAAGTCAGCGGACCGCATGGACGGCGTCGGCTCCCTTCCCCAGACTCACAAGGTGTGGTAACTCTTCAGCCAGCCGTGGTGAGCATGACCGCGGGCAGCTGATCGGCGCGGTACGATCTTGAGAGCGGACTTGGAGCTCATGTTGGAAAGTTCGAGGTCGGGTCGAGGTGGAGCCCAGCGAGAGATGACGAAGGCGATGAGGAGGGTGAGGATGCAGGCAGGGGCGGCTATAGACGATGAGCGTAGAGCCAGCTTGGTGTGATTGAAAGCGGATCAAGAGCACTCTGCGTACCGAGAGGCTAGATGAGGGATCGCGGGCGCCCGGTCTCAGATCAGCTGCACGACTCAGCCGAGACTTCGAGAAGTCAGCGAGGCGTTGCCTTTTCCCGCGTCCGGCTTTGTCAGCACGAGTCGCTTCGCAAGCAATCGTCCCCATCGCGCGCGCGTAAGTCAAGCTCCCTTCCAAAGTATTCTGAGAAGCGCTCGCATTACTGAATATGCAGTCCGAGCTTGAAGAGTTTGCACAAGCGGGAAAGGTCGCGACCAGCGCGACCCGCGTATGGACAAGCAAAAGCAGTAGAAGTGAGAGGAGACTCAGAAGCGCTCTTTGTGGTAGACAAAGCGAGCTGCTCCGCGTTGCCCGCTCGTGTGCTGCGGGCCGAAACGCTTAGGGCTCCACCGTTCGGCTCCAAAGCATATGCATGAGAAGCGCACCTTCAAGGACATTTTATGCAGCGTCGAGCTGAGTGCCGCAGGACCGCAGCAGAAGACTCCGACCGAAGTGGCGACATGCTCGGCGGCGATCGAGGCGAAAATGCGGTCCCAGTCGGGACGGCCGTACTGCAATCACAGAGGCTCCGTAAGCCACAATCTTAGCACAATCGCAGACAGCGAGAATGGACGAACGTGCGTCGGAGCCCTCAAGCCCGTGATAGCATCGCGATCCGTGCCGACATCGTTCGTGAAGATGTTGCCGATCTCGCCGGCGCCGAGGTGCCCAGTCATGTAGCTGTAGATCTCGATGAGCTGGGGGTGACCGCAGACGTCAGCTGTCTCGTCGGACGGGGTCGCATGGGCCTCCAAGTTGCGCACATTGTCCGCGTCCTGCGCCTCGATCGCTTCGAGGAGGCTCTGGAACCATTCGAACGAAGCCGCTGTGGCGATAGCGAGTCAGCATTAGGCTTGCAGAGAAGTTCAAGGATGTCCTCACGTTCGCGCGAGACCCAGAAGAAGCTGCGGAAAGCCGTAGTCAGGAATTAGCGGACCACCCTCCCGCAGCGGAAGGGGCCGACAACGTACTAGACCTTGCGGAGCTTGAGGGGCTCAGCTCCAGCCGCCCTCGAGCGATACCAGATGTGCTTGAGAATGGAAGCAAAAGGTGTCACTCCGATGCCTCCGCCGACGAGAACGGCGACCTCATAATCGAAGACGTCCTCAGAAGCCGTTCCGAAAGGTCCATCGATCTGTCAGAGGAGGAGCAGCTTCCGGTCAGGAACAGCGTGAGAGACATGGACGAGATCAAGCTCACCATGACGCGTGGCAGAATGCGGCTCAAGGGCGATTGCGGGTCTTCGCCACCGAGGTCTTTCGAGTAAAGCTCGTTGCGCCCAGTTTCGCATCCCAGTGCTGCCGCAAACTCGCGCGTCCAATCGCCGACGATGCCTTCCAAATACACAGGATCAGGGGCGTGGTGAGAAGCGCCCCAACAGCAAGACTCACGAATGTGCACGCACGGATCCTCCTCGGGAGCGCTCGTGAGCGTGAACGGGTGCCACTGCCAATACGAGACGGCGGGACAGTTGATCATGATGTACTGGCCGGCACGCGCGCGACGCATGCGTTCCTTCTTGATCTGGACTTCGACGACCTGGTTCGGATGGTGGACGACTTTGCTGATGTAGGTTCGATGGCGCGAACGGATCTCGCGGAGCATGCGCTCGACAAAGTACAGACACCCGCCAAGCGCCCAGCTGCGAAATGCCCGCCCGTGAGTCAGCCCAGGAGATCGGTGTAATGCCTAGCAAAGCGAGCATACTAGAACCAGAAAACGCCGACCTGCTTCCAGCTGCAGAATGGCGCCGTGTTCGGCCTGAGCGACCGATAGTGTTAGTGACCACAGCCTAGATGTGCAGCTCGAATCAGCAAACCTGATCATGCAGAACATCTGCACGAGCGGTGGGTGTCAGCAGATAACATGGTCGACCGAGCGCGGAAACCGCTCACCCCGTGCAATTGCCACAAGCCAAAGAACGGCAGGAAGAGCAGGTGCGAGTACTGGAATCGCTCAAAGTGGGCGCGGCGACGTTTCTCAGCGGCAAAGAAAGCCATCAGAGCCAGGATGGCGATCATGAGCCAGCCCGTCAGAAAGGGTCCTGTCGTGAGGTTGCACAGCAACCCATGACCGAGGGTGCCGACAGTCGTCCGAGACATTGCATGACCGAGTAGATACGAGTTGACGATGCTGAGCGGGCAGGAGGCGTTAGGAGCTTGGGCTCTCATGTTCTTGAAGCCTAAAAAGCGTACTGAGCGATGGTGCTGCGGAGCCGTGCCTAGCATTAGACAAAGCGCCAACGGGTTTTCGAGGAAACATAGTTGACGCACTGTACTGCAGTGAAGAAGATACTAGACCACGCTGCGAACTTGTCTGCTCAAGAGCGACTCGATCAGTTCAGGCTTCGCCATCCGATCGCTACGAGGATCGACTCACGGAACTCGGTCGCCTCGTCGAAAGGCAAGCAATTCCTCAGGACGCTGTTGCGCATCAGAGTGACAAAGTTGCGGCAAATCGGGAGCAGGATGAAAGCGATGTCGACGTGCAGCACGAGTGCAGCCGAGCGAGCGATGACGAAGGTGGGTCCGAAAGTCGAACGGGCTGTCGCAAGGCCTCGGGATCAGCGCCTACAAGTCGAGTGAGAACGTCGTGAGCGTACCAGACTCATATTGAGCTGGTCCGAAGCAGAAAAGACGGTCAGTCCGGCTCGACCCCTCAGAAAGCCGATGAGAACGGCGCGTGCGCTCACGACTGAAGTCATACTGTATGAGCGGCACAAATGGTCAGTCTTGTCCGATCTGGTTCTGGAGACCTGCGGAGCGCACCTTGAAGATGCCGATAGCGAAAACGGCGATCTGGATCAGAATCCAGATCGAGGCGAGCAACGGGACTTTGCCTGTGCCGGTCGGCCTTGTCAGCCGGACAATTCACGCGAGACAGAGAGCGCGGCCCCGAGACTTACCGTCATGTCCGAGCCAGACCTTGAAGCGAAGCCAGAGAGTCTCTCCATCGCGGTCCGTGACTTCGCCGTTCTTCCCGCGCGGGCGGGCACGCAAGGTGTCGGCGCGCATCAAGCCTTGCAGCCTGTCTTGCTCGCTCTCGTTGAGCGTCTTGGGCGCGCTGAGGAGGCCGAGCGGGCTGCGTCCAGCGAGACGAGCGCTCTGAGCGCGAGCGAACGACGCGTTGAAAGCCGGCGGTGGCGTCAACGGGACGACTGAAAGAGCGTCGAGACCAGAGACCGGTTGAAGTCCGCTTGAGCGACTCTTCATCTCGACTTGTCCCGGCTGGCCGGCCAGCGAAGACATGCGAGCGGAAGCGGCCGAGCCCGAGTCCCCGTTGACTGAAGACGACGAGCGCCAAAAGCGACTCGTAGGGCGCAACGACGCCAGGTTGACCATCGCTGCGACCTATCCCAAGTGGACCACTGTGCTTTGGAGAGCACCGGTGGGCCCTCCGTTGGCCTGCCGACGAAGCTAGACGAGAAGGAGCAACCGCATGAAATGGAAACCCGGCACCGCAACGACGCCGACTCACTACCGGCGTCAAGTGGCTCGGCTGACCCCGACCTCGTTACTATGTAGCTATATGGATACTGTGCTGCTACGGTCCAGCTCGGCGGAAGGCGGCCGAGGCGTTCCCGGTTCGACCGAGGCTGCACCGCTGGGCTGCGAGTCACCCTCTGGCTCCGCTCGCAACGCTGCCTTCCGCTCAGCCAAGAGTTGTTGGAATCGCTCTCGTCTCTGCCACAGAGTGGAGAGGCAGTCAGTCGAAACACGCCTGGCGACTACGGGACAGGCAGACTCACTCGAACCTGGGAAGGTCTGCGCAGCGGCTCGACTCGGACGTCCTCGGCGCTGATGGCGAGCTCAGCCATCGCAGATTGCGCGGCGCTGAAAGTAGGTTCGTCAGCATCAGCAAAGAGCTCGCATCGAGCGAGGCCAAGCAAGCCGTATAAGGAATCTTCGCGAGCTTACAGGAAACGCGCGGCCCGCTTCGACAAACCGCGTTCGACGAATCGCTTATCCTCCACGATAAGGGTGCAGCGCACCACAGGCGCCTTCTCGACTTGACATTCGAAGGCGGGCTTGACGCGACCGTTCTGAGCAGCCCACAGTGTGAGAAGTTTCGGGTAGTCGCGCGGGCTCAAATCGAGGTCCTCTGGGCCGGCCGCTCGCTGCGGAGATACTCGAGGTCAGAGAGGTCAAGGGAACGAGCGATTGAGGAGCAGACCGCACCCAGATCAGGTCCATCAGCTTTTCTGCCGCGTTCTGCTTCGCCATGCGGACCGACTTGGCGGATCCAACTGTCTTGAGCCCGAGAAGCTCGACAGTCGCGCGGTACTCCTCTCGTTCGCCTTTCACCTCGATTGTCCAGACGGGTTTAAGTTCAGGCCGGTGTCGGAGAAAGTTGCGCAAGTGCGACATCGGCGACAGGATCTCTTTGCCGCGGGCGAGCCGCGCGGCCTGTTTCTGCTGCTCTCGCAGTTCGACGTAGCCGTGGTTGAGGACGGAGCGGAGGCATTGCCGCATCCATTGGCGGGCGAAAGCTTCGCCTTCTTGCGCGCTGAGGCCGGCCACGTAAAGGCGAAACAGGTCGGCCGTACTTCGAGTATGACCGGTTTCCGACTGCGCTGCTACTTCGGCGGTCGCAGGTTGCCGGGCAAGCTTGTAATGCTCGCTTAGAATGCTCAGGCTGTCATCGCCGAGAAGGAGGGTCTCCGCGCCCTGCGAGGCGGAACGCGATTGTCAGCCGCCGTACAAGTGCTTCAACGCGCGGATGCCACTCACCCGAGAGGCTTCGGGAGACAGACTCGGGTAAGTATCGACGAGTAGATCCGCAAGGGCGTTCTTGGCGAGGTCGCGAGCCGTAGCCTGTACCGACACAGCGTCAGCTGCTCCGTCCGCATCCGTCCTGTGCGGCCACGTACGCACCAGTGCCGATTCCCGCTTCCTCCCGGACTTGAGGAGATCACTCGCAGTCGTCTGCGCGTCGACTGACGGATCTGGGCGTCGAGCTCCGGCAGGACGCAGCACCGAAGGGTCTTGCAGGCGGACGAATGGGGGTTTCGGCAAGCGGAGGCTCGTTGTGGGCGGCAAAACTGGGGCAGTCGGGGGCGGACGGTGCCTTGCGACTCTTTGCCATTGCTCTGGAGTCGAAGGAGCTGTCGCTCGCCGAGGTTGCGGAGTCGTTTGTGGTCGAGGTGATGAAGTCGCCAGAGCTGGTTTGAGCGATTGCGCGGCCGTACGAAGGACTCGACTCGCCGAGAGCATGTTATGAGACGCTTCTGCCGCCCTGCCTCCGTCAGAAGCTGCAGTCAGAGCGGGTGAGAGACAAGAGAACCAGTCCTCCGGCCTTCACCTCGTCTCGGTTCTGCTCTTCACTCTGTCGCACGCCATGTCGCTCCTTCGAACCCGTTCTGCCGCTGCCCTTCGCGATCTGAGGTCATTCTCGACCACGGCGACCGCTCGGAAGCAGATCCTCGATGCTTCGCCCGCCGACTTTGAGACGTACGCCATCAAGGGATCCCGGCCGACCATCGTCGACTTTTACGCAGAGTGAGCCCGCACGAGAGTTTCACCGCACGAGACCGGCACTCTGAGCTCACCCTCTGAACGCTGCAGCTGGTGCGGTCCCTGCCGATTCCTCGGACCGGTCCTCGAGAAGGTCGTCGACGAGCAGTCGGGTGCTGACTGTACACTTTGCCACTCGGCTGTCCACGGCGAGACCGCTTACTGACTAGGCATGCATCCTATAGTGCTGAAGATCGACACTGGGAAGCATCAGGAGCTGGCGATGGAGCACAAGATCTCGGCGCTGCCCACAGTCGTGAGTGCTCTCCCTCACTTGCGCGCGCGCATCCACGTCGCGCTCGTTCCACCTGTATCTCGGTCAGAGCTGACGGCACGCTCGTACTTTCGCCACAGCTTGCCTTCAAGAACGGCAAGGTCGTCGCCAAGATGGTTGGCGCGCAACCGGAAGCGGGCGTCCGCGACTTCCTCGCAAAGGCCAAGAGCGCATGAGTGCACTGCCATGCTGCGACGCCCTTCTTGTACCCTCTCTTCCCCGTGTCGTCACGGCGGGACTATAGCCTCGCCATGTCTAGTCTCGAAAGACGCAATTTTCGGATCTCACACTCTGCTGCGGGCTGGTCGTTGACCTTTCTCGTCCGGGCGCGCGCTTCGGAGTACATGCGATCGAGAGTATAGAGGTCTTAGAACCCGTCAGAATGCCTGCAAGCTCACTGCAGGGTCTATGAAAGTGTGATCTGCTTCACTCAACTTAGTTCCCCGCCGTTCTCCTCCTGCTTCACCCGCTTTCAACGCCGGAGCATGCCCGGGTTGCCATAACTGGCTTAAATACGGCACCAACTATCGTCCCTGCGCTACGATGGGCGTCCCCGGGCTGTGGGAGCAAGTCGAGTCGGGCGTCCGGATCACGAGTTGGTCGCAGTTGAGTGAGCCGGGATTCGCGCGCCCGGGCGTACGCGGGCTCCGAGTCGGCGTCGACGTACCGATCTGGATGTTGTGCGTATCTCGAGTCGGTCCGTCAGCCCACTCCTCCCTCGGCTGACGCGAGACTTGTCCCCGCCTCGTTCCCTCTCGGCCCGGTCGACAGCCACGCAAAGACTCTCGGCCAGCAGATCGATCCGGACACGGGCTTGCCGATGAACCTCGGTCCGAACGCAGCCCTCCGCAGTCTGTATTACCGCGTCTGCAAAATGCTCGGCGACGGGATCCTCGCTTGCTTCGTCTTTGACGGTCCGAAACGGCCTTCGTTCAAACGGGACCAGTTCGTCCAGGGCAACTACAACTCGGGAATGGTCAAAAACTTGAAGGAAATGCTCGAGACGCTCGGTATGGAGTGGAGGGTCGCGGCGGGAGAGGCAGAGGCCGAACTGGCCGCGATGGAGGAACGCGGAGAGATCGACGCTGTCCTCACAGTACGCCGGCATAGCTGGTCATCTGGCGGGTTTCCACTCACGCTCGAGCTTGTTAACAGGACGACAGCGATACCCTGCTCTTTGGCAGTCCGTCGGTGAGTATGATAGAGGCAGACAGGCCGGAGCATGCGAGACCGCTGACTCCCCTCTGACGAGCAGCTCCTTATCATCCGCAATGCAAGCAAGACGCTATCGGCGAACACAAGTAAGAAGGCCCAGGAGCGGGCAACGGCGTCTCAGGCTTCGCAGGCGTCCCAGAGCGGATCCTCGCCGCCCCTCGGAACACCGGAATCGGCCGGCAATACCTTCGACTATCTGCCCGTCAAGCCCACGCACGACAAGGCCATCGTCGCCTATTCGAATATCGATATCATCGCCAAGACCGGCCTCGGACGCGAAGAGCTCATTCTGGTCGCACTCCTGAGCGGCGCCGACTATGATACAAAGGGCAGCAAGCGGTTCGGCCTGACGATCTCGATCGCGTTGGCGAAGGACGGCTACGCTAAGAAGCTCTTTGATGGGATCCGGCGTATCCGCGGATCGGACGCCGCAGCGGCGTTCCCGAGGTCGACTCAGGGTGCGCTCGAGCGCTTCTTTGGCGAGTGGCGGGCCGAGGTCGCCGAAGCGCTCCGGACGAACCCGCACGACAGCCTGAAGCGCAAGGAGCGCAAGTTGGCCGACGAGTTTGAAGCGAGCACGTCCTTCCCGGACATGTCGATCGTCGACTTCTACCTCACGCCTGCCGTGTCGGACCCGGCCGATCCGACTTACGTCGTTCCGACCTGGTCGCGCAGACTCGACATCACTCGCATCGTCCGATTCTCATCGCGCATGTTCGAGTGGGGCAACGTCGAACTGCAAGCCAAGCTCCGGCGGGTCCTGTGGCGCGGGCTCGCGATGCGCCAGATGCGTCAGTCGGCGCTTTCCGACGACGGCGAGATCGACCTCCACCTCTCGGCGCGTCTCCTTCCACCGAACTATATCAAGCTGGTCACGGACCGCAAGTGCGAGACATCTACCGACTTTGTACCGAGTTGGAGGCTCGAGCTCGCGTTCGACGTCTTTGACGCTCACGTCGAAGGCGCGCTCCCGCCTCGCGACCCGTTTCCATTCCCCGACCTCGACAAGATGACCGACGGCGAGCGTACGGCTGTACTAGCTAGCCGCAAGCAAGAGGGCAAGGCGAGCAAGCTGCCAGCCGAGCCGACTACGTCCGAGTACCGGCACTGGATCCCCTGCACGATGCTTGAAGGGTGCGAGGAAGGCGACGCGGTGGTGCGAGCGTACCAGGATGGCATTGAGCGTAAGCGACTCGCCAAGGAGGCGGAGGAGCATCGCAAGCGCGACAAGCAAGCCGCGCGGTCGTCTCCGGTCAAGAAGAAGGCGACGTCTAAGAGCCCACGAAAGGCGAGGACACTGCCGGACACGCCGGTCTCGGACGGCCACTCGTCCGACTTTGACGGCTACCGGACTCGGCTCGAAGCGGAGCGCGCGAGCAAGGCGCGGGAGGACATGCTCGCTCGCGCTCGCAAGGGCAAGGCGAAAGCGGATTCGTCGCAGGCTCGCTTCTCGACCATCTCGCCGGCCAACTATCCGGCGTCGGCGAGCGGCTCGGGTCTTCGCTCCACGGGGGGATCGACTCAGAGCACGCTCTTCAGTATGGGTTTGGGCAAGAGCACGAAACCTCGCAGCCTGTCGCCACTCGCCAAGTTCGGGACAGAAGCCTTCCCGACCCCGCCGGCGACTGCACCGACCCAGCGACGATCAGCACGGCAGTCGTCGAGCGACTCGGACGAAGTGCGCCACGTCGGAAAGGCTTCCCGAACGAGCGCAGTGACCCGGTCGCCTACCAAACCTCGGAAGCGGACGCCGATCGCGACCATCAACATTTCTTTGAGCGACGAAGATGACGACGTCGACTCTGACGAGGCGCTCGAGGAATTCCTGAAGCGTCGGAGGGAGAAGGCGCAGGGCGGGAGCGGCGCGTCGAAAAAGGCCGGCTCGACTCGCGCCCCGCCACCCTCTCAACGCCTTCCAACGCAGACTCGGGTCGGCGACAAGGAAGTGCTTGTTCTATCTGATTGAATACTCGCTGTGTAGCTTCTCAACCTGTTGTCGTAAAAACCGGATATTCCTCTCTTCGCCACCACTCGTCATTGCACACTTTTCCGATCTCGTCTCGTCAATCGGACCTTCTCCAGCTTTGCTGTGGCTCTGTTCTGCCGCCGTGGTCCGTCGTTGGAGCTTCCATACGCCCTCACGAGTCCCACGGAGTCGGCAAGGGGCGTGCCGGTCCCGCTCGAGCTCTTTTTAGCCGTCCGCGTCCTCAGCACACGACCGGCCATCAGCCGACGTTGAGGCTCGCATGGCCGCGACTACCACCGCTACGCCCAAGGCAACGGCCTACCCTCGCGCACAGCCCGTCAAGCGGTCTAAAGCGCCGGCGACCATGCCGATCGCGACTTCTTCAGCACCGCCCCTCTCGTCAGCAGCGCGAGGGAAGCGCCCGCGCGCTTCAGAAGGCGCAGGCGAGACCGACAAGGACAGGCCGAGGCGCGTCAAGAGCTCGCGCGGTCAAAAGCGAGCCGATGTGACGGGGGCCGTCGTCGACGACGCCGAGCCCAAAGCCGAGAATGGCAGCACTGTCACTGCTACCGCTCAGGGAACGGAAGGAGGAGGAGCATACAGGCGCGTCATGTTCACCAGCTTCATCAAGCAGGCGTTCGAGAAGCGCGCAAAGGTCAGCTCACCTTCGTACTGCATGTCTTTTCGTGAACTCGCTGATCTGTCTCCGTTACACAGGGCGACAATGAGGAGTACAACCAGATTATCGTGCAGTTTCGCGCTCTCTTACCGTCGGCGACGGCCTCTGCCGCGGCGTCGACGAGCTCCGGGCAACCGACTGCGACACCGCTCAGCCAACTCCGATCCTGGCTCGAGGCTTTGACCTCGGTCGTCAGCAAGCTGGATCAGTCGCACGCCCCGCTCGTCGAGACCATCTTGTCGATTCCGTGGGCGATCACGGAAGAGGCATTCACGGCCGCGTACATGCGTTTCGTGGGCGCCTTGGTCAGCGCGCGCACCGAATGGCTGAAGGTCGTTCTGGAGAAGTGCGTCAAGGGCTTCAAGTACCGTGCGTCACGCATCTCTGCCTCAGGTATACGAGGAGTCGACGGCTTACGACATGGCTCCACAGGCTCGACCTATACTCAGTCTTCGCCACACGCCCTCCCGCACCTGACTCGTCGCCTCATCTATTCTCGCCTGCATTCCCTCCTCCGGCTACTCCTGTCGCTCGTCCCCACTCTCTCGCCCTCTCTGTCCCCTCTCCTCGCCCTCCATTTCCCGTCCAAGCGGGAGTCTCGCGCCGCACAGATTTGCTACATCGACAACCTGCTCCACCTGACCGAATACTGCTCGGCGCTGTCCGAAGACGTCTTGACTCTCGTCGTCGAACGCGCGCTCAACATTGACGTCGAGATTCAGGGCGAACCCGAAGACTGGGAAGAAGTTGAGGAGGAGATGCTCGCGGCCGAAGCGGCGAAAGCGCCGAATGGCAAAGCGCACGCCCCCGAGACTGCCGTGCACGACCTCGTCGACCGGCCGATGGAGGAAGAGTCCGACGATTCGGATTCGGATGACGATGACGACGATGACGCGGAAGATGGAGGACTCGACCTCGACAACCTCAGCTCTGACGACGACGAGCCAGATCCAATCAATGACGACGACGCCGAGAAGAAGGCCGCTGCCGGTCAACGCGGCATGACCGAGGCAGCGATCCGAAAAGTGCTCGACAACAGGGCCAAGTTGGACGGCATTCTCAAGGTCGTCCTCGACCACCTCGCCATCGCACACTCCGATCCGAGCCATCTTGACAAGCGGGACCGCACTGCCCAGCCGACAGTCGCGAACCCGTTCGATACCGCCTTTGCCGACCCGGTCGTCGTGAAGGAAGAGTCGGGTTCGCGAGAGACCACACCGACGGCAGGCGACGTGCCTAACATCGACACGGTCGAACGGCGCATGACGCTGTTTCGGACTTTCCTCGACATCTTTGACCGGACGCTCTTGCGCACGTTCAAGACGCGGAACGTACAATTCGTCCTGTTCTACCTGTGCTCGCTCGACACCGCATCCTCGGACCACTTTATCGGCGTTTTGCTCGGTCGCGCCCTCTTCGACTCGGACGCCCCGTCGGTCACTCGCGTTGCGGCGGCTGGCTACGTCGCCAGCTTCATCGCGCGGGCCAAATATGTCGACGCGACCATGACTCGCAAAGTCGTTCGTCACCTCTGCGGCTACCTCGAAGGACAGATGGAGGACTTTGCTCGGGCGACAGCCCTCGCGACGTCGATCGCCGGTTCGCGATCTATCGCGGCGTCGGGAGGGCAAGAGCTGCCAGTTTTCTACGCTGTCGCGCAGGCCGTCTTTTACATCTTCTGCTTCCGGTGGAAGGACTTGTTGGAGGAGGAGGATGCCGACGACGAGACGGCTCTGTTCGGCCTCGACGCTGGCCGCAGGTGGATGATGGGTCTCGAAACGGTCAAAAAGGCGGTGAACTCGAGCTTCAACCCGCTCAAGGTGCGTTACTCGGGCGCCAAACACGCCCGCGTGAGCTGATCGCGTGCGAACGCAGGTCTGCGCCCAGCCCGTCGTTACCCAATTCGCCTCGATCGCGCACAAGACTAGCTTCATGTACTGCTACAGCATCCTCGACTCGAATCGCCGGTCCGGCTCCTACCGGGACGCCAACCCGAACGTCGTGCCGACTTCCGCTGCGGTTCCGCCTCCTCCCCTGCGGACCGTGTCGACCTCGTCACTCCTCAACACTCTCACGGCCGCTCAGCTGCACCTATCCACGCCCTCCCCAGCCGGTACGCCGGCGCCGCAGACTGTGCCGGCCGCTGCGCCGCGCCAGCTCCTCGTCGCCGAGGAGATGGACTCGTTCTTCCCCTTCGACCCGTTCAAGCTGCCCCTCTCGTCGGCTTACATCGACCCCATCTATCGCGAGTGGGAAGGTGCAGACGACGACGAGAGTACCACGTCGGGCGACCACTCGTCTTCCGTCGATTCGGATGAGGAAGACACCGAGAGCGAGTCGGACGCCACGGCCGGCGAGAGCGATGCAGACGAGCCCGCTTGGGTCAAGACTCGCGGTGGGCTTGCCGTGCCAGGGTCCGTCACCTCTCCCGCGTCTCCAGAGGACGAGGAGTTCTCGCGCAGCTTCGAAGCGATGTCACTCAGCCTCTCGCCCCATTCGGAATCATTCGGCGGCCGCCGACGCAAGTAATTTCGGCAGCCTCAATCATCTTTTTCGCATGTCCAGCATTGCTCCCCGTTGTTGTCATCTTGTTCCTGTTTGCTGCAAAGCCTGGCTTCACGAGTGCGCTTTCTACAGATTCTATAGATTCTGCAGCGGAAGAAGCTTTGACACCGAGATGCCTTGACGACAGAGCGGGCATTCGGCCTGCGTAGCGAATGAGTAGTCAGCTTCAGCACCGTCATTCCTAGAGTCAGTGGACGCGTCACCTTCTCCCGTGCCCAACCAACGACGCACTCCCAGCAGACTGCGGAGGATTGACTCGATTGTCAGGATGCGACGCCCACTTGCAGTGGTCCAGCAACGATCACTCACAGACGTGCCCACACTCGGTGGCTGTGGCATCGCGCATAGTCCCGAGACAAAGCGTGCATCTCCGCTCGGCGTCCTCCTCGTCGGGGTACGGAGCAGCCTGATCGGGATCATCCGGATCAAAGACAGCTTGCGCTAGCGGAGCTCCGTCGATCGTGAATCGTTTCCTTCTGCGCTCGAGCTTCTCGGCGACTGCTTCGTCGATCCCGGTGACGGCGGCGTTCTGCGCGCGATACCGGCGGATCGCCAAAAGAGCCCGAACTCCGATCTGGACGGCCATCAACACGCCGAGCACCTCGTACGAGGAAGGTGCGGGACTGCCGGCCGAGCCTGGTGGTGCCTGCGCACGTCGTCCTTGCATCGAAATCTGCCCATAGAAAAAGAACCGGGGTCAGAGCTTGCAATGCGAGGGCTTTTGGGAAGATTGCAGGTCGACGTACGAAGCGGATTCCCGTGAACCGCTTGCTCAGGTTGTGGTAGCGTCCAAAGAGGTAGAAAATCGCCAGGTGGACGCTCCGCAGGTAGTCTTCCGTGAGCGTTTCAAAAGACGGCAACTCCTTGGCGAAGGCCGCTATGCGATCGAGAGCTCGACCCGTCCAGGATATTTGACGTGGTGGTAGAGGCTTGTCGGAAGAGGCGAAGAGCGAGTCGAGTTCGGCGTCTGCGTCTTCCGTCCGTTGAAGGCGAGCAAGGAGAGCGCGCCTCGCTTTGGCGTACCACCGAGCGAGCAAGTACGGGAACAGCACGTGCAAGAAAACGAGTGCAACTCGACGCTGTGCGGAGAATTCGGAGCGATCAGCCGGGCCGCAACCGACACACGAGTCGACATTGCTCACCCGTCTGGACGGCGGTTTGCGCGACTTTGCCGTGTACTGCATGATGTCGCAGTACTCTTCTCCAAGAGTTTGTGTCCCTGTGCGCGATGCTGATCGTCAGCATCGTCCCGAGCCTCGACATGGGAGAGCCCGCATACCGAGTAGTGTCGTCAAGCCGAAATACGCGAATCGACTGCCATGCTGCAACTCCTTGCTCCAGCCTTGCAGCCAGCGGCTCCCTGTAAGGCACTTGTGATATCAGTTTCCGGTTGCTCACCCTTTTTCTGTAGCGCTTGAGCTCACCGAGCCAAGTCCTTGCGACATCTTCTATCCGCTCTGTGAGTTGCGAGAGGTAGTACAGGTCCTTCTGGTTCGCCCGCACTGCATCGACCGCGTGTCAGTTCGTGTTGTGGGACTGTGTATCCCTCTGTCTGACTCACCGATCTCGGGTTGCGCCGCGTTGGCGAAGAACGGCACCTTTCGTGCTGAGCCAGCGTCCCGTTCCCTTCGCGCCCTTGCTGCAACGCCCGCCGGATTTGGTGCGGTTGAAGGGCCTGCAGCCGGCGCGACTGCCTGTACTTGCTCGGCTGGTCTTGCGTTGCTGTCGCTCATCGCTCGAGTGTTCGCTGTTCGGATCACCCGGCAACCTGCGCCCCACCGCGAATAGCCGAAGCCGGGGTCACAAAGAGAATACACTTGGGAATAGCAACCTTTCACTGCCTCGAAAGCTAATGAACCTGCATCTCAAGCCACAGCTGTGCTGTCTCGCGCAGCTGGATACAGTTCGAAGGAAATGACATTGTACGAGATGCGGGAAGTACTCAGTGTACGAAAGAAAGAAAGTGTGCCGAGGACACTGCGGACGGGGAGCAAGGCTGACGTCACATGCGATAACTGACGACGGGGGCGGGTGTTGGAACGGCCACATGGGCGCGACGCGCAACCGGACCGGTCTCGCGCGGCTTGTCTTGCGTCTCGGGCCCATTATCGTGCGTCTCGTGCGCATTATCGTGCGTCTTGTCGGCGCCCGCTGTCGCGCCTGCCTGGGTCTCGCGAGCGCGGGTGGCGTCGCCGGTCTCTCGGGAGCCGCCGCCCGTTACCGCACCGGTCTCGGGGCCTTCACGAGTCTTGGGTTTAGACGAGCTCGAGTCGGATGTAACGCCCGCGTCACCGGAGGTCGAATCGGCCCCAGTCTGCCCAGCAGTTGCGCTTGTGCCCGTACTAGCCGACGTGGAACTTCCCGAGCCAGTTGCAGAAACCTCGTCGGTCGTACTCGAATCGGATCTGCGGGCGTGAAGCACAGCGGGACAAGCGCCGACGCTTGAGGTCAATACGTCCGTCAGAGGGCGCGGGCTCGAGGAGGCGAACAGGACTTGGCACGCACCCGGCGACCAAGGACGACGAGCTATCCGTAGCTGCTGCCGCGGTAGTCAGATCGGTGGCAGCGTTCACTGGGGCGGCGGTTCCACCAGTAGCAGCTGGGCTGTCGGAAAGGGAGCCAGAGTCGGCAGCCGAAGCAGCAGCAGAGGAGGACCCAAAGTAGCCTTGGCTGTACGCCCAGTAGCTGAAGGGCATTCACAGAGGGTCAGAGGCGGGCCCGTAACGCGGCAGGCAAAAGACTCCATGGGACTTACGCGCCCGCCGCGGCGGCGACCAGGACGATAAAGAGGATGACTCCGACAATGAGACCCGTGTTACTCGACTGTACGTGCGAAAGAGAGAATGTCGTAAGCGCCGTGAACAGGGACGGTTAGAGCCATTGACAGGGACGATTCGATCCATTGAGCTCACCGATTGTGCAGAGGCCGCTGCGGCGCCGTCGCCGCTCCTCATTTCCCACATGCGGCGCGATTTCTTGCTCTTCCTTGCCTTTGGAGACGAAGGCTGGACATTCTTAACGCCGATCAGTTTCTCCTCGTCGCTCTCGTCCGTTTCGCTCGTCAGCGATGATTCGTCCGTGACCTGCGCGCGGTCGCCGTCACGTTTGCGCCCTTTCGAGCGGCGCCGCACCGGTTCGTCGCGGTATGGTTCTCGACGGGCGACGTCACGCACGACCTCTTCAGCTGCGCTATCGGCCGAGGAGGGGGAGAGGTCCGACTCCGAGAGGAAGTCGTCTTCACGAGCGAACTGTCGAGTCTGTCGGGCCATGTCGGCGTTTCGCGCGATACGAGGAGAAGGAGACGAAAGAAGGAGCATGTTTCCCTCATCGATTTTGCGTTCGGTGGACGGCGCACGCGGACATGCCGCGGACCTCGAAGCGCGATTTTCGGGTTTCGCGCACCGACGCTATATTGCGGCGCAGCAGATTATCGTAACGGTAGCCGTCTTGCGAGAGACGTGAAATTGCGCCTGCGCAATAAGCAAAATAAAAGAAAAGGGATCGGTTACGGAACGACGAAAAGATGCGATGCAGGGAGGAGAAGAGGCAGCGTTACAGCAGGCGCAGGTGTCCAGTGACCTGGTTGATAACGCGAACGGGGGCGGGGCCGATTCCTGGGAGGCGCTGTGTTAGCATGATCGACCGAGCATAGCCTGGCGCGAGACGGCTTACCGAGAACCGTGGTCGTTCCCGGGTCGACTTGCGTTCGTCCGCTGTGGCAATATGTCAGCTGCCTGTCATGGTCCATACGATGGCACGTGAACTTACGCATCCTGAATGGACCGCGCACAGACACCGAGAGATTGCGCCGAAGCCTGCAACAGCTGCAAGTCTTCCTCGGACTCGCACTTGAGCGCGATCTTGGCTTGTCTACAGGCGATCTGGATCAGTCGCTTTTACGATGCGATCATGCTCGCCAGACTGGGCTGACCCTGTCCGTTCCCAGTGCTTGATGAGCTGCAAGAGGACGTAGCTTAGTCAACTCGACCACCCTCCTTTCAAACGTTTGCGAGCACGCACAGCCGGATTTGAGCGGATAAGGGTCTTGTAGCACGCCAGAGTGGCATGTCTGCGCAAAAGCGAGCCTCAGTATGTACCGTCCGCGGCGCTTTGCATCGGAACAGACCCACCCGCATTGCGCAGCAATCTTTCCCTTGGTCATGTTCAGGTCGGAGCGGACCACCAACACCTGCAAGGAACAGCGTGAGCTCGTGCGCGTGCAGAAGTGACGGTATCTCGGGCATAACGTACGAGTTTGCACGGCTCGTCTCCCTCTGCCTTGACATTCTGAAGCGCGTCCGTGTCTCCTGCTTCCGAATCCGTTTCGTAGTCCGATTCCTCGTCGTTGGCTTGGGGGCCCTTTTCGAGCCCGCGCTGCTCGGAAGGATCGATCGCTTAGCGTCAAGCTGTAAGCAAACACACGAGCGCGGAGGTACGGTAATCGGGAGTGTCGCTCCAACTCCGACAAACTGTCAGCAGCTCTTGATCAGCTTTGATCACCTCGGACGAGGATGGCAGCCCGAGCGCGCATAGCCTATGAGTCCGCTCGCGAGCCCGACGGCCGCGGCCGTGCCCCAGAGGTTCGGTGTAGAAGACATGATGTCAGAGGCAGAGGACGAAAAAGGAAGGTAAGGCGTAAAGGATTACAGCGGATCAATAACCTCGAGTCTATTGAGTCGCGGTTGTTTTTTTTTCTCGGCGAGTCCGACCGAGCGCCCCGCGGGCTTCCCGGGGTCTGGTCCCAACCGTTCGCACTCGACTGCACTCGACTGCACTCGTCAAAGCTCGCGTGCTGTTCCCAGGTATATACAGGTCGAGACAGGTGCCTACGAGATCTACTGCGACCAGCCGTACTCGCTCGCAAGCCCTCGTCGACGCTCCAGATCGTCGCCGTTCCACCGCCTTCCCCCCTATCTCGAGTCGCGAACTCCGCTCGATCTCACCCACACGCCGGGGCTGCCTTACGCCAACGCACAAAGCTCGTCCACAAGGTCTGCGCTTTTGCTGTCAAGAAGCCATCGCACTCCCCTCCAGCCTCCCCGAGAAGTTCTCGTCGAATCCAACATGGACCCGTCTGCCGCCCCCGCCGCTGACGCCGTCGCCGCACCTGCCGTTCAGCCATCCTCTCAGGCTGCCCAGTCTGAAGCCGTCGAAGCTGCCATGAGCACTCCGTCGACCGTCCTGGATGACTCGTCGTCGAACCACAACAACCACGCGAACGCTGCCGCCGAGACCGCTGGAGGCTTGCAGGTGGCTTCCGCTGATGTGGGAGCTGATCAGGCTGCACCCGAAGCGGTCACCGCTCCGCTCGCCGAGTCTGCCATCGCGGCTGCGCCCGTTCCCGTTCAGGCGTCCGAGTCTGCTCCCGCTGCTCCCCCCGCGTCGACGCCAGTGTTCGATGTCGGGCCTCGTCACCCGAACGACGCTGCGCCGGGCCGTATCACCAAGGGAGGCGCGCTCCTGACAGGTGGCTACCTCGCTCACAAGATTTACGTCGGCAACTTGCCCGAAAGGCAAGGCTCCTTTTCCTTTCGTTCTTGCTTCCCGCTCCCCTTTCCGAATCGCGTCCTGACCCCTTCACACGCTTCGCTTCGTGCTTTGCGTCTTCTTTCCCCTCTTGCAGTGCTACGCTTGCCGACCTGGAAGACTGCTTTGGCCAGATCGGCCCGTGCCAGTGCCAGCTCAAGCGCGGCTTTGGCTTTGTGGTACGGAACTTCGGACCCAGAACGAGCGATACAGCCGGTTCGCGCCGGCATTCTGACCCGAACGCGTGCCCGCTCACAGGAATACGCAGACCCTGCTCACGCTGCCGAAGCTGTTGCCAAGTACAACGAAGGACACTTCCTCGGTTCGCAGATCAAGGTCGAGCTCTCCCTGGCCCGAACGGACTTGCCGAAAGAGAGTGCGTCGATCTACCAGAGAATCGGAGTCTGACCGGAAGAGGTGCGCTAACGCCCGCCCCGAAGCAGGTCTGCAGCAGTTGAAGGGTCAGCGGAACGACCGCTTCGACCGCAAGCCCCACGGTGCTGGCGGGTACGCCCGCTCTCGTCGCCCTCCGTGAAAGCTGATCGCTGACCATTTGCAGTCCCGACAGACCTCGCGGCGGCCGTGGACGCAACGGTGCTGGCCCGGATCGTTACGGCGGCGCTCCGCCTCCCGGCTATGCCCCTCCTTACGGTGGACGCTACGATGACCGTGCTCCGGTCGAGCGTGGCTACGGCGCTCCTCCTCCGCCGCCTCCGCGTGACGAGCGGTACAGCGCTCCTCCGCGACCCGACTACCGCAGCAGTGCTCCGCCTCCTGCTCCGTACGGCGCTCCGCTCGACCGACCCCCTTACGACCCTTACTACGCGGCGTACCCGCCCGCTGCCGCTGTGCCAGGCTACCCTCCTCCCATCGCCGCGCCTTACGACCGGCCGCCTTACGCTGCGCCGATGCCCGTCCCGGTCTCTGCCGGTCCGCGCGACCCGTATGCCTCGGAACGCTACCCTCCCGCTCCCGGCGCGGCTCGTTCTCCTGTCATGGCGTCGCCTTATGACGCGCGCGCTGGTATGCCCCCGCCTATGCCTGGTGCTGGCTATGCCCCGATGGACCCGTACGGCCGCCCTGCGCCGCTGGACCCGATGGCGAGCGCTCCGTACGACCCGCGCGATGATCGCGGCGCCGGCGCCCGCTACCAGCCTTACCCTTCGCGCGACGAACGCTACGGCGGTCGCTCGCCGCCTCGGTGCGCTACGCCTGCCTCGGAGAACCTCTGGAGGCTCGGAAAGGACTGACCAGATGGCCTTACACACAGTGGCGCGCCTGGCATGGAACGCCGCCGCTCGATGTCGCCCCGCCGCGGCGGCCCGCCGCCCGACCCGTACGCGCGCGACCCGTATGCCTCGAACGGCTACCCGGCTCCGTACGACGCGCGAGGACCCCCTCCGCCTGCTCCGTACGGTGCGGGCGGCTACGGCGGCAGGTCTCCGCCTCGCTATCCCCCGGTCGACGAGTACGTCCCGCGGCGATAAAGGGATCGCAGGAAGCGGTGTCTTGGTGCTTTGATGTACATGTCCTATACTCTGCCTAGCTCTCCCCTTCGCCGGAGACCATCGCGTCCTCTCACAGGTTTACCTCCTGGCGCGCGCCCCCGCGCTGCAATTTCACCTAAAAACACGTTTTGCACCGTTTCCCAGCTCGCAGACCCGATGAGAGTACTTCTGCGAGTTACGATTGACCTGCAAGGAGACCTTGTAGACGGATGATGATGGACGAAGGGAAGGCAGCTGCATCCGGACTCCGCGGAAAAGAGATGGACGCGGAAGCGAGAAAGAGGTGAGCTCGAGGTTGACGTTCTCTCGCTCCCCACGCCCCGATTGCTTACAGTCGCGTACTCGGTACACTCGGTCTACTCCAGACACGCCGTCTAGACCCCTCTCACGGCCGTCAGACCGGTAAAGAAGCTGCACGCCTGCCGTTTCACGCGAGCTCAGCGCCCTTCGGTCGATCAAGCCGACTCCGCCACTTGTCCGTCTACGCCCTAGACGACACCGTCAGACAGTCCAGACGACAGCTTGACAGCTCTCGAGCCGGTTCCAGCAGCAGATCAACGCTGTACGCGAGCTCCGAGCCCTGAAGGCCAGACCTGATTAGCACCGCCTCTCTCTTGCGATCCCTCCGTCGCTACACTACGCCGCACGTATAGCCATGTCAGGCACGATCAACAAGGCCATCGCGCCGGTTCCGACCGCGCAGGAGGTGCGTCTTCTCCTCGTTAATTGCGGTAGACTCGCCTCGCTGACCTGAGCTCCTCCCAGTTCCTCGATGTCATTCTCTCCAAGACGCAGCGCAAGACGCCGACCGTCATCCGGTCCGGTTTCAAGATCAGTCGTATCCGGTCCTTCTGTGAGTCTTTGAAGCGCGCCGGGGCACGGACGGACTTGATACTCACCACGCTCTCGGTCCTCCAGACATGCGCAAGGTCAAGTTCACCCAGGCCTCCTTCGAGGAGCGTTTGGACCAGATTCTCACCGAGTTCCCCATCATGGACGTGAGTCGGTCGGACCGGAGGATCCGTGAAATGCGCGACTCTCAAATGGCTGACCCCGCTTTGACTACGCATCCAGAACCTTCACCCCTTCCTGTCGTCCCTGTTGAACGTTCTCTACGACAAGAACCACTACAAGCTCGCCCTCGGTCAGATCAACACTGCCCGTCACCTCATCGTCCAGGTCGGCAAGGACTACTGCCGTTTGATCAAGTTCGGCGACTCGCTCTACCGATGCAAGCAGCTCAAGAAGGCGGCGCTCGGTCGCATGGCGACCATCATGAAGCGTCAGAAGGACCCTCTTGCGTACCTTGAGCAGGTCCGCCAGCACATGTCGCGTCTCCCGTCGATCGACCCGACGACCCGTACTCTCCTGATCTGCGGCTACCCGAACGTCGGCAAGTCTTCGTTCGTCAACAAGGTCACCCGCGCCGACGTCGACGTCCAGCCGTACGCCTTCACGACCAAGTCGCTCTTTGTCGGCCACATGGACTACAAGTACCTCCGGTGGCAGGTCATTGACACGCCCGGAGTGCTCGACCACCCGCTCGAGGAGATGAACACGATCGAGATGCAGTCGATCACGGCCCTCGCTCACTTGCGTGCTTGCGTCATGTACTTCATGGACCTGTCCGAACAGTGCGGTTTCACCGTCGAGGCTCAGGTACGTTGTCCGTCCAGCGTCTCGCTCGCTCTCCAGCTGACCCTGCTCTTCCCCCACTCGCAGTGCAAGCTGTACCAGTCGATCAAGCCGCTGTTTGCCAACAAGCCGACCTTCATCGTGATCAACAAGATCGACATTGTCCGCCCCGAGGACCTCGACCCGGAGCGCAAGGCGATGCTCGACGCGATCCTTGCCGAGGACAAGGTTGAGCTCCTGTCGCTCTCGTGTGTCTCGGAGGAGGGCGTCATGGACGTCCGCAACGCGGCGTGCGATGCGCTCCTCGCCCACCGTGTCGAGAGCAAGGAGAAGACGCGCCGTGTCGAGAACATCGCGAACCGAGTCCGCGTTGCCGTCCCGGTGCCGCGCGACGGCGTCGAGCGCAAGGCGTTCATCCCCGACGCGGTCAAGAGCCGCAAGAGCTACGACCGCGAGGACCCGGAGCGTCGTCGCATCGAGCGCGACCTTGAGGACGACAACGGCGGTGCCGGTGTCTACTCGTCCGACCTCAAGAGTGAGCTGCATCGGGCGTGCGTGGGTACGAGACATCGACTGACCCTACCAGCACACGCTCTCCATAGAGAACTACCTCCTCAAGAACGACGAGTGGAAGTACGATGTCATCCCCGAGATCCAGGACGGCAAGAACGTCGCCGACTTCATCGACCCCGACATTGTCGCCAAGCTCGACGCGCTCGAGGCCGAGGAGGAGCGGCTCGAGGCTGCCGGCTTCTACGACTCGGAGTCGGATGTCGACTCGGATGAGGACGCGATCCGGACTGCCGCTTCGACGATCCGCGACAAGAAGGCGCTGCTCCGGCTCAAGAACCTCGAGAAGAACAAGCTGCAAAACCGGTCGATCATCCCGCGTAAGGAGCAGACGCGCACCCTGTCCGAGATGACGGCGCGCTTGAAGGAGTCGGGCTACGACCCGTCTACGCTCGAGGAGCGCGCGACGATGCTCGCCAAGGCGCGCGGTCTCGTCGGCCGGAAACGCGGTGCCGAGGACGACGACGACGAGATGGACGAGGACGACGACTCCTTCGCGTTCGGCTCGGACGACGAGCGCGAGGACGGCATGGAGGTCGAGGAGGACGGCTCGCGGCAAGCTGCGAAGAAGCGGAGGACGAGCGCGAGCGGCTCGGTCGTCCCGCGCGGCAAGCGGACACCCAAGTCGGACCGTGCGACGGCCAACTTGGGTGGTCTCGAGCAGGAGGAGAAGGTCAAGCGGTTGCGGCAGCTCGCACAGCGCGCGCCGAACAGCAAGGCCCGCGCAGGAGAGGGCGACCGACACGAGACGGCGTCGATCCCGAAGTGGCTCTTCTCGGGCAAGCGAAAGGTAAGCCGGCGCGCTCTGCTGTGCCTCCTCCGATCAGTCCGGGCACTGACACTCTCTTTCCGTGCTCGCAGGGTGGCAAGACGAACCGACGATAGACGGTCTTTGCTCGTTTCCGACTCTGGCTCGCTCGTCCTGCTTCCTTTCGGTTCTCCTCCCCTCGGTTGTACCTTTGCCCCTAGCGTGTACTCCTATGCATGCTCTTCTTGTAGACCTAGTTGCCATTATCGCCCCTTCTTTCGCCCAGTCGTGTGCCCGAGAGTCCGACCTGCAGTGCGCCGCGGCAAGTCCGATCTGACGGGCGAGCCGAGAGGAATCTCTTTGACCTGCCAGCGACTCGTCACGCTGCAATGAGCACATCTCCGGCGAGCCCGACGCGGCGTACACCCTCACCTGCAGATCCCGGTGCTCGCTGGCAAGAGATCCGCGAGCAATGGCTCGCTCGGACGCCCGCCAAGTCGCCCGACTTGATCATTGCCAAGGACAACGGGAACGGGGACGGGGACGCCCAGCCCGCCTGCAGCTCGTCTGCCCCGACGAGGCAAAAGCAGACACGGACGAGGGATCCCGTGTTCCAACAGCGGATCGCGACCTTGGAGCAACTGTTGAGGGAAGCCAACGCCCTCGCGACCGGCAGCAGCGGCAGCGGCAGCAACGGCGGGACCGCTTTCTCGCCCGCGTCCGTCCCGACGAGACCGCCAGATCGGGCTGCCGTCATTGCGAAAGCGACGGCGGCGGCCAGTCATGCGATTGCGGTCGGAGGGAACGCGGCGAGTCTGGACGGAAGCGTGAAGAAGGGTTCGATACCGATGCCCGAAGAGGAGGACGAGGAGGAACCGGACGGCGGGATGCCTATACGAGACCATGGCGTGCAAGGCGACCCGACGCACGACCTGAAAAAGGTGTCCGAGGTACGTGCTGGGCTCTTTGCCGCAGCTCACGACAGATTCCCCAACCGCTTGCTGCCTCTCCGTAGTCCATCTTTCTCGCATTCAAGCAAGGGAGGCCGCTCAGGGAACCGCTCCCGCTTGCCCTCGTCGTGAGTCTCCCACCGCAGGAAGGAGAGAGCTGCGAGGGAGAACTGACGCCGCTCTCCGCGCAGACTTCCCTGTTGTTCCGGTCGTGGTACCTCGACGGGACCATCCCGGCTGACTACAAGCCCGGGGAGCCGACTGTATCGCCTCCGCCCGCAGTCCCTCCCGCTCACTTGCTCGCAGCGCTCTCCGGAGGGTCGGCGAACGCCTCGGCGAGTAGCGCCGCGCCAATGCCGATCCCTCGCCACGTTCTCGCCGAGGAGGACGCGCTCGTCTCTTCGCCCGGCACGTCGCCCGTCTCGGACGGGTCATCCTACCTCGACCGGCCGACGAGCGGAGGCGGCGCGTCTTCAGCTGGACCGGGGAAGCAGCCACTCGAACGGAGGCCGTCCCTCCTCGCGGCGCTAGCCGAACGGAACTCGAACGCCGTGACGCCACTTCCCTCGTCGGACGAAGGCTCGCCAGAACCAATCGGTTCAGCTCCTGCGGTTGCCGCGTCTCCGTCGCAAGAGCAGCCAGGTCCCGAACGCGAGTCGCGCCGTCCGATGGCGCGCCCCGTCCAGGTCGCAGCCGACAGCTCGAACGGGCCGGCGTCGAGGTCGCCTTCGCTCGAAGGGATGGGAGCGTCGAGCACGAGCGGGAAACTCCAGCTCGACTTGCTGCGGGGCAGCCGGTGGCGGACCGAGCAAGAAGTCGCGAGCGGGAGCGATGTCATCTGAAATTGCTGTTACAGCTGTACAAGGGGGCCGGCACCGTCCCGGAGGAGAGAAGGGTATACAGAGAGTGAATGCGGAAGCGTGTATGCGGATCATCGTGCTGGCGGTGCGACCTGCGGAAAGCAACAGGTCAGAATTGGACCGCGCGCAAAAATCCAGAGTCGGGGTCATGAGCTTACGAGGACGACGCCGTCCCCTCGTACAAAGAGCATGTCGCAATTCCGCTTGACGGTCTGCGGTTTGACTCGAGTCAGCTCTGGCCGTGAGGAGGTCCAGCGTTAAGGAACTGACCCTGACGACGGATTCCTGCGTAGTGTCGTCCGTGTCGACGACGTAGATTGTCTCTTCGACGTCGCTGAGGACCATGTTCATATGACCGTCGTAGGCCTGCATTTGAATCGATTGTGAGCGTCTCGGCTGTGACAGGGGAAGGGCAGACTGACATGGAGGACGCCCTTGAGTTCGCGGTCGCCTCGCAGTTTGACAAACACGCGCTCGCTGAGCGAGACGCGGATCAAGTCGAACGGTTCCGCAATCTGGTTCGAAGCCATCCTGGACGAGATTGCGTGAGCGAGGGAGGAAGGGAAGGACAGCCCGGGAGACGACGACTAGAAATCGAGAGAGTCGCCCTTGTGTCGTCCCCGCGCACACGCGCTCGTGTTCCTGTTTACAGCTCGACTGGACTCGGGACCCTATACCCCTCTCAGCCTCCGTCAGTCATCAGGCAGCCTCGCCAGTGTCGACTCGCTCTGCCGCCCCCCGGGTTGATCGGATTCCCACACGGCGACTCCAGGCGTACAAGCGACGAGCTGCCCTTACAGCAGCCGGTACTGATCAGGGTGAGCACACACCCTGCGCTGGTACAGCCCCCACGCGCGGGCCAGAGTTGCTGATCCTTCGTCCTCGGCACGCTGCAACTTCAGGCGACAAGCCGACGTACAGACTCGAGGACGCGCCAGAGAGATGGGCAAATACTACTGCGACTACTGCGACGTGAGCACTCCACGGCGCATACCACCCCCGGGCAGCTAACCTTTGGACAAAGCTGACTTCAACCCCTCGTGCCAGGTGTTCCTCACTCACGACAGTTCGTCGGTCAGGAGGGCGCACAACTCGGGTCGGAATCACTTGTCCAACGTCCGAGACTACTATGCCAGTACGCTCACTTTTCACACTCACCTGATGCGGTCGGAGTCGCCCCTCGACACCGCTGACCTTTTGGACCCTCGTACAGACTTGGGTAGCGACCGGGCGCAAGAGCTGATCGACCAGATCACGCGCGCGTACGAGAACGGCGGAGGTGGGCAAGCGAGGATCTTGCAACTCGGGCCCGGCGGAATGCCCATGTCGATGGGGAGCAACGCGACGTTTGTCCCGCCGCCCGCAGGCGGTCCCCCTCCGAGTACGTGACCCCCCTTTCGCTAGCCAGGGCCGGCTTCTCTGTCGTGTCCTGATCACTGACTTGGACCCGGGAACGTGCAGTGCGCTTCGTTGGCGGTCCGATGGGTGGTCCTCCTGGACCCGGGTTCCCGCCTCCCATGATGAACCCGATGATGGGTGGTCCAGGCGGTCCGGGCGGGTTCAACGGTCCGCCACCGATGGGCGGTCCGCCGCCGCAGAGGTTCCCGCCACCGCCGATGATGGGAGGTCCAGGTGGCCCTCCACCGTTTGGTGGCCCGCAGGGTGAGTGCCGAGTGGCCTCGATGCGAGAGCGCGACTTTCTCGGCATGCACGCCCAACCAGCTCGCTAATACGATGCGATGTGCTGCAGGCATGGGAGGACCGCCGCCGCCCGGCATGCCGATGCCTCCTCCTGGTGCGTTCCTCGCTCGCAGTGTACCGGCTGCCTCTGAAACGGGTTCGCTGACTGGGACCTGCCCTCTCTTCGCTGTAGGCTTCCGTCCTCCGCCCGGCGGGATGCCGCCTCCGTTCCTGCCTCCCGGCGCCGCGACCATGTCTGCCGGTCCGACAGGCGCACCGCCTTCAATGCAGAGCGGATCGCCGCCGCCGCCCATGGGAGGAGCGGGAGGCTCGCCTCCGGCCGGGGGCGCAAAGTTGATCAACGGCCTGAATCCGGAACGGGCGCGTATGCTCGGTTTGATTTAGTCGGTCGAGGTGGAGGAGGGGAAGGAAGGGGGAAAAGGGCGTCCGCGTCGGGCTGCTGCAGGATGCCAGCACGGTGGCGCGCATCCGAGTCGTTTCTGTGATCATGCTATTGCAGACGGTGTAATCCTATGGAGCTTCCAATTCCGCTGTTTGCAAAAGCCCCGTCATGAAGCACCACTTTCCTTCCGTCTTGAGCTCCCGTACTCTACCGTATCTCGCTGAGGCCATGCAGGTCTCGCTCGAGCCGCCGCGTTTGCTCGCTGGGGATGGATTGGACGAGGACCTGTTTGCGCGGCCTGCCCGCCTGCAAGACTTGAACCTCGAAGACGGTCGCGAAGTGTTGACCCGGTGAGCAGCTGTCGCGCCGATGCTACCCGACCGGGTCACACTGATAGGCATATCTCGGACAGGGACGACCGGTCAAAAAGCCTGCATGACCGGCTGATGCGGCTCTGGGCCGAGCGAGGCGACTTTTCCAAAGTGACGGAAGACAGCATCAAGCACCCGCCGACCAGCGACGCAGACAAGGACGCCGGTGATGCTACAGAGGACAAAGATGGCAGGCCCGCGGTCGAAGACGTTCGGAAATTGCAGGAGACGATGCTCCACAGCCTGGCGTGAGATGTCAAACCTGTCGCTCGTTGGCGAACTGCTGCATGCTGACGATGCATTATGCTCTACAGACTCGTCCGAGGCGAGCTCACGACGGCGCTCGACCTCCTTTCAGTCCTGTCGACTCCGACCGATCCGCCCGACGTCGACGTCAATTCGATTCCTCTCCCTCAGCAGACTCTGACGCTCGTTCCGACCGCTCCGCCACCACGCGCTTCGTCCGACCCGACTACGAACCCGCTCGCTATCCTCCCAGTCGCCTCTTCACTCACGGCGCTGAAATCTTCTGCGAACGCGTTCTTCCGCGCGTCGGAAGACTTGATCCCGCTCGACGCTGCCGAACAAGCCGCCCTTGCCGCATCGGCACCTTCCCTCGCCCGACCGCGCGCACAAACTCGCGCGCCCGACCCTTGGCCGACCATATTACGCCTTCACGCCTCGTCGCCAAGGAGACTCGTCCCACTCGGGGCTGGACCGGGCGCGACCTTGACGGGGAAGGGCGAGACTCGTGCGGCGAGGCGAGTCGGCGTCGTGTACGGCTGCCCAGAGGCGCGCGAGGCCTTTCGGCGTGCGGCGATCGCTCGGGTAGGCGACCTCGTCGAGCAGGTCGAAGCAACGCGGAAGGACGGAGCAAAGGCTGAACCGCCGCGAGGGCGGACGCTCGTTCTCGAGCTCGAAGACAAGACGAAGCGCGCATCATGGTGCTGGTTCGGGGAAGACAAGTCGAGCGCGGACGGAGCCGAGGCGGTCGAAACTATACTGCAGGATCGCGCGCGATCCGCTCTCGGGGAAGAGCTCTTCGCGCAGGTCAGTTTCGTCGTCTGGCCCTCCCCCCCGCTCACTTACTGACGCGACCGCGTCACTTGATCACAGCTCGTGCAAGAAGCGCGGGCAGATCCGACGCTGCGGGCGGAACTTGTCCTCGGAGATGCCGCGACAGGCGACAAGGTCCGGATGCAAGGGACAGGGTGGACGCTCAAGATATCGATGGTGAGTAAATGCTCCGGGTCCTGTATTCTCGCGTTGTGGCTAGTGGCTAGCGGCTAACGTTTACATTGCAGTCACGGAATCCACCGAGCGGGTCAAGCTCCGACACCGATTCCTCGAAAGACCTCGCCACTCTGGGCCCTCTGCTTCGCCTCCTCGTCCTGCAGACGTACGCCCACCGCCGCTCGCCGCAGGCTGTTCCGGCACCGAGACCCCTCCTCGCGACGCTCTCGGCTGTCCTGAATCACGAGCAGCGGGCGCGCGCCGTCTCTGCCGTTCTCGCGCGGCAGTTGGCGCGTGTCCAGAGCACGGCGTTGCAAGTCGAGCTCGCGAACGACGCCGAGTCAGGATCGGGGCTCGCCCGAAGCGTACAGTCTGCGCTCTCTCCCGCGATGGCGACGCTCGGCGGGCGAGCGACTCTGCGTCTCGGTCAGGTGTGAGTCCTTCACGCTGCGTGTGACCGAAGAAGGCACCGAGCTGAACCTGCTCGCTCCTCTCTGCGCGACAGGCACGTCTACCACGTCACGCACTCGTACCCTCTCCCGCGGAGCAAGTCCGCCCCGGGATTGTCAAGCAATGGATCGAGCGGACCCGGCCTGACGGAACCGTCGCTAACGCTGCGGCTGCCGGGCAAGCAACCAATCGCGGTCCCGTCACTACGACTGTTGGAGCAGCTCCTGAGCGAGCAGGTTCCGCTCGTTCTTGCCGCCTGAGGGAATGCCGTGGCCGAGGCCGACTCGAGGCAATCCTGAGTGCACACCGGCGGACGCTCGACTTGCAGTAACGAAGAGTAGTTACACGATACAACATTCGAGAGGTATAGTTGGAAAGAGGCAAGGAAGACTAAGTGTCGTAGAAAGCTAAGAAGTCGCTGGCCGGAGCGCGCGGAGTCGCTGTGCGAGCGCGTCCTCCTGCTCCTCGGTGACGGCGGTCCGGGTCGGTTCCTCGACGAGGGTCGGCACCTTGTCGGTCGACTTGCCCTGCAGCTCGTGGGCGACTTCGAGCCCGGCTTCGTCGGCAACTTGGGACATGAGGAGGTCGATCTGGTCCGAAGGGGCCGAGATGGCCGTGTCGTTCGAGAGGGTACCCTCGAGGTAGCCCGTCTGGACGTCCATGTCCTCGAATTGCGACTCGAACTTGTCCATGACGGCCGAGATCTGCGGAAGCGTCTGCCCGTTAGTCGACCGAGGTTTCGTGGGTGGGCCGGCCCACGAGAGGACTAACCCGTTCGAGGTTCATGTCTTGCATCGCGCGGTCCATATTCTTGACGACCGACGCCATACTCCCCGTGACTGTCCGCATCGTAACGGCCGTTTCGACGCGGCTCGCGACGGCATCGATCCGGGACGACAACCGGAGGAGGTTCAGGCTCTCGCTCTTTTTCCGGATCGCATTCGACGCGTAGATCCGGGCACCCTCCTGGTTCCCTTGTTGCAGTGCCTGTGGTACGAACCTTCGGGTCAGACTACGATCTCGTCGCCGGAGAGGCAGGCCAGCGGGAGAGGACCGATGACGCTGGTCGGAGGGTGGCCGCACCTTTTTCAGTTTCGCCTTCTCGGCCGTCTCATCTTTGGCTGCCTTGCGCGACTGCTTCTGTAGCTGCTTGGTCGTGAACTGTACGGTCACGAGACGAGGCCAAGGGGATAGAGCGAGCCGTGGGTCAGTCGGGTGCCGTGTGGGGGTCCGAACCGGTTCCTCGCCGCTCACCTTGAGCTGAAACAGCGATTCTGCGAGAGTAGAAACAGTCAATCCTGTAGCCTCGGCTCCCTCTCCGAGCCTGCACGCTTACTCTCGAGACCTGACGACATTGTATGCGGTACGAGTTGAACCTGTTGTCCAATCGAGTGAAGGTCCATTACGACTCGAATCCAACAGTGTAATGGTTCATTACGAATGGGGAGAATTACACTCGACGAGCACGCTACAGTGCCTATAGTCGCTCATGACTACCGTAGACCAGTCTCTAGGTGCTATATTACTGCTATGAGAGTCCCTCCACAGTCTCGCGAGGTGTCCAGGAGCGTGTAAAGTTGCGAGATGCCGGGTGCTTCCGTTTCGAGCGAGCTCGTCGCCGCCAAGTCGAACACGCGCCCTCGTTGCAGTTTTTTAAGTTTCTTCACCCACCCCAGGTCAACCCCCTCCGCCCCTTACAGCCATGGCCTCCAAGATCAGCGTTGGTAGCGTGCGCCAGTCGATCGCGACGATCCTCGAGCAGTCGACCGGAGAGCAGAAGCGTAACTTCGTCGAGACCGTGCGTTTCCTTTCCCAACCGTCCTCGCGACCCGCCTCGCTCCCTCGCCGCACGAGCCCTCGAGGGCGCACTAGGCATGTCAAGAGACGTCTGTGGAATTGACACGCCTGCTATGCACCCAGGTCGAGCTCCAGATCGGCCTCAAGAACTACGACCCGCAGCGTGACAAGCGTTTCTCGGGCACCATCCGGTCAGTCTCTCGACGACTCGATCACACCACAGCGAGCTCGCGACAAGGTCTAGGAGGGTTATCACGTGGGCAGGCAGCGCAGTCAGGCGGGGGAATAAGCGTCAGGCGAGGGTGGCGCACAGGGTCCTCGCGTGCAGGTGGAGGCAAGAATTGGCGACGGCGACTGAGCGGGGTCAACGGGCGGGCTATACTGCGGCGGATGTGGACGGAGCGGTCAGCATACACCCAAGAAGGAGTGCGCAGGCTGACCTCGTCTCGCATGCCGCCCCCACAGCCTCCCGCACATCCCGCGCCCGCGCATGTCGATCTGCATTCTCGCCGATGCCGCCGACATTGACCGCGCCAAGCTCATCGAGCTCGAGTACATGTCGGTCGACGACTTGAAGAAGCTCAACAAGAACAAGAAGCTCGTCAAGAAGCTCGCCAAGAAGTACGACGCCTTCCTCGCGTCCGAGGCGCTCATCAAGCAGATCCCGCGTCTCCTCGGTCCGGGTCTCTCCAAGGCCGGCAAGTTCCCGACCCCGATCTCGCACTCGGAGGACCTCGGCAACAAGGTCGCCGAGGTTCGCTCGACCATCAAGTTCCAGCTCAAGAAGGTTCTCTGCATGGGTGTCGCCGTCGGCCACGTCGAGATGGGCCAGGAGGAGATCCTCGCCAACACCATGTTGGCGATCAACTTCCTCATCTCGCTCCTCAAGAAGCACTGGCAGAACGTCAAGTCCCTCAACCTCAAGTCGTCGATGGGCAAGGTTCGTCTCCGGGCCTTCACCTCTGCGGGTCGCGCACTCGGCACGTACTGACTCGGTCCGCCCTGTGCAGCCCCAGCGCCTCTTCTAAGCTCGCTACGCCATGTTCCGGCTTTCACTAGTCGGAAACACGGTCGTGGTCGAGTGAGGTTCCGAAGGACAAAACCAATCAACAGGGGAAGACGCTACGAAACGAGGGAAGAATCGGTCACGACCTGGTCAACAATCACAACGCGCACGCTGCCGTCACCAACGTCTACATGGGTGGATTTATGTGTAGGCGATTTGGGAGCTGATTAGGGCCTCCTCTTTTTCCTTTATTTCAACTCCGTTCTCCTTTCCTTTCCTCTGTCCGCCTGTCGCGGTGCCGTCAGCTCCGTTCTGCCCAGTGAGGTGGAAAGTCCGTGGAGTGTGCTGGATCTCGTGCAGTGCGAGAAGCTCGCCTTCACACCTCGCGTCGCGAATCCTCGTCTCGAGGTGGGGCCCAACGTTCGCTGCCTGACGCAACCTGGCTCGCGAGAGCTCTGCCTCGGACGCATCGCATAGCGACGACACACCCTGCTCTATCTCACGGATCTGCAGCAACTCGGTAATTAGGCGCTGACACCGCACTCGACATGGCGTGAGTGTTCCGCGGTGGCTGCGGATCCTCGAACGACGACACGCTTTCTATATCTGTGACTGACCCCTCTTAATTCGAGTGAATGACAGCGCTCCCACTGCTGAGTATGCCCCGCAGTCGGCCATGCTCTCGTACGTCGAGCGCGACCTCGGATGTGGCGCCGAAGCTGACCTCGCTCCTCGACAAATGTCCCCACCCTGCGTGCCCTTGCGACGCACCGCAGCTTTGCGCCAATCAACGCGATTCATCAGGTGCGTTTCCCGACTGTATCTATTGTTGCTCTTTGCGACGCGACGGTGGATCCCTTGTCGTGTGCGAGCGGCTGACCTAGAGCGCGTTTCCGCCGCCAAACAGCATCTTTCCGGCCTGCATTGCTACGCACAGGACCGGACCTCGGTCGTTTCTGCGCATCACTACTGCAGCTGCTTGCGTTATGAGGAAGGGGTACACAAAGTCCGGTATGTCCTCGAGCGGTCGACTCTCGGATTCGCACGTGAGGGCTCGTCTTACGCGGCAGCCCGGATCGTTCCGGAGGCCCTCCTTGCACGCGTTGCTACGGACAGTGCATTTATTTGCTGTACATCTGCTCGCAGGCAATGCGTGATCTACGACTCTGACCGGCCCGATGCCCGTCTAATCGGCATCGAGTATGTCGTTTCGGAGGACGTAAGTCCTGATCTTCTGTACGAGTTCGCACACAGTGTCTTGACGCTCTGTGGACTACTTCGCGCCGGTCGCTGACGAGCCAAGACCTCGCGACAGGTATTCAGGTCCCTGCCGGAGGAGGAGAAAAAGTACTGGCACTCCCGTGAGCTTCTCACGGCACGCCATCCTCGCTGGGATCATGGCTGCTCGTCTCCCTCTTCGGTGCACGCACGCTGACGGTATTCATTGAGCTGTAGACAAATACGAAGTCGAAAGCGGCCAACTCGTCTTGAAGAGCAAGAACTTTGTCCCGGTCGCTGCTGAGGACATGGCGGAGCAGGGCGTCATGAAAGAGCTTCAGACCACGTACGGCAAGGTGAGGGGATTTGCTTGTGATCGCCGAGTCTCTCTTCTCCTCTCTCCCTGACTCCCGGTCTCTTTGCTGCTATCGCGCAGACTATCCACACCTGGCGGCCGGAAGTCCACCCCGACCTTCCCCTCGGACCGCCGTCGCTCATGATGTCCTTCACCGGGGACAACCAAGTCGACCCAGCCGTAATTGCCACGCGCGACCGGATCGAGGGGCAAAACACCGAGCACAAGCGCGAGTTGCGCGCCACCTATCTCGACACGAACTCCGACCCCGCACCTGGATGTGATGCGTGGGCCTCGTCGGGTAAAGGAGTCGTCTTCGAGCCGAAGGAGGTCCATGTCGCTATGCCGGAACCGGGTGAAGGAAAGGCGACTTGGAAGGGCGAGATCCCCTTTGCGGAAGTGCTTGCTGGTTCCGGCGCGTAGGAGCCGGGAAAGAGCGTCTTACCTTTTGCCGCGTCTACGCGTGAGCCGCACTAATGTCGCGTGAGAGGAACGAGCAGGCTTGCGTGCGGTCTACGAGAGCGAAAGCAACGGCCTCCGTAGAGGGCATTTCCGCCCATCAGCAGCAAGGCTTCCGAGGTTCCCTTTGTTTCAGACCTGTGACTTGAGAGCGCATAGAGTTCGTGTAACTCCTCTCATACGGTGCCTCGACAGGCAGAACGAGAGCGAGCGGCAGCGATGCGAGCTCGTGCGCGCCGATCCTGCCGAGTCGCCGATGGGATCTCGGTTGACTAAATTGGTTTCTCTTGCAGCCTGGCAGCGATTTCCAGGTCCCATCCACCTTGTCTACCGGTTGCGCACAGACAGTTGAGGGAGAGATCGAGAACCGACCCCTGAGGAGCGTCCCGCCTCTTTTCATCGGCTCTCGGATTCCCGCTTCGTCTTCCTCCACCTCGAACGCTTCACAAGGACGTACAAGCGACTCGCAGGTACTATCGACGAAGCTCGCAAAGACTGCCACGACAGTACACGGCGTCGTACGACTGTGGTCGACGCCTCATCGCCAACGTCCCGAGCCTTGTGGGGCAGCACCTCGGTCCCGCCCTGTACAGCCCGATAGACGCCGATCGTGCGGGATACGGCCAGCAAAACCGTAACAAACACGGGAGTCTGCCGACCGAAGCCGAAACCGAGCGAGCAGCAGCCCCAGGGCACGGCCGCAGGCGAAACTGTTCGGATCAAGCAGCTCGACCATAATCGGGAAGAGGAGATCCGTTTCAACATCCGCATCGTCGCGACCGACAGCATATCATACCTCGAGCACGGTAAGAATGGCTGGCAATCACAACGCCCGTAAGCTGCAGGTGCGGCCTCCGACCCCACCGGGACTCGACAGCCGGCCGCATCGCTCGCGCTTGCGGCACCTGCGCAGCCGCCTCTCAGCGACATACTCGGCGTCGGCTCCAGTGTCGGATGCGGACGAGCCAGCCGAGGTTGAAGGCGCCGTGCGGCGCCCTCGCTTACGCCACCGGTTCTCGCATTCGCTCACGTCGCTGGTTTCGCCTCGATCCGACTCGGACCAGGATGCGTCGGGCAACGAAGGAGGCGGTCAACTTGCCCGATGGCGAGCTCGCAGCAAGGCCAAGCTCGCACAAGCCTTCTTGCCGCCATCGGGATTCGCCTCCTCTCCCCCGTGCGCGGCTCAAGAGGCCACTTCGCCGGCTTTGCTCGACGCCATCATGCCAACAGCAAACTCGTCGATCGTACGCTCGGCATCGAGGAACCGCTCCCATTCCGCGCCGCTGCTCGTCACGAGAGCGACCGAGCTCGTTCTGCCGATGTCGGAATCCCACCCCATGAATGTGCTCGCGGCTCCGTTGGCTACTCGGCCAGCTCGTCCGCTCCGCGATCCCACAGAGACTCCGATTGCATCCCCATACTATACATGCCCGTCTTCGCCTTGGCTCGATCAGCTTCAACAACAGCCGGAAGATGATCCCTTCGCCGCCGCCTTGGCGGCCGAGACCGTCCCGACAGATCCGCAAGCTCGTCCAAGTGTTGACGTATTCTCGGCACTCCCATACGAGCTCCAATTGGCCGTCTTCCGAAGCCTGCTCGAAGTGTGTGAGGGCGACTGGGTCCGCGCGATCGACGCGGGTCAATGGACGAGCGACGCTGCTCGGCACCGTTGGAGCGACGGGCGTGCTGGAGGCAGGCGCGAGCTTGTGAAGATTGGGAGGGTGAGTGCCTGCATCGAGCCTTGGAGAAAATGGGGACGATGCTGATGAGCTGAGGTGGCAGGTGTCTCGACTCTGGCGCCAGCTCTCGATGGACAGTCAGCTTTGGCCTTCCGTGCCGGCGGCGACATTACTTGGATCCAACAGTCTACGTCGAGACGGCATCGACACGCTGTTACGCTTTGCGGGCGCTTTCGCCACCGCTCTTGACGCTCGAGGTCTCGGTTCGTGGCTCGACTGGAAAGCACTGGGCACTCTTGTTGACGTCGCCGCTGTACACGGTCGCGGCTCGACTCGACTCGTCTCTATTGATCTCACCGGTGAGAAACAGAGTCGGCGAAACTCGGCAGCCAGCAACTGACAGGGCCGAATCGCGCAGGTTGCACCGCGCTGACGGCGACTGCCCTCTCGACGCTTTTGTCGCACTCGCCTCTGCTCCGTACCCTCCTCGTCCCAGGTGTGCGATGCGTGAACGATGGGCATATGCGGGTTCTCGGTTCGGGGTGCGCCGAGCTCAGCGTTCTCGACGCCTCACGCTGTGCGTGTTTGCCGGCCTCGTCCCTCTTGCACCTGCCGTACCCGCCGCCTCAGTCTTCGTCAGCAAGTCAAGATCGCGAGTGCGTCCAGCCTCGACGCGGATTGCGCTCCTTAAAAGCGTCCGGCCTCTCGGGCATGAACGACTTTATCGTCTCCACTCTCTTGGAACGCCACGCCAACCTGCATACGCTCGACGTCAGCTTTAGTCGTCTGCAGGACGACTCCATGAAAGCTCTGGTCTCCGTGCCTTCCTCCGAGAACGTCGCAGCCGTACCGAACCGCGAACCTTCTCAAGCCGGGACCGCGTCCTCGAGGCGCCGTTTTCCTCGTCTCAAGCACCTCGTTCTGTCGGGCTGTACCGCTCTGACCTCGGTCGGACTCGGTCACCTCGAGGGCGCCCTACCCGAGCTCGAGATCCTCGAGGTGGCGAGACTTGGCGCCCGAGCCCGAACGGACGGCCTCGCTCGGCTCATCGCCTCCTGCCCTCGACTTCGCAAGGTCGATCTGGAGGACGACTGCGAGATCGGCGACGACGTCCTAAGGGCGCTTCTTCCGAACCCGTCGAGTGCGGATGCGTCGCGCCTGGAGCATCTGAATGTCTCGGGTTGCACGGCTCTCACGGACGAAGCGCTCGGCCGGCTCGTCGCGGGATGCACCAGGTTGCGTGCTCTCGAGGCGGATGGGACGGCTATGAGCGATCGGACTGCGCGCACCTTCATCAATCTCGCAAAAGATCGAGCAGCCGCTGCGCAGGCGACGGCATCTTCACGCAAGCAGTCAGACCCGCTCATTGACGAGAGGTATCCCGCCTTTCTCTCGATTCTCGACAATCGCACGACGGGTCGCCGCCTCAGCAGGGACATGGGGGTCGGGCATCGTCCGCGCCATGGACGGCGGGGCCACTGGACGACTGTCGTGCCGGGTTACCACGACCCCGGCTTGACGGAAACAGACGCGACCGCCACGCCGGCTACTTCGTTGCGTGAATGTGATCAGGACCGTGTCGTCGTCCGATCGTTTCACTCGTCGCTGGCAGTCGACGTCGCAGACGCCATGCGGGCAGCGCGAGCGGTTGAGGAAGATGGGACCAGCGTCGCCGTCTCGCGCAGCATTCAACCCCGCCTCCGTTCGCTATCGGACTCGGAGATCTTTCGTCGCTCGGGAGGCGCAGCGCACTACCACAATGACAGCGCCAGCATGGGATGCGTCATCGCTTGATACTTGCATCGCGTTTCTTTCGTACATTCACCTCAAGACCGTCACAATCTGTCATCGTAAACATCCAGCTTTTGAACGCTCTCAAGCATGGTTGAATGGTAGAGTATGCCATGCACAAGCAGAGAAAGAAATGCCAAGAGGCCGCCTGCCCTAGTCCGTCGCGTCACTGTCGCTGATGACGAGCACGGCCGCATCCGTCGTCCTCAGCCTCTTCACATCCGCCGGGTTCATCGGCTGCGACGGGTCCCTGACCGACCGGCTACCAGCTCGGGAACTTCCGCTGCTGGCAGTGGCGCCATTCGTTGGAGGTTCTGCGTCTGACGCCAAGCGTTTCTGCGGAACGACCGGCGATGCGCTTCCCGATTCCAGCTTGGCCGGCGCCTGCCTCGCGAAGTTCAGAGACGACTGCCGGTAAGCAGACGCAGGCCTCGCCGAGCCTGAAGACTCCGCCGTCCGGGCGTGACTGTGCCGATCGGCCGAGGACGTGGTGCCTAACCGCCGCTCGGAGACGTCGGACGAGCTCGATTTGCCCGACTTGCCGCTCGCGACACGTTGCATCGGCTCGGCAGACGGCCTCCCTGGCATGGACGAGATCGGACGGTCGCCGTAAGCGCTCGAGGCATGGGGCACCTGTCGAACGCGGTCCGCCTCGACGGCAGCAGCCATGCGAGATCCACCCATCGCCGTCGCTCCGTCACGGCCGTCGGCACGAACCGCAGAACCGCTCCCGGACGAGGAGGCGCTCCGACGACTGAGATCGGGCGCAGACATGCCGGCAGGGGCGAACGCCGTGTACGTGACGGGCGCCGCCGAGCGGTGCCCTCCGTTCGGCGGGGCGTCCGCGGACGCGCGGCGCGCCATGGCCGAAGCGGAGCTGCTCTGATGGGCCGTTCCTGAAGCCCCAGCGATCGCTGGAGTAGCTTGACTCAGCTGGTGACGCGCTTCGAGGAGGAGGCGGGTAGCCTGGCGCAACCATTGGACTGGGAAAACGGTTCATCAGCACCGCTGCTCTGTAAACGCACAGACGTCGCGCGCGCTCACCTCGCTCGGACCTCGTCGTGACGATCTGCGCTCGGTAGAGCATCTTTTGGACATTCTCGGCGTTGATCGTTTCCGCCGCGAGCCGAATATCGCGGATCTTCATAGCGTCGATGCGTGCCCGAAGGATACGCTCCGCATCGGGGTCGTGACGTGCCGGGCGTCTGTGTTGCGCGCTCATCGCCGCAGCCTGAGCCGCGGCGATGTCGGCGGCATTGTGAGGACGCTGCGTACCGTCGTCGAGTCGAGCCAAAGGCGGAGGCTTGCCCGCTTCGGTTCCGTCGCCGAGCGCGTCGACATCCATAGGCTCTTGCGGATCGTACTCGGAGTCGGCGTCGTCCTTGTCGCGGTACTCCTCGCCGGAACTGAAGTCTTGGAAGGCGTCGCCGTCTCCAAGCTTTTGCTTCTCCGGCGACCCGACATCAAGCTTGTAGTTCACCTGGACGAAGGCGTAGCAGTCAGTGCGGTGACAAGAACAACTTGCGGGCGGATTCGCGACGTACCTGTGCTCGGCGGCGTTTCCCTCGGTCCATGGACATGGCTTGCGCAGCCTTCTGGGCGCGCTCGGCCTCCTGCTGATCGACGACCTTGCTCCAGAAGTCGTGCAGGTTCTCTGGCTGCGCGTCTTCTTGCGCCTCATCGGCGTTGAACTCGCTGAGTTCGCCGCCATCGCGGACCCAGATTTGCGCAGTCGCGAAGGTCGACGCTGCGTCTTCCTTCTTCTCGACCGGTTTCGCCGTCTTGGCCAGCAGGTCGTCGATGTCTTTGTCGGAGTAGCGGATCGCGTTCTTCTCGGCGCTGTCGTCGTCGAAGACGGCGGTGGCTCCAAACTAGATCGAGACACTTGCGTAAGCTTTGGGATAACAAACCGCGTTGGGGGAGAAAGGGCGCTCACCTGGAGCATCGACTCCATGTCCTCGCTCTCGTCGACCGCATCAATACGTTGAATGATGAGATGTTCTGTCAGGGACCGGGTCAGCCTAGATGCCCTGGACGAAACGAGCGAGGCGAATTAAATCGTACCGAGCCCGCGTTTCTTCTGGCCCGCATTCAGGATCTTCTCCTCGCAGGTCCCCTTAACCAACAGCTTGAAGACGCGAACCTGTTTCGAAGGCGATTTCCGTCAGGGCCATCCGCTAGTTCGATCGATCTTCAGGCAAAGGCCGCACCGGTCGAGTCTGCCCGATACGGTGAGCGCGACTGATAGCCTGAATGTCCATTTGCGGGTTGAAATCTTGGTCATAGCTGCAGAAGGCTCTGGGTTAGCTGAAGCGTCCCCCGCATGCCAAGTAGCGCTTTAGTCTCACATGATGACGACGTCGGCAGACGTGATGTTGAGGCCGACGCCTCCCGCTCGCGTGCTGAGCAAGTAGGCGAAGAACTCGGAGTCCGGAGCGTTGTAGCGGTCCACATCGCGCTGCCTTTCGATCTGCGGCGTGTCGCCGTCGAGCCGGAGGTACTTAAGATCGAGTCCCTTGAGGAACCGCTCGAGAACGTTGAGCGTGAGCTTGAACTGCGAGAAGATCAAGACACGGTGGCCGGCCGCTTTGAGTTTCGGCAGCATGCGAGCCAGGAGAACGAATTTGGCGCAAGCCTCGGTCAAGTTCTGGTGGGCTTGCTGCGTCGTGACGTTTCGGGGCTCGAGTTCGTCGTTCACGAGGTAGGGGTGGCAGAGCGTCTTCCTGAGCTCCATAAGGATGTTCCTATACGCGGCGATGCCGGCGAGTGTCAGCGAGGCCTAGTGAACGGTCTCGGACAGTAGCTCGAACTCACGTAAAGTTGCTCTTTTTGGGTTTCCCTCGGGTACTGCCGGCGCCATTTCCGGCTTTGCGCGCGATCGCGTGAATGGCTGACGCGTTGCGCTCGAGGACGCCTCGGTAGACACCTCGCTGCAACGGAGTCATGGTGACGGGGACGACAACTTCGAGCTGTTCGAGCGCGTGCGCGAGAAAGAGTCAGCTCCGGTCACAACTGCCGTTCGCACCCGCAGCAGAGCGTACCAGAGGGGGAAGATTGAGCACGAGATCCTTCGTCCGACGCAAGAAGTAAGGCTTGAGCAAAACGCGGACCTCTTCGACGAGCTCTGGTGTCAAGTCGGCGAAGCGAGCTGTCACGGCGTCGACGTCGGGGTAGTCCTTCGGGTCTATCACGATTTGGTTCCTTCAGTATGAGAAGCAGCGGGGGCGGCACGCGTTCAACTCACTGATGAACGCCAGAAGGTTGAAGACTACGAAGCGAAAGTGAGTCAGCCGCTAGCCTGCTGCACGGAACGGCGCACCCAGCACTTACGCTCGCGAAGATTATTATTAAGCGGCGTGCCTTGAGATTGTACCGAGACGATTCGAGTCAGCTAGCTGAGTGCGAGCGCTGAGCGCTGACTGGCGGAAGTACTTACCGGAAAGGATGACACGGTGCGCAATGCGCAAAGTGTTGATGACGCTGTACAACTGGCTCGCCTTTCCACCTTTCAGGCGCTGACCTTCGTCGACGACGAGGCAGTCCCACCGCGGAACGCGACGGAAGACGGCCCCGTTGCCTTGGAGTGCCTCGTACGTTGCGAGGACGACATGCGTCTTGAGCGATCCGTTCAGGTCAAACATCTCGTAGTCCTCGACGATTCGGCGCGATTCAGCGTCGCCCTGCATAACGATGACCGCTTAGTTCCTTTTACTCCGAGACGGAATCGTCGCAGCGACTGACGTTGTAAGGTACGACGCGCATCGTGGGAGCCCAACGGGCGAATTCGCGCATCCCTGCGCGGGCGGGAACGTGTCAGCGCCGCACGCCACACGGTCTGCAGAGTCGTCGCTCTGAGACGTACAGTTCCCGACCAAGGAGTTTGGGACGACGACAAGGAAAGGCCGAGCGCCGTCGTCGTGGTTGAGGATAGAGAGGAAGCTGAGCACTTGACACGTCTTCCCGAGACCCTGCGCAGCTCCTGGTGTCAGCTCACGTGCAACCTCGCGCCGCCAGCAATGGAGCGCTTACCATCTCGTCTGCCAGGATGCAGCCTTTTCGCTGCCACCACCGACTGCAGAAGTGTGCGACGCGTCAGGAGAGCCCGAAAGAAGCGTGGGAAAGAACGGCGGCGTACCTGCGCAGGAAATTGACACCCTCCATCTGGAAGTCCATCAGTTTGCCGCCCGTCAGGTATGATGGCTGGTCCTTCGTCGGTCGGAAAGTCTTCTCAGACCGGGGGCTGTCCAACACTGCGGTGCCGGCGAGCCCGTCAGCGACAGTCGCCAGCAAGGAGGATCCAGTGCCTGAACTCACTGTCCATTTGCGCGGTGCTCAGACGCGGAACGACCATGTGCGGCTGACTTGCGGTGAGGAACGCCTTGTACGCTGCGACATACTCTGCGTAGCCGTCCTCGCCTTCGGCCGGTGGCGCGTCGATCGTCGCTGTTGAACGCCCGTGGAAATGTCAGCAGCGCGTCGATGACCTCGGACCTCAAGTGAATTGACGGCCTACCTTCTTTGTATGCCAGATCGCACCATTTGACGTAGCATTGCGCGACGAGCGGAATGCTGTCGTCCTGGTTCTCCGGGAGCTTCTTCTTGAAGCTGCTGTACTCGACGACCTCCTCGGACTTCTTCGGGTTCGGGTGCTTGTACCAGACGTTCAGAACACGGTCGACGGTCCTCCACGCTCGCGGGACCCGTTCTTCGGCATTGGCGTCCGGTAACGGCGCCTCCCCGAGCTTGTCCTTCTTGTCGTCATCCGGCTCGGCGTCTTCGGGGTCGTCGTCCTTCGGTGCGTCGAACGTGACGGTCGAGCCGCGCGTGAGAAAGTTGCCGAGCTTGGCGGGATACTTTGCAGCCAGGAACGCGTGCGGGACCCAAGCGAGGTGGCGGTAGCTCATGTCTTGCCACTTGACGAGGTACTTGGCCGGAGCCTGAGGGTTCTTGACCGACGGCATGACGATCGTCCTCTTCGTTCGCTCGTCGTAGCGGGTCTCGCCGACGACCTTTTCGACGACCTCATCGTCCGGCTCGGCATCGTCTGCCGTGTCGACAGGCAAAGGGTCGACCTCCGCCCAGGCGAGGATGACATCCAGGGGCACGTTGTAATTGTAGCAGTCGTGGCAGATCGACCATTCTTGGTACGAAGTGCAGTGCTCTTCGAACGACCAGTCCGGCTCGTCGTGGTCGAGACAGCCGTAGTGCACCGGCCTCTTGCAGCTGCGCGAGCAAGGTCGCATCAGTCACACACGGCTTCTCAGCGCATACTCTTTGAAGATCCCGTACTTCGAACAGCGGAACATAAGTCCCGGCGTGAGCTCATCGGCAGTCACGGCAGGCAAGTTGCCGCCGGCCTTCGTCGGACTCGGCTGGACAGGCTCGCTAGGCTGCGTCCCGACGGGACCTGCGGTGACCGCGCTTTCCGTCGGCGCACTCATGGACGTGTCGCCGTCCGCAGCGAGACCGGCGTTCTCGGCAGCGGCAGCGGCGGCGGTCGACGGCGGATTCGCGTGTTCGGAAGTGGCCGCCCTCGCACGGTCGACCCGAACCATTTGGACTTCTCCTGCGTATGCGTGCATTAGCGATTCCGCTCAGCTCGCGGGCGGGACTAGACGTCGGTCTCACCTTCCGTGACGCGCTTGCCGCTGAGCCCGCAGACGAAACACCTGCGTCCGCCCATCTTCTTGCACGCGGGGCACTTTGCCAGCTTGAAGGTCTTGTCGAGCGCGAGCTCGTCCTTCGGGCGGATCGGGACGCCCTTGGGAACCGGAGACGTCGCCTTTGACGAGCGTCCGGACCCGGCGCGACTATCGGTGAGGTCGGGCAAGACCGGCAGCTCGCTCTCGCCTTCCGGTCGGTGTTGGATGAGGTGCTCTGCCTTGAGGCGGTCGACGAGCTCGCGCTTCTGAGCCGCAGGAAGACAGCCAAAGTGGTAGGACACGCAGCTGCGAAGCGGAATGCAGGTTTGGTCAGGATCTCATTCACGTCGGGCGAAATGGAGGGATCGAGGCACGCACCAGACACTGCACTCGACCCACGAGCCGTACTTCTCGACGCGGTCCTCTTCGGCGTCCGTGTCTTCCTCGAGTTCGTCGCGCTTGCGCCTGCGACCGGGCTTCTTGCGCGAGCGGCGCTCGGCAATGCGAGCGAGCAAGACATCGCCCGGTTCGAGGCCGCATTTGGCGCAGGACTGGGTGACAGTCCGCTCATGAGTCAGCGAATACTCGAGATGCAACGCGTTACGTGATCAGAAGACGCACGCCGCGGTTAAGGTCTTGAGGGCGAACATGCTGAACGTGAGGCGCATCGTGGCCGCCGGCGTCTTCTCCGCCTTCGACCTCCGCAACTGAAGCGTCCTCCTCGGCTGTACCGTCGCCGTCAATCGCCATCTTGGAAGTCGACGCGCGGGGGTGGGCCTGGATGCTGAGCTCATCGCTCGACTCGCCGTCCACCTCGTGCGGTCCTGCGGATGATCCGGACCGGCCTCGGCGGGCCGCACGCGACGCGCGCGAGGTTGAGTTTGCAGTCGAGTCGGCGTCCGAGGCCGTAGGCGAGTAGGCACCGTCGCTGCCAAAGTCGTAGCGCTTTGGCGCCTGAGCCTTTTCCCGCCCCGAGCGACGCGTCGCGTGCTTCGCGGGCTTCTTGCCCTTGCCGGAGCGACGTTGACGACCTGACGAAGCGGCGTCGTCGTCATACTCGTCCGAGTCGCCGTCGGCGTCGTCGCCCGAGCCCGAGTCGGAACCTTCCGACGACGGTTCAACCGTCTCGTCGGCGCTGTCGTCCAGTTCGGGGCTGCTCCCCCGGTCGTAGTCGTCGCTCTCGCTGTCGTCCTTCTTCGAGCGACGCTGTGCTGCCTTGCGCCCTTGGCGGTCCGCGTTCTTGCCAGCTCCGCCGCCGGTCGTCGCCGCCGGATCCCTGACGGCGGCGCGTCCCGGAACGCTTGTCGACTGCGCGGGTCCGGCGGCGCCTGCGACCGCCGAAGGTCCAGCTGCGGTCGGCTGCATTGCGCTCGACGACGTCGTTTGGGCGGCCTCGAAAGCCGTAAGGAGGCGAGGCGCGGATTGTTGCAATTCGCCGAGGGTCCGCTGCGGGATGGGACGCGTCCGGCCATGTCAGCAAGCGTTCATTCGTGCCCAGTATGCGCACTCGATGACAGCAGCGGCAGTGATCGTCCAGATCGAGCTTCGAGGGATGACAAAAAGTCGGAACGGCGTATGATTCGCCGCCTTCGCAATGTCGCCAGGGTCCTGCTTGTCCCAGCAAGGCGGCTCACCTTGACTTTCTTGCCTCCTTCCTCGAGCTGGCAGAGGTACGCCTGTTCGTCGCCGTCGGAGCGGAAAGCGCTCAAGATGCGGTGAACGCTCTCGGCGGCGCTATGGCCCGGGGCGCTGTTCGCGTCGGCCATCGGTTGCTGGCCGCGGCGTAGCGGTTCCCTCGTTACGCTAGGAACCTGCTTCGATGCGTCGCGAGAGGCCGCGCGCGAGCGAGGGCGAGGCGAGTCGAGAGCGTGGGACACCCGAGTCCCGAGGTCCTATGGCTCCGCTCGGTCGGATTGACGTAGTGCGAGTGACGTGCAGCCTTGTCGACTCGAAGAGGGTAACTCTTGCTCGATCAAGCGACTCAGACGCGTCTCGTAGTGGGACGGAGCGGCTGTACCCGAGTCACGGCCAGACTCGGCGTGCGAGCTCTATGCAACCTAAGAGTTGTCCTTTTTCGCTTCAGCGCGCCGCGACGCGCAGTCGGGAAAAAAGAAAAAAGTTTCTCTCTTGCCCGACTTGTCGCGTATACAGGGCTGCTAGGCGAGTATTCTCGAGAGCAACAGGTGGTCATGTTTCCCATGACTGGACTGCTACAGTACTGCTCGAAGGAGAGAGGGCTTTCAGCGGAGGCAAATCGGCAGCCCGAACGTGGACGGAATCAGGAACGGGCAGCTTGTCGCAGCGCGAGGTCGAGAAATGCATGGCGACCCAAGCTGGAAGGGTAAGATAAGTAGAGCGGGTCCGTGAGGAACGAGGCCGCTTTGCTATGGCGCGCATGAGCCCGCCTGACTAGAGCAAGACGGCCAGAGCGAGCCCGCTTCGCAGCGGACGCAGCGTACTCTATACCTTGCGATGAACAGCAACCACAGCAAAGCAGTCGATCCGCCGACGCCGCTCAGCACGCGCGACGAGTCTGAAGCACAGTGAGGTCGATGAGAGCGGAACAACCCGGAGCGCCAGCATGCGCTCCCTCCTTGTATCGTCAAGCTTGACGATCAGGATATGCGCAATGTGCGCGGCATCGCCTCAGGGAGTGCCTGGCTGCGGAAGCAGAGTTGATGGCTCCGATTCCGTTTGCCCCGGTCGCACAGCAGCTAATGACGTCCGAGGGAAAGCGATGATGAGCACGCTCGAGAACAAAGAGAGCCCGCAAAGCGGGAAGAAAGTTTGGCTCACTCTGCTCCGGTCCACATGAAGGGGAACAACATTGCACGACCTGGTTGTGGTGGAGAAACTCGGCAGAAGAGGAACAGAGAAACTTGACCCGGACCCTAGCGACGGATGTACTGCTTGCGGGTGCGCTGCGGCCCGTACCCCTTCTCGCCAGGGATTGCGCGGTGACCGGCGTCTTCGGCGTTGGCGCGCTCGAACGGGACCGTGCCGGTCTTTTGCGGCCGCTTCGCTTCGAGCTGCTTGGCCTTCCGGTCGCCAATGTTGACGGCCTTTACTCCGGCATTCGCCTTCTTGATGGTGACGGGACGCGTGCCTACGTACTTGCCTGTGGAGTGTAGTACGCATCAGAATCAGTTGAATGACGGCGTAACTTGACCTGCTGCCATGGCCGCTCACCGTTCATCTCCTTCCACGCTTTCAGAAAGTCTTCTGGGTCGCTGTACGAGACAAAGCCGAACCCTTTGCCCTTGTTGGTGTACTTGTCGCGGATGACCTTGGACTTGACAAAGGAAGGGAACCGGTCGCCCGAGAAGGCAGCTCGGAACGCGTCGTCCGAGATGGCCGGGTCGAGGTCACCGATGAACAGCCGGAAATGATCTGTTCCGACGGCGCAACCAAAGTCAGCCTTCCGGTCGTTGCACAGATACAGGCATCGCCCGCGGCGACTCACTGGGATCCCACTCGAGGAGGGTCTGGTCCTCCCAGATCTCTCCGCCGCCCTTCCTGAGTACGGTGGTCCGACCTTTGCCCTTGCCTCCCGCCGTCGCGACCGGCTTGCCCGACCTGGCTGCTTCCGGGGTGTAGATCGATGCCTGCTGGGCGTCGAGCACGCTGGGTCCTGCGACGGGGTAGGCTGGACCTGCCATCGGAGGAGCCGTTCCAGCTGCCGGGTAGCCGCCGTACCCTGCGGGGAGAACGGGTCCGGCTGCACCTACTGATACGCCGTAGCTCGAAGTGGAGGCGGCTGCGGCAGCGGCGGGGTAGGCTGAAGCGGTGGCGGCCGGGTTGGCGTAGTAACTGCTGCCGTACGCCGCGTACGGGTTTGACGGCCTCGCGTAAGGGTTGTTGCTCATCGTGGATCGAGCTGAATCTGTTCAAGGGTCAAACCGAGGCTATATAGGGAGCGGTAGAGAGTCGAGGGACGAGTGTGCGGTTCAGTCGGGCAAGTCGAGCGAGTCGCTACTGGTCGGCGCGACCTGCTCTACTCTCCCCACCTGTCACCACGCAAGCCATGGCGATTCCTCCAGTGTCACAGTGAGTCACGCTTGTCCCTCTCACGTGCCCTCGGCGCCGCAGCGTGGCCCAGAAAGGGCGGCTCCCTCGCCTTCGCTGTTCCTCCCGACTGACTCTATCCTCGACACTGTGCAGAGACTTGCCGCCCGCAGGTGGCTTTGCTCCGATCAAGTACAAGCGCAACTTGCCGACCAAAGGTCCTGGAGGCGCCCTCATCTTTGGTACCGTCGCCGCCATCTGCACTTTCGGGTTCTGGCGGGTCGGACAGGGCAACCTCGAAAAGCGGCAAGTCTGACCACCCGCGACGAGCACGCAGTCCGGCAGCAGAGCTGACGTCGCAGATTTGGTCGCGCCCAACGACAGGGAGTTGCAGCGCGAACGGGCGTGGTCCCGGATCCACCTCGTCCCGTTGCTCCTCGCCGAGTCGGACCGCGACGTGTACCGAAGGGAGCAGGCCGCCCTCGCCCGCGAGAAGGAGATCATGAAGGACGTCCCGGGCTGGGAGGTCAGTCCTGGTCTCCTCATGACTCGTGACTCGTGGTGGATCGCTGGAGACGAGCTGACCACCCTTTCTTCCGTCGCTTCGCAGGCCGGCGCCAAGGCTTACCACTCGAAGCGGTACACCCCCGCAACGGTCGTCGTCATCTAAGAGCAGTGCCCGAGTCTCCGTTTACCCACTCCTGTGTTTGTGCAATGTTTTCCCTTTCTCGCTCTTGGCTCGCAAGTAGGGCCGCGCCGGCCGAGTGGGCTTTCCCGCGGTCGAGAACCGAGTGCGCAATTTCATGCGACATGCGAAGCTCTATCGGCGACAGAGATGCTCTACTCCGCGAGGCGGCTCTGCGCCTCGACGACCCGCTTCAGGACCGGCTCGACCATGCAAGTCAGGCCGAGCGTATCGTCGTGACCCGCCGCTTTGATCTCGTGCCAATCGTCCGGTTTGACAAGTCCGAGCGTCTCGCACAGCAAGGTCCGTAGGTACTCGCGACCTTTCGCCGGGATCAAGGCGTCCTCCGTCCCGTACCAGACGCTGACGTCCAGCGGCGAGCTCTGCCCGCGCGCACGACACGCCGTCTCCAACCGCCCAAAGCCGCGTTCGTACAGCTTCATCTCGTCCTTGGGGGCGTTGACGTCGTCCCAGCCCCAGTTGGCGCCGTCCCCTTGTCGCAGACACAACATGGCCTCGGCGCCCATGCTTTGGAGCCCTTCCGCCGTCGCGATCTTCATTCCTTCGCCAAAGAGGCCGGGAGGGACGTACTCGCCGCCAAACATCTGTTTGTGAGGCGGACGCTTGGCGTTGTTGCGGCGGAATCGCTCGCGCTGTTTCAGCGGCGGGAGATTCTCAGGGGCCTCGCTCGCAGGATCCGCCGTAGTCGACGCGGCCGGAGTTGGCGCAGTGCCTCCCGCTGGAGCAGGTGCCGACGTACCCATCGAGACGTACCCGCTCGACCACTCGGTGACGCCGCGAACGACTCCGGACGACCAGCCGACACCGGCATCAAGCGGGCCAAGGACGCGCTGCAACCCCGAGACGAATCCGCCGAGCCTCGACGTCAAGGGCGAGGGGATCCAGCTCGCGATCGAGAGGAGCGTCGAGCCGGACAGGAACGGCGGAACCCAGGGAGAGGAAAGGATCCAGGCCGGGACCGTGAGGCCTTCGGGAAGGTTCAAGAGAGTGTAGAGCGTGTAGATGACGCCGTTCGAATGCGAGATGATGCTGAAGTGCTTGACGTTCTCCTTGGCGAGTACAGCGAGGAGTGCCTCGTGCGACAGCCGGACGCGGTCGACGAGGGGGACGGCGGTCGATTTTCCGGCGGCGGGACGATCGACCGTAATCAAGCGGACGCCGTTCGCAGTGCAGATCCCGTCCAGCAAGCAGGCCGCGAGACGGTGCCCTCCCATGCCGTTGATCCATACGAGGACGGGCGCGTTCAAGTCGACGCTGCCGGCCACGGCGTACGACACGACGAGCGGTCCATCTGGGCTGTCGCGCCCATATGTTGTCGTCCTATGGAATGCGGGATCGTGCAAGAAGCCCTCTGGGTCCAAGTACGCGGGCGGGAGAGGGTCGTTGTCATCGTCGGTCGTCGACATCCGATGGTGGGGGAAAGGCGTGTGAGCCTTCGTAGTCAGGGATCAGGGCGGCACAGCAACGACAGTGGCGGCAATGAAGAGATTGGTACCGGACCAGCGAGGTGAGAGGTCGTGTGCGTGCTCGGAAGAAGAGAGACAGAAGACGCAAGGAGGTCGGGCACCCAAAACAAGGTTGCGCGTCGAACTGGATATGCCAACCGTGTCTACCTTCACCTCCAGCACTCAGGCCGCCGCCGCATCAGCTGCTGCACCTCGCTCCGAGTCAGTGCTTCGCCGATCCCCAATTCCGACATCATCGCCCCGAACGGCGTGTCCTCCTCATCGTCATGACCCGCAGTCCGACTTGGCGCCTCCTCAAAGACGACAGACATGGCTTTGGCAAAGGTCCACTCGCCACCCGGGACGTAGCCTCCTTGCTGAGACGCTTGAGCCGGCAGTGTCAAGATTGTTCCGCCGCCGCGGGCGACCTCCCATCCGCGCTGCAGCCCACGTTCGGGAAGACCGGCTTCCCGTGCGGCGACCAAGAATCCGTGCTCGAGGTCGTACTGGAACTGCTGCGCTGCCGTCTCGGTCCAGCCGTGCGAAACGAGCAAGCGGTCGAACAAGGCTTGCGAGACGACGGCGGCGATCCGTCGGTACAGGCTCGTTCGGGTTGCTGCCGGGTAAGACTGGACGATCGTCGACAGAAGAGACGAGAAGAGGGACAGCGGCGCGATGAGCTCGGGCGATAGCGAGCGGTCGGACGGCCCATCCTCGTCGGCGGGTATGTCCCATCGCCTGCGGAGCGAGCGCGTCAGCTCGCACATCTCAGACGGTTCCTGTGCGAGCTCACCTGCTGAAGTATGGCTTGAGCTCGTTGATGACCTCGCGGCCGGCGTGTCGGACGATCAGCTCTTCGCTCCGTTCGGCGAGATCGGCGAAAGTCGTTCGCTCGCGGTCGAAGACGGTCCCTTCGCAATTGTCGAGCAGATCTTCCAGCGCGTCTTGCAAACCTTCGTCAAAGCGATCCGAGGATGCTTGTGCCGATGAGAGGTACTCGTAGAGTGTGAGGAAGAACTGCCAATGCGATCAGGGATCAGCAGCCATGCCTCGAACGCGAGATCGGCACTCACCGCATCTTCGCCCCAGTCGGCGCATTTCTCGCTCATCCATCGCGCGCTGACTCCAGCGCGTACGAGGCGAACCGCGCCACCTACGCCGGCGGTAGCGGCCGTTGTCTGACCGAGAGCGCCAGGAAGGAGACCAAACGAAAGCGACTCGAAGGCGTCGAGCGCAGACGTGATGCGCGCGGCGTACGACTGAAGGAGGGGCAAATGGAGGGACAGCAAGAATGGCGGGGTATGACGCAAGGGCAGAGGTCGGTAGCGATCTGGGCAGCGAGACGTGTAAGCCGTATTGACTTCAAAGGGCTTGCAATCTGACCGACTCACCCGCGAGCTGATCCGCAAGCTCTTTGATTCGCAGAGCCGAATGCGTGGGACGAGTGCCGCTAGCGCTCTCTCCCGCGTCGTAGTCCTCTTCGGGCACAATGTGCCAGGCATCCGGCGCGCCGATAGCGTCAAAGTAGCGCTTGTCGAAGACTGCGGGACCGACACAAAGGTGGCGTCAGCGGATTCAGCAGAACCGACGGGTGTCTTCGCGCACGCACATTCGCGCTCGCCATCCAGCCACCTGTCGAACCACTCTTGCCGGCCGAGGATCGTTTCGCTCAGCCCCTCCCACTCGCTCTCATCCTCCCCGATCTCCTCGTCCGGGCGAAGGACGGTCGGCCAGGTCCTCGGTTTGAAAGCGCGTGATCGGAGCTGCTGGTCGAATTCGACGACCTGGTAAACCGTGTGGGCGAGCACGGGCGGCATCGAAAGAAGTTGAGGCAGATGGTGACGCAGCCGCGCAACAAGCGGAGGCAAGAGAAGCGACGTGAACTCATTCTGTGCAGCAGACACTCGTCAGCTAACTATGCGCGGTGAAAGCGCGGAATGGCAACGCACGACAGCATCGATGTGCTCGAAACCGTTCGAGTCGAGCAAGTACTGGATGTCTTCGCTCAGGAAGCGTTCGTGCGCCGTCAGGAGGTTCAGAACATGCGAGAGAGGGTATTCTGGCTGTGATAGGGACACATTCGGGTGAGCTCATCCACTGTCGAGAGCGCGCAACGCCTCGGGAGTCCGCACCTTGTCGATGCGATTTGTACCCCGAGAACCTTCGAACTGCCACTTGAACCGCAGAAGCAGTGGATGTACCAGCGGCTGCAGGGCGAGGAGAGATTTCGGGCGGCCGGAAGATGCCGAGACGGACTGAGACAGCTTGCCGGCGGCGGGGAGCGCGTTATTTGCTTGCCTGTGGAAAGAGACGCCTAAGTCAACCGCCGCACATTCGGCAAGTCGGAACAGATCACGCACAAGTGTTCGAGCGTCAAGAGATCGACGAAGGCTGTCTGGAACTCAGCAACGCGATTGTCTTCGTACGGGTCGAGCGCTTCGGCGAAAGGCTGCGGCCAGCCGAGCGTTTCCAGCTTCTCAAGCAACCGACTGTTTTTTCCGCGAGGTCAGCATAGTGCCAGTACGAAGGGCGAGTAGAACCTTGCGACTCGCCTCGACAGGGTCTTGACGAGAGCGTTCCAGACAGACGTGGCCATGGCGACGAGCTGCGAGATGAGTGCACCCGGACCACTGATGCTCGTCGGACTCGCATCCCTGGCCGCCGACACCTCGCCATCGATCGCTTTGACAAAGTTGACGAGCTCGACGTAAGCTCGGAATGCTTGCGGCAGCGAGTTGGCCTCGAGCGACCGGAGGACGGTCAACCTGCCCGCGTTTCGAGTCAGTTCTTTCTGAGGTCGAGTCGCGAGCCAGCCACTGCAGCGCAGCGTACCCGTGCTCTTCGGCTCGAGCGACTGCCCCGAACCATTTCTGCGCGGCGACGAGTTGCTGCCTCCGGTCGCTGAGGGCGACGAGACGTTCGCGGAGTGTCAAGCCGTCGCCTTCGGGATCCTTTGCCTCGAGTCCGCTCGTGAGCTTGTCTCGCGCCTGTTCGAGCCTTCGCCCGAGCTCTCCATGGCTGTCCTTGAGGGCGCGCGATCGTTCCCGGATCCGAGTTGAGCGAGTTCGTGTCTCGGCGACGAGGCGTTCCGTCTTGGCCGTCGAGTCTGCAACTTGCTGTTCGAGCTTGCTGGCCTCGGCCTGTTGTGACTCTAGCAGGGAGCGTAGCTGCTCGCCAAGCTGGGCCGGTACGAGCGGAGTTGGTAGCGACGAGGCGAGATGACGGCACGCTTCGTCGCGAGCCGTGTCGGGCGCCGGCGGCTGCAAGAGCACGGCGAGTCGGTCCGTAGAGTCCGACATGAGCTCTTGTAGCTGTTTAGCAGCCGGCGGAGAGTCTGTGACGCGGTGAAAAGAGCTCGCCTCGCTTCGCGGCCCCTCCCCACTCGGATTGCCTTCACTCTCCTCCTATCCCCTTCACCGACTTCCAAAGAGATCTCCCGACGCTGCGATAGACTCTAATGTCACCTTCAGAGCCTACGACTCGGTCCCGGAAGCGCTCCGACGTTAGGCACGAGTGTCCTCACCCTGGCTGCGGCAAGAGCTTCTCGAGGCCAGGTCTGCACCACTTCAGAGTATCATGGCGATTTAACGATGAGCTGACCGAGAGCGGCGTATTGACCACAGACCATCTTCGCCGGCATACCGCGAATCACGACCCGCAGCGGATCAAGAGCTGTCCCGAGTGCGGCAGGGGGTTCGCGCGTGCCGATGTACTCGCCACGCACATTAAAAAGCACGAAGTGGCTCCGCTCGCGATGCCAGAACGCTCTCCTTCACCTCCGGGCTATCCGAACGGCGCAGGAGACGCCGCGATACCGCCGATGGAAACCTTTGACACGACGGCCGACTTCGACAGCTTGTATCAATGGCTCGCAGACGGGATGGAGCACGTGCAGAACCCTGGTAGCGACAACGGGAACATCATGTACGACACCCTGTTCGACCCGACGTGGCTGAGCGACCTGCCGCCGCTAGCTGGCCCTTCCGAAGTCGCCATCGCTCGGAGCCGCGATGCTATTCTGGAACACAGTCATCAGCTCGCGCTCAGTTCCTACCTCAGCGTAAGTGCTGCGGCTCTTGGGGGGGGGGGGGG